>OZ005655.1:226273223-226873223 GCA_963930645.1 Salticus scenicus
TATCTTAATTAATCGCTTTTAATCGCCGTTATTTTTGGATCTCGTGAGTATTCAATCTTGTGAGTAAAGCCCTTATAACATTTGGTGGCTCATATATAAAGTTCATACACGGATGTTTTATTTTAAATAAGATATTATCAATAGAAATGAGCTCCGTACTCTATTACACACACAAGGCAAACAGAAGTGGTATTAACCTGTCAACAATACGAAAATAATCGCATGTAGCATCTTCAACCCACAACCCATACTTGGGGGAAGACGCAACATGATATAAAAATAAATTAAATGACCTTTAAATTTTATGTTTTATTTTATATACTGTGTATTTTAGTGCTAAATATAAATTGAATTAATAATTATAATTATAATAATTACTATTTTTATGATATTATTTTAATAAATTTTCTAAACTTCAGTTTGGATATCTCCAAAATACAGCTTGGAGCAAAGCAGCCACAGTAGGAAATAGAATTTTTGGTTTTTCAGCTACTGGGATTTAACCATATAACCCACAAGCAACCCCCAGATCATGCATTTCTTATCTATCTCTGATGGTTTCAAAAAGTTGTTGCTTCGACAAACGACGCATGTGACAATGGGTTTACACTAGCAGTTGCTTCCACTAACAGATCATGTGGACCTACACAAGCAGTTGCTTTCACGAACAGAGCTAGAGGCAGCCGACTGGGACCAGCAGTTGCCTCCACCAGCACAGAAAACAGTATGTTTAGTAGCAATCAGCTGTGTACCTCGGGTCATAAAACCTAAACCATCCGACCGTAAGAAAAAAATAGGAATGGTCTTAACTGCATCAGAGAGAAAAAAAAAACTGTGCGGGAAAAAGGTAGAGAAAATCTGCAAATGGCGGGAAAAAGCAACATAAATAAGTAGAAACCTACGAAAAAAAAAAAAAAAGAAGAAAAAGAAAAAGAGACGTGTAAGCTCGTGTACCTCAAATGAAGAAATTTCTCTGGATACCAGTGGCAAGAGTTTCGATGATGATAGTGATCGTATATTTTTTTTGCTGTATGTAAATGATTCTTTTACGCTAAAAACGGTCTCATGTGTAATTGGACTCAGTGCATCAAATGCAAAAAATGGTTTCATGAAAAGTGCAATTGTGATCATTTGCATTCAATTAAATATTGTGAATTCTAACATTCAAACTTGTACCCTTATTCGTTTTAGCAAAGGAAACTTATATATATATATATATATATATAGTGACGAGCCCTTGCTTCCCGCAACTGCTGAATCCAAAGCTACGTAATTTTCCTTTGCCGTACCCGGAATCCTAATCAGCTGAGCTTCGACAGAGAGAGAGCAGAATATTGACGGAAGTTCGTGCCTGTGACGTGAGTGACGCCATTTCCGGAACGCGCCGCTGCTAACGGCGTTTGAAGAGAAAAGTTCAGTTTTGACGAGGCATACACACTGGACGGGTGTATCGCTTGTTTTTATGAACTTCGTGTTTCGTGTTTCGACGTAATTAGAAAGTGAAATAATAAATAAATAATTTATGTCACGAACTGCACTACTTAGATGGACATTGGCAAAGCAACATTTTGATTCACTAACGTTTTATGTAAATATTTGTAAATATTAATTTTTTATTAAATACTCAATAATTAGTAAATAATTCAATTAGTACGTTATTATTTCAAAAGCCCACATAAGCTCGATATTACATATATATATATATATATATATATATATATATATATATATATATATCAGTTCACATATGTGTTTTCTTCTACATAGCTTCTACATTCTACATTTGTTTCGCTTCTACATAGCTTCTACATTTATTTGCTTCTAAGTTCTTAATTCATAAGTATTGGCCCAATGTTTGTCTTATTTTTCTTATTTACTGTCGTGTAGCATCTTACCTCATAACTGGTGGCATCTTCCCCGTATACATGGAGGAAGATGCCACAATCACACGAGTTTATTTAACATTAAATTTTTCAATCGCGTACACACACATGCTGGGAAAGGAATTAATAAGCATACATAATTAATTAAACATTGAAGAATACGGTGTATTTATTTCATTATCCTACCATTTCAATTTTTGGCTGTACTAGGCAAAACATCCTTTTATAAGGCGTCTTCCCCCGATTTACTTTACTTCAAGATTAACTTAAGTTTAACTTCACAATCACAATCTTATCATTCATAATTAACCTGCTATTGATGAATCTACAATGATAATGATAACGATGGTTAAACATCTGATGGCTAATAACGTCAATAGTATAATCTCGCATTTCCGTTGTAGTAAAATAAAACATATTACTTGTACAGTCGGTAACAAAAGTCTCCGAACACTAGCTAAAATTCCTATGTAAAAAAAGTACACTTAATACAGTTTTTTTAAATACATCATTGTCGAATCCTCTTTTTAGACTGACTAAGAAGAGGATTCGACAAGGATTTGTTTAGCAAAAAGTATTAAGTGTACTTTTTTTATATAAGAATTTTTGCTAGTGTTCGGAGACTTTTGTTACCGACTGTAAGAATATTAAAAATATGAGTCTCTAAAATATCAAAACTTTATACTTTTAAGAAAATCACAATTATTCTATAACTTAATACAAGTACATCTTATTGTCATAATAGTAGAGATAAGAATTGAAGAAAAAAGGGTGACAAAATAGAATCTGGCTATGATATGATGTGAGACATATACATTTTCATTCTTATAAAAATTTTCTAAATTTGTTTGATTTGTGCTAAGCAATTCCATCTGATCCTGATTTGAAAAGATACGTACTATTTTAAATGTATAAGTTTTTTTGTCAATCAGGATCAGGATGGTTTTAGGTTATATATAACGGTAAAAATTAAAATAGCAAATGATTTTTTTTAAAAACTGTTCTATTAAACAAGTATTTACGCAAATGTTTTCATTATCATGCTATATACAGGGTAGTCATAATTAAACTTGGTCTATTCAGAGCACTCTGTAGCTGTGACTAAAATGCGGAGTGAGTCGAATATTTGTATATAGACATTTCAAAAGATGCACTCAAAAGTTCTCCCCCCCAAAAAATAAAAAAAATTCACTCTGAAGGGACATACAGTCGGTAACAAAAGTGTCCGAACACAAGAAAAATTCCTATATAAAAAAAGTACGCTTAATACAGTTTTGCTAAATAAATGCTTGTCGAATCCTGTTCTTAGACTGACTAAGAACAAGATTCGACAAGGATTTATTTAATAAAACAGTATTAAGTTTACTTTTTTTACATAGGAATTTTTGCTAGTGTTCGGACACTTTTGTTACCGACTGTACATTAAAATACAAGGAAGCATTAAAGTCGAAATGCTGGAAAAGTTATGTAATAAAAAACTTATTTTAACATGTTCAAACCATAAAGCATTTAAAACTCTTATTCTTACATTTTGCAAAGGTTTTTGTTGCAAAATTTTACAAATGGCAGAGTGATTACCCGTCCATTTTCCACTCCTTGGTCGGCCCGCTCCCCCGATCTTAATCTGTGGGATTTTTAGTTATGGATCCATTAAAAGAGTTTAGTTTTTAAAAGAAACGTTGTAACTTTGGCTGACTTGAAGGACACCGTATAGAGCATTTCATCGTGACGTCTGGTGGTTGGCAAAAAAGCGCGCTCGACTTTCCCGCGCCCCGCCCACCATTCATTTTCCGTTGGTAGTAATCAAGTAATCGCCATCGCTATGCTTTTCCCAAGCCTTTTTGCCAACCACTCATAAAAGTTGAGCTGTTTGTTTACAAACAAGGAACTGCCCTATAACGTTGCATGTGCGGAAGATCACTGGTGACCAGCTGCGATCAGCTGTTGAACACACTGTTCATTGGGTGCATTTTTTACAACTTAGTGATGGGACCCACATTGAACAGTGTGATCTCCATTGATAAACAGTCTGTAACTTGTATCAGATAACAATTACATCTGTAATAAATAAAGTTGTTTGTATTAAAATTTTAGCTTGTTTGTATTTTGATGTATGTTCCCTCAGAGCGGAAAATTTTAAAATTTTATTTAAAAAATAAAATAAGTAAATAAAATAAAAAATGAAAAATTCATGACTTTTGAGTGCATCCATTGAAATGTCTATATACAAATTTTCGATTAAATTCGCATTTTAGTTTGTTGTTTGTTTATTGATAGCATATATATCAGATTTATGTGCTTGACTCGTAGTCCGCTTGTAAATCTTCGTCAGATAATTACAGGTAGCACATGTCAGAATTACAATACGGAGAAATGGAAAAAACCCCTGGGCCAGCGCGGGAATCGAACCCGCTCTCCTATGCTCGAAGGCGATTAGCAGTGTGGTGACATAACCACTCGGCCACGGAGGGTCCTCGCATTTTAGTTAAAGCTACAAAGTGCTCAAATAGACCGTGTTTCATTATGGCCACCCTGTATCTTAAGTATTCTTTGATAGTATATAGTTTTTATTCCACACACTTCATATATATTTAATTCTTTATTTACTTTTACTTTCTCTTGAACGGTAAAGAAATGTGGTCTGATTTAGAATGAATATTTGCGACAAAAATGATGTTTATATTTCATAGCCGAAAAGGTAAACGATCTCTATAGATGTCATTGTAATATCGATATGATTCATTTTGTAATTAGAATTTAAAAAGTAATATATTTGTTTCACCATTATTAAACTTTTAACAATGTTTTACCTCTACTGTGCTTTATATGGCGACATCTCAAAATATGCTACATAACATAATACAGTAACACTTTGCAATAACTTATTACAATTAACATGTTACAATAACAGTCAGGAACGAAGATTTCATATTGCAGTCACCAAATAACTGTCACTTCAGATGCAATATTTTTATATGTGTGTGTGTGTGTGTGTGTGAAAAGAAAATAATATTTTATTCACAATGTTGCATGACATGATTCTGGCCATTTGTGATGTCTCTACATATTCTAATTTACAGACTGCTGTTATATGCTACTGTAATTTCTGAAATAACAAGAGATTTAAAAACCAAAGTGAAAATAAACAAATCTTCACTAAATACACAATTCGTTAAATACATGACCAAAGTATAATTTATTATTGTTATTAATCCAAAAAGCTAAAAACTGCAGATTATAAAAAATATCCTTTAAACATAAGAATTTAGAAAAGTGTTTAAAAGAATACACTTTTTGTTGTTGTTGTTGTGCTTGTAAATTACATTATTTTCTATATTAATGATTTATTTTTCATTTCACTTTCTTTAAAATTGTGCTTCGACTTCAACTAGATTAAAAAACTACTACTACTACTACTACAAAAAAAAAAAAAAAAATTAAAAAAAATTTTTAAAGTACAAATTCTATTTAAGATGCTTAATTTTTATTTTATTTTATTTTATTTATTTATTTTGAGGAATTCAAAAAAAGTAATTATTTTAACTCTTTTGTAAATTTTTCTTAAGAATTTCTATTTAAATTGATAGCCTATGTGCAAACAAAAGTGAGGAAATCTTAATGGAAGAAAATAAGATTATTCATGCATAGATTGCCAAAAAACATTACATTCCTTTTACATGAAAACAGATTTATTCAACTATCCGCGATTGTAATGAAATGCTCGCCCTCTGGTGGGCTAAGGTGAAATTACAATAAACATGGTTTAATTCGAATTCCATACAGCCGCCATTGCTTGCCGATATTTAGTTTCACATATATTTATTGAATAAAAATGAATAAATCCGGTAAAGAAGATAACACTTACTGTTGTGTGCCACAATGTAACTCCAAAGGATCAAGAAATCCAGAATTGAGCTTCCATTTATTTCCAAATGACAAATTTAAAATTTCAGTTGCTTCGGCTAATGGAAGTAAAGAATTAATCAGATGATTTGAAGCTAATATTTGTTCAACTTCAGTTAAAAATCTACTTCCGATTGAACTTTGAATAAACTGAAGTATTTTTTCCAAAAGCAATCAATTTTCCATAATGTAATGGCGGAGAAATTATAGTACGAATATTAAGTAGAATAACAAAAGAACACGTGGCTATAATGTTTACTAACAACTGCAGTGTTGAGAAAGCGCCATCTATCGATCATTACAATCGCGGATAATATACTTCTTTTGCCAATGTAAATAGTTAATTCATTTCAGTTGACTAATAAAATTATACTTTACAAAAAATATGATAACATTTAAATCCTATTCTGTATAAGAATTTTTCTGTTTCAGCAAAATTGTTTCAAATTTTTGAAATATAATCCTGCTTTATATTGATTTGTTTGTTTTGTTAAATCATCGAATAAATAATCTGAATAATGTAACGTAAACTAAATGATATCTTAATAAAATATTTATGATAAAAGGTATGATGACTTGAATGAAAAAGAAATAGTAAAATGTCATTAAAAGTATTTAATGTATTCCTATCATATTTAGTAAACAAATGTAAAGATTTTTATTTTGTGTATAATGTTCTAGTCACATATTTTTATAGTTGAACTGCCATTCAAAAGAAAAAATATCTGCTAAAAGTTTTACACACCTTTACATATAACTAACTATTCGTTTGGTTCTTAATATGCATTAAATATCTGACGTGCCGCCCGTAGGTGTGATGGTTAGTATTTCTGATTCCTACACGTTATAGGGCTGGGCATGGATGTTTCGCCCACTGTTGTCTCTGTCGATTTCAGCGTCGGCCGATGCATTGGGTGACTCTTCACAAATGGTCACCATTTCCTTGCGTCCCTGAGCCCGACGAGTGTTCAAACAGCAAGTGATGCGCCATTAAAAGAAAAGACATTTCATGTGGATATCACGTGATTTTTTTTTCTCTTTTATTTATGCTTATTAAATTATACATATTCTTAAATAACCAAAGTATAAAATATTACATTCTAACTTTAAAACAACTGGACATGAACTGAGTTAAAAGTAAGGGACACAATCACAAATGAACTTCAACATTCTAAAACCTAAATTTTAACATTTTACGCATAACTATTTTCAAGTGACATCATTATAACGAAGGTTGAAGAAGGAATATAAAATTTCTCTATTTAATTCCTGGATGAAGTTTTAAAGAGGAGGCACAAACGATGATAATTAAAAAGGGGCACAAACGATGGTATAACGTCCCAAATACAAAATCCAATTACAAATTGTTAACCGTTTTTGAGATATGCGAATTACCGTTTACACCTTCAGAAAATTCACAATGAAATTTCTTCATGTTTTTTGATAGTGGATTGCCTTATTTTTTGATATTTCAATTTACAGCTATAATGTGTTGGTGTTAGGGTGAAGGCCAATTTTTTACATATTTTATATATGGTCTTTTCTATAAATAGTAGGCAAAAAAAAATCAATATTATTTTAAAACAGGCAGTTATTTTTAATCATCATACAATTTTTAAAAATATTACTTGCATCCATATGCTTGACGCATTATATATTATTACTCGTAAAATTACTCTAAAGCAGGCAATTATTTTTTTAATAACAAATACACTTAGCAAAAGAAATTACTTTCATTTTGCTTGACACATTACATAGTAAACTGCATATATAATACATTGAATCTTCATAAAATACTTAATTTTAGAAACTAATTATAATAATATAAAAACTAATCCTAAAGTGACATTATTTCATACATCATGACATGAGGAATGCCAAAAAATCTTCGAATTTAATAAGTATTTGGAAACTGCAATTAATAAATTAAACAAATCAGCGTAAATGCTAGTTTCTCAAACTTAATCTTAGTGGCAATAATTCATCTTCATTAACTTTAATTAAAGTTTATTTTTAACGGTGATTTATTTGAAAAATAAATCAATGTTACCTCAAGAGATTATATTCTCTTGAATGCTTCTCTGAAGGTTCAACTGATATATATTCATTAAGAACATTCACAATTAATTAAATATTTCCTACGGCGGATTAAGAATTTATAAAATTATTTATTTATATTTGTAAAATAAATAATGCTTTAATATTTTCAAATGTTAAAAATTTTATCTTAACGATTCAGTTAAATTTTGTGTATTTGTAAAGACAATAAACTTATGTTTAATAAAACTCTCTAAAATTTCTGAACTGAGAATCTCACATCTTAAAAAATTTACCACTATTTTGACATCAATTAAAGTGAAAAAATAATTATCGCTCTTGAAAACGTGACTTTTCTCACTTTTTTCGAAAATGTCACGTGTAGTCACTTTGTCACACAATGAAGTCATCATCTATTGCAAGATCAATCTTCTGAAAAGTGAAAAAATTGCTGGCGCCATCTATTTACCATATTTCGAATGAAATACGTAAAACAATTTCTGAACGATCTCATGCACGTGATTTGTTTAACAGAACTTATTGAAGATATTTGAGAAGAAAACAGGAAAATAATTACGTTAAAAAATATTTCGATAAATATACATCTTTTTTTTATATGATTGATAAAATCGAAGTATTTTTAATGAAGAATTGAAAATTATAAGAAAAGTATTGCAGGGTTGCCACAAAAGAAATAGAACAAAAATAGTTGCTTTAGTAGCCTAGAAGGATTAAAATAGTTGCCTAAATAGTAGCCTAGTGATCAAAACACTAGCTTAAATGTCACGTTCTAACGATCATTAAAGGATAAAAACTATACGAAAAAAAAAAAAAAAAAAAAAAAAAAAAAACTTCTGCGTGTGAAAGCTAAATTTAAAAAAAAAAAAAAACATTAGGCAATGAGTCATTATGGAAACAAATTTTCCCATAGAATAACATAGGATTTGGTTGATGAAAAGATTAAGTATTGTCTGCTCTTAGGAGCTTGTGTTTCCTTTGGTGTATTCTCCCTTTTCTGATTTACTAAAAGAGCCTTCTTTTATAATTTTGTTATTTTTTCTTACATGAAATCAGGGTGAGGAAGGAACATAACAGATCACAGGAGTGTAGCCATTTGCAGTAAGCAAATTGGCCAGTTTAATAGGTACATATGTCATGTCTGATTCTACTTCTACATTCTCATTGGATGTTCCACCTGTTTCCGGGTCAGCATCAGGTATAAATCATACTTTAAAGTAGTAAATAAATAAATAAATAAAAGGTGAAAAGGTTAAGATATGGAATTGTTTATAAAATGAAGAAAAAATATTTCTTTCTGAAAGATTTTCCTGGTATTTCTGGAAGAATTTTGTAAAAGGTGAAAAATAGTCTCCAAATATTGGCCTTTTGTAAAAATGGTTGCTTTTTCAAGCTTTTTAGGTTAAAAAAGTTGCCATAGTCTACTCAGGCTGAAAATAGTTGCAAATAGTTGCCTTTTAGTAGCCTGTGGCAACCCTGATATTAAAATTCGTGATAGAAAGCAAGTAGTTTTATTCAGAAATATATAGAGTATAAAAGAAAATATCAGTGAAAATATTTAATTCATAACGCCGTAAAATATGTAGGAATTTATATTTTTATTATAATCAATGATACTTAACATCAGTGAAATATTCAATAACTTGGCTATAATACATTACTAATAATGAAAATCATCAGCAAGATTTGTACTCCTGAACACACGAGTTTTTCAAAAAACCCGGTAGATTTGTGAGCAAATATTCAACTATTTTTTTTAACATGCACACTCAAGTAACTTTCGTTTTCTTCTAATCTACTTTAAAAATAACTATTTATCTTAAAGAATTTTTTTTTTTCAAGAAAAAATTTTGATTTTAAAATAATTCTAATTTTAAATTTAAATTGTTCGTTAGAATTTTGAAATTTTAAATTCTTGATAAATGAAGTAAAATTTTATAAGTATGATTAATTTCTTATATGAATCATTTACTACTGTAAATTAAGCAGCTTGTGTATGTACCCAGTGGTTCAGTGCTTACACTCGCCTGCTAGGAGGTCGGTCTTGGTTCTATTCTTAACAAACTGAATTCTTTCCATCGCTGAACTAGAGTGAATGCAAAAAGAAAAAAAAATGATATCGTGTAGTGTATCCAAATTTTGTTTCAGGAAAAAAAACAGTCAAACTATTTGGATAACTAGGAATATTCTCACTCTTAACGGAGAGTGAAAAATATCACTCTTTTGAAAAGAGACTTTTCACTCTTTAGAGGTTGGCTCCATTTTCGCATATTTAAAGAGGGATATGCCACTCTTTTAGAGTCAGATCTCACTCTTCATATTTTAGAGAGAAGAAATTACACGCGTGATTTTTCAACAAAAGAATAGCATTTTTACATTAAGCAACAAATTTTCAAATAGTAGCTATATTTTTATACAGATTTTTTTCCCCTACAAATTAAAAAATATCTTTCAAAATTAAATTGTTTCATATTCTATTTTACATATGAATTGTTATTACTATTTTAGATATTAACTATTACTATTTAAATATTATTACTAGATATATTTAGATATTATTACTATTTTAGATATTGGTTGCATAATACATACATATTTGTTTTCAATGAAATGTATATATCATTGAAAACAAATGTGTATGTATTATATCAATAACTAAAATCGTTTTTGAATAACTAACCGTATTCGCGCGTAATTTACAGAATAGCATACAATATATAGTTAAAATAAATAAATATATTTAAATAAAATATAGTTAAAAGTGGCTATTAAAATCTAAACTAATTTAATTAACGGATATATAATAGATTTTACACATTTTTTTAAATTGTTAATACAATTTTTATAAAATTAATTTATACTCTTTTATAATTACGTTATAATATAATAAGACAAACACTTTGTATATCCTTCAATGAGATTCCTCCTATTCAGCTGAAATTAACAAATTGAGGTGAAAAAAATCTGGAGTAACTCCACTCGACTTTCCGAACATTGAGTAACTCACAGTTTTGTAGATAAAATAAAGAAAGAGGAATTGCTAAACAAACAAAAGAGAGAAAACCATAATAGAGTGTTTTTTTCTCCATATATCACACGAGGTTTTATTTAACGCTACTGAACTTTGAGCCCTTAGATCATAATGATAAAGAATTTTTCGTTTTGTCCCTGTAAAAATCTATAGATGCTAGATTCACCAAAATGCTTATAGTTAGTGCAACAGTGATTTATAATATTCATGCAAATTTTCAGCTCAATTGAATAAGGCGTTTAGATGCTATCGCACTTTTAAAAATTTGGTCTCATAGGCCATAATGATAAAGAATTTTTCTTTGTGTCCCTGTAAAAAAACTGTAGTGCTAGATTCACCAAAATCTATACAGTTGGTGCAAATACGACCTATAACATGTGTACAATTTTTTTGCTCAGATTAATAAGGCGTTTAGACGCTATCACACTTTTAAAAATTTGGCCCCATTGGCCTTAATGATAAAGAATTTTTCTTTGTGTCCCTGTAAAAAAACTATAAGTGCTAGATTCTCCAAAATCTATACAGATTGAGTATCTGTGACCTATAATATGGGTATAAAATTTTTGCTCAATTGAGTAAGGCGTTTAGATGCTATCGCACTTTTAAGATTTTGGTCCCATAGGCCATAATGATAAAGAATTATTCTTTGTGTCCCTGTAAAAAAACTATAAGTGCTAGATTCACCAAAATCTATAGGGTTCGTACTATGGTGACTTACAATATACGTACCAACTTTCAGGTTAATCGAACAAAGCCTTTAGACGCTAGCGTGTTCACAAACATACACACATACACACATACACACATACACACACACATACATACATCATCGTAAAAATAGTGAAAACGGACTCAGGGGACCTCAAAACGTATAGAAACATCAAAATCTCGAATTCGGATTTTTGACATGATTACAATACTTTCCTCACTATAGTATTCGGAAAGTAAAAATCTGGTGTGAAACAACCACACGACTTCCATTACCCACTATTACACGTATTACATGCATTTTTTGGAGATATAATATGCTTTTTTTTTTTTTTTTTTTTAATTTTCAGTAAGAAAAACTTGATACACGTATAAAGACAAATAAAACAGAGTTTACATAGCGAGTTAAAAAGAAGAAAGATAAGATAAGATAAAATAAAGTTATTTTTTTAAACACCAATTTCCGAGTTCTAAAACTGAACTAGCTAATCAGGATGACAGTTAATATTCCTGTAATAACCATGTAATGCATAAGAAAGGGAATTTAAAATGGATTAATGAAACAATTTTCAATAAAATCGTTAGAGACGTTTTTGAGATACCAACTATTACCAAAACTTGGTATATTTAACTATTGACCTGAAAACAATAATTACATACAAAAGGATATTTAAAAGGAAGTTATTAAATATAAAAATATATACAGTTTGGTTCTAAAGGAAATAATATTAATTATCATGGGAAAAAACAATAATTACATACAAAAGGATATTTAAAAGGAAGTTAATATGGTAAGTTTAAAAAAAAAAAAAAAAAAAAAAAGAAAGAAAGAAAGAAATCCGTACAGCCGTCTTTAAAGGAACGCCCTTGCGAGACCTGAAATTGAGCTATTTATACAGGATGCCTACCACTTTTCCTGAACTAACCAACTATATCATTCAAAAGCGCATCTAATAGAGTGTTTATATAGCAAGTTTGAAGAAAATCGTTAGAGCCATTTTTGAGATACGGACTTACGGTCCCATTTCCGGTTTCCTATGACTCACTTCCGGTTTTCCAATTTTCACCAAAATTTGGAAACTTCATTTGTACATCAGGCCTGTATCAATTGTGAAGTTTCATAGTTCTATCTTCGTTAGTTTCGGAGACATGATAGCCAGAAGATTCCACAGATACACACACACTGACCAATTGCCAAAATCTACTTTTTTGGACTCAGGAGGTCTTAAAACGTGTAAATCAGGAGAAAACTCGATATCTAATTTTTGAAAAGAATAGTACAATAACTTCCATTACCTACGGTAGTAGGGTAAGGCAATTAAAAGTTAAAGATAGAAAGTTTTAGTTACATTTTTATAAATCAGTAATCAAACATTTAAAGAGTACATGGAAAAATAAGACGTGCTACTCGAATTGAAGTACCAATAAATTACAAAGTGTAAAAAGCAAATTATGGTAAGAGAGAATGAAACGCATATGTCTCACTGCAATGTCACTCTATGCACCAGACGCTCTAAAAGCCATTTTTGTTTAAAAATATATTTAATAACGTTTTGTTTATGTTTTGATTACCATAGTTTTCTCCATCTCTACATGCGCTATAATTAATTTATATGTAACTATCGACCTTATAAAAAAAATAATTATAAAATACATATTTTTTTTATATTTTTTCTCAAAGTTTTTTATTTTATTTCTTTATTTATAGCTTTGAGAATTACAGTAACAAAAACTTTTTTCTCGAATGATCCGTGTTACATATTCACAATGACAATTCCTTTTAATTTTTTACACTTACTATAACACCACAAACGTCAATGTCTGAACCGGGATTCGAACCTGAGACCTAGTGTAGCAGAAGGTAGCACTATACCGACCGAGCCACCGGGCCAGCATTAAAGTTCTGATCTTTATTTGACCTCTGTATAGCAGTGGTGTTTTAAAATACACTCTCACAAAATTTTCATTAATGATTATAATAAGGTAATGTGTACAATGTTTTCTGTTTATATGTTTAGAAATTCTTTTGAAGTAAATAAAACATACATTTGAAGTAAATTTTGTTGGCATGAGGATTTTTTTAACTTTGTTCTACAATAATATTTTATTTTGCAAATCCTTATATTCAAATAAACGTAACAGCTTATTTGTCATAAAATGAAGAAAAAATAAAAACAACGTTGTAAAATAAAAATAGAGAATAAAAAATTATAGAAATAGATCTATTGAAATAGCAGACTATCCGACGACTATTGTATCTTCTGTTCATGTTTAAAATGCAATAATTCAAATTAACTTTCCGTCGCAGGAAGCCTCTGAAGATTCTTGTCGAAGAACGGCGTAACTAAGAGTCTTAACTACTATTTAATGTCTGATTTATTGAATGCGGAACGACAACTAATTCACAACGAAGCGTCTTCAGATATCACTTTGTCAATATCTTGTCGTCAATATAAATTTAGTTAATCAGAGTAGAAATATAGTTGAAATCTGAATTTAAAAGCCACGTCTTAAATCTCGTCGAGAGCCATTCTAAGTTGAATTTATTGAACTGAATTCCATATAAATTAGGTATTGAAATATTAGGTATTTAAAAACAATTAAAAAAATTATATATTACATATTTAAAGATTATAAAATATTAAAAGGTTAAAAAAAAGATTAATAAAGTAAGTACAATCAAATCAAAATTTACACATTAAATACACAATAAAATGCAACAACTATTCATAAGATATGTAAATCTAAGTAAAAATTAAATAACTTTAAACAGAAACAGAAACAGAAAAATAATAATGAAACCAGAAAGATAATTAACTCAAAAAGCAATGACCCTCTCATCGGGGAGACCACTCAAATGCAGGGTAGAGAAAAAACAGCAAGAGATTTAAGTAGATACGAGCAAAAATTAAACAAGATATTACAGAACAGACATTAACACTTTGTATCCCATCGGGACTTTAAAGTCCCATCAAAAAAATTCCTCAATATAGCCTAAATTTACTACAGGATTTCATCGGGACTACAGGATAACATTACTACAGGATTTCATTTATATTTACTACAGGATTTCATTGAGATATTTCTCATGCATAAAGAAATATAATAAAAAGTTTCAAACTATTTTTCCAAAAATAAAGTAATTTGGGCTATAGAAGGTTAAGTAAATTAACTGTTTGAAATATTTTTTTATTTTATTTTCTGATGTTTATAATTTGTATTTTAATTAATTACAGTATGTATTTCTTCCAAAATTTTGATATTATTTGAAAAGTTATAATTTTAAATGGCATCAGTGGTTATATTAAACATGAATAAACACTTCTCAGTTGCTTTGTTAGCTATTTTAATTCATACTCCGCTATTACTCCTATTTAGAAAAAAATATTTATATATATATTACCTTTGAAATAAATTTATGGCTAAATAAAAGATTTATTGTTTTATGGATGGAAAAAAATGGGAATGGAAGGGTTAAGTAACAGAGCAAACATTATATAGTAGACAACGCTTTTAAAGTTAATTTCAGCAAACAATGTTGTTTATATTTTTATTTGTAATTAAGTTTATATTTCACACCATTCGGTGGTGAAATTTCCCTGGAGCGGAAATTCCAGATTCCTATATATATATATATAATTATATGATATCAGAAACATGTATGTCTAGATTTTCTTTACCTTACCATTTTCTGTGTACAGATAATTTATTTTTACAATAAATCGTTACATTTGTACATATATTTCAAACGTATTTGGGAAGCAATTTCCCGATATCTTGTTATATGAATTCGTATTCGGAACATATTTACCTTCTAACAGTAATGCGGTAATGCATATTTATATATCTCTAATGGTATTTTCAGTTTCTATATACGTAGAAAACAAATATATTACATTCTTGCGTGAGAAAATATCTGTCTGTTACAGGCAGAAATTTCATATAGCAGTAAATTAGTGATTACAGAATCACTCTTTGTATGGCAGTAAGCTCTCACCCGTGTAGTAACTTTGATTTTCGCTGGTTGAGAAGTTTTTCACAGGGAAACGATTAGATTGTTAATGTTAATTTATTGAATTTGTTTAACATATTTTAGATTTAATACAATGTAACACTTATTACAGATAGAGTGAGAAAATGTGGAAAGTCGATGAGTATCAGATTGGTTTTTGAAAGAAAAGTGGTTCATTTAGGAGATAATAGAATTTATTGAGATTTGCATTACTTTCCAACTTTCAAATAGAAAAATATTAAAAAAGAAATTATCATTGAATCCAGAAAGTAATATTCAAATATATTTAGAATTCATTGCCAAAATATTACAATGTAAAACAGACAATAAATTAGAGATTAGTTAGCAGGGAACACATAAATAACAATTATGTATTAAAAATATTTTAATATTTTGAATAACAGAATATTTGAATTGAAATTTTCATAAATATAGGATAATAATTTACAAATAGATTTACAGCTTCCATCATCCCCTTAATACACACAGCGCACTATTATTTACCGAAAAAAATATGAGGAGGATTTTTTCTTTCTTTCTTCCTTTCTTTCTTTTTTGCGTAATTTTGTAGTTTTTGGTTTCTGCTTACAAAAATTTTAATCGTCATCGATCTAAACAAAGAGTTTGGTATATTTTATTACTACAATTCATAAAACATATAAATTATGATTATTACTTTTTTCTATATTCAATAGAAAAAAGTACTGAATTCTTAAAAAATTTCGACTTCCAGTTTTCGACAGATTTACATGTTTTGAAAGTTCCAGACCATTTTTAGAAAATGTCAGTCTGTCTGTATGTGTGACAAATATTTTGTGGCGACTGTATTTCAGAAACTACTGTACATAATTGCGTATAAATTTATATTTCAGATGCATCTTGACACAAATTAGAATCTGTCAACTTTTGGTACCAGTCGCGGCGTTGCTATACAGCGATTTCCACAATTTCAGATAAAGTTATATATCAGGAACTAATGCACGAAATTGTATATATATTTGCATGCAGATGCACTTGATATAAGTTACTGCCTGTCAACTTGGGTTGCCGATCGCCTAGCAGGTGATGCTGCTATACATCGATTTCCGTAATGGAAGGCTATATTTAAGGAATTACTGCACAAAATTGCGTGTAAATTTATATATAGATGCACCTTGACATAAATTAGTTTGTATCAAATTTTAATACCAATCGTTCAACAGGTGTCGCTGCTATAAAGCGATTTTCACAATTTATATAAAGGCTATATCTCAGGCTCTGTTGCGCGTTATCGAATAGAACTTGATATATGAAATGCATTTATGAGTCATCATGCTGATTAAATTGGGTGCATATCAACAGATAGGTGACGCTGCTATGCTGAAAATTTTCCCCGAGAACGGGAAGGATGTCATCTGCACGGTTAAATTTCACTTCCGTTGGACATTTAGTGTAATACCTCTCTGAGATGAAAATCGGCTGACATCATAATCGATAAAAATAATAACAAATAATTTGTACTGAGTGAATTTATATAGGAAAACATAGACGAAAGTATTGCCTGATTCAAGCTAAATACTTATTTTATTTTGGAAATGACTGCAACGTAATACACATTCCAAAACACGCAAAATGTTGAGACCTTAATAATAACCAACTTTTCTCCTTGAAAAAAAAAAAATAAATAAATAAATAAATAAAAATTATGGATAATATTATTTTTATTTATGAGATAAAATATAGTTCGTATTTTATATTGGTACATTATTAAACCATTTTCTAAATGACATTTTAACTCTTACTTATTTGAAGTTGGGAGATCAATATTTTTCAATTTTGTTGTAAATAAAAGAAAAAAAAAAGTTTAAAACTTTTACAAAATATACACAAGTAAAAAAAATAATTATGTGATTAATTATACATTAAATATTAAACATGAAATTTGTCGTACGTTTTTAACATATTAATTATGAAATTAGAGGATTAAAATAGTACCATTCGAAAGGTATGGTTAATGTGTGTTTAAGAAAAATAAATATCTTATGATGTCAAAAAGGTATTCAAAAATACCTTTATTATATTTGCAGTTTTTCACATTAGACAAAGACATGTAATCTTTTGCACATAAAAATTCACTCATTTCTATCATCCTCGTTTCCTAGCAACAGCTATTACTATCTACCAATAAGTATTTGGACACTTTCGAATTTAGACGTTTTGTTAAATACCTAGAGAAGTTCTTTAGCAATCATCTTGAAACTTTGGTAGTGTAAAGAACATGTTTTACCTCATATATTTCTGAAAAAGTTAGGTCCTGAAGAGGAAAAGGGGACCAGTAAAAAAAAATCAAAATGTTTTGGATCACAATGTAAAAAGTAATGCTTTAAATGCGTTTTAGCTGTAGCATGTGATTATGAGGTTTGTTCTCATTATCTGTATATATATTTATGAGGCTACCAAATACATTCATGGAGATATAACGGTTCCTTTAAAAAATTGCAAAAAAAAAAAAAAAAATCCATTTTTTGAATTGTAACGCGTAAGGTATTGGAGCCAGTGCAAAGCTTAAATGTTAGATATCTTACGAAATATGAACTTTTTTACTAAATAATTTTTAGCTACACATGCGCTACATTTAAAAAAATTTCATTTGCATAATTTAGTAGCCAATAGTATTGAACAAGTTATATGAAAATCTCAAACAAATATAAATATCTTGTAAATTCAAAAAGTTATGAAAGAGAGAGCATGAACAAAATTTTAGTTCTTCTTAAAAGGAAGATGATAGGGGGTTTTATCAATATTTATTTACGATCAGCGAACACACTATTACCACTGGACATTGGTTGAATCTAAATAAAAATAATTATAAGATAAAAAAAACTTTTTATATACCATGTTTTAAATTTTCTGATGAATCAGAGAGCACAACTTTTTATAATTTTTTAACGTTCACGTTTAATTAAATGTATTTATTTTTATGTCGAAAGAAAATAAACTCGTAATTTTTTTTTTTTTTTTGGCAACAATTAAATTATAGCTAATATTTTAATAGGGCAGTTCCTTGTTTGTAAACAAACATCTCAACTTTTATGAGTGGTTGGCAAAAAGGCTTGGGAAAAGCATAGCGATGGGGATTACTTGATTACTACCAACGGAAAATCAATGGTGGGCGGGGCGCGGGAAAGTCGAGCGCGCTTTTTTGCCAACCACATGACGTCACGAGGAAATGCTCTATAGCTATTTTAACACTATTAGGATGTTATTATCTGTATATATATATAAATTACGTGTCACGATGTTTGTCCGGGGTAAACTCCTAAACTAAGGAACTGATTTTAATGAAATTTTGCACACTGTGTGCAGTTTGGTCCAACTTGAGAGATAGGATAGTTTTTATCTCAATTTATTGTCACAATATTGTTTTATTGCAATTATTTGTTAATTATAGACCTTTATTAAAGTTGCTCCAAAATATCTGTGAGTTCCATTAATTTAATTGTTGCCAAAAAAAAAAAAAAAAAAAAAAAAATACGAGTTCATTTTCTTTCGACATAAAAATAAATGCATTTAATCAAACGTGAACGTTGAAAAATTATAAAAAGTTAAATTATGCATCTCACGAAAATTGACGTCATAATCAATTTAAAGATTTTATACACATTGATAAAGTGCTAATGTAGTTCTATCATAGATATAGTATTATATATAGATCTCTCATCCCCCATGTTATCGTACAAAGATTTTTGATGCCGAAAAAAAAAAAAAAAAAAAAAAAAAAAAGCTTTGGAAACAGCCATTAAGTGGTATTGAAAAAAAAAAAAAGAAAAGAAAGAAAGAAATATGAATTTGAAACTGTATCTGGAGTCTTCCATTCCCCTTTAGCAAATAAATTATTCATAAATTTTATTTGCTAAAATATTAGTATGTATTCCCGTGTGTATTCACTCGGGGAAAGACGGCCATATTTTGGTAAAAACGTCGTCTTTTCCCAAATGAAAAGGAATAACTTTTTTCTCCCCAATGATCACTCTATTCTATATATGCTATACTATATCTATGAGTTCTATACGCAAGCGAAGTGTGACTCACTGACCGTCTGTGCAGCCAAGAAAAAGATTTCCTATGTTAATTGCCCACTGGATTTTTTGTAAGAAATTATTAAAAATCCAGGAAATTTATTTCCCGATTTTAATCCTTATATTTGGGTATAGATATGTATTAGTTATCGCGGGTGTTAGATTGAATTATTTTGCTGTCAAATTGACAAAATTTTAATTTTAAATTTCAAAACTCTGTCGCCCTTGGCTTTTATTATTATTATTATTATTATTTGGCGATCAAAAGCGTAACACGAAAATATACATGCCAGATGTATACATTGTACGAAATGTAATATGTATTATTCATTGTACGTATGTATGACATGTAATATGTATTGTACGAAATATTGTTTCATATTATTCATTACTCCTTTAATATAAGTTGTTAAAATAACCATGATTTTTGAAAGGAATTAAATATTTTCGCCAGATAATTTGGCGATATTCTTTTTTTTTCGCCAAGGATGACAGAAATGAAATCTATTCCGCTGCAAAATATTAGTATCTTACATCAGATATTTTATTTAGACATTTGAAAACAAATTTGACTTCAAACTATGATAGAATATTTATCATTTTCCTTTTAATTAGTATATTATTAGTATATTAAAATTTAAAAGCATGGTATATAAAAAGTTTTTTTTTTTTTTTTTTTTTAATCTTATAATTATTGTTATCTTAATCCTCAATGTTTCCCATCTTTATTAACTTGAATTTACTATTAAAATTTTAACATACTCAAAAACTTCTCATCACTTCGTTAAAATACACTAAACTTTTCCAAAATCTTTTTCTATTTAAAATGATACATGTATTTACTTTAAATGTCCAATATTTCATAAGATTTCCAATTTTAAAGTTTTAAAATATTTATCAAATTTACTTATTTTTCTGGTTTAGCCTTATTGTTTTACTTTTTGTAACTACAGCTGTTGCTCTCTTTAAAATATTTAAAATGATGAGGTCATTTTATAGTAAAATTATCCATTATAGCATATATTATATTTCACTCCTCCATAAAAATTGATTTTAAAATCGTCTGTTCCTTTTATACTTTTATTTCAATAGAATTTTAATAGAATTTAATTTATATATTAGTCATTTTAGCAATTTTATCCAAAGTAGCATTAGAAATAATATATATCACTTCTCCATTAAAATTTATAGGACCCTACAATAAAATTACTTTGTGCTTAATATCAACACTACGAAAATTTTTATCAATCGCTTCCAAATTTTGACCTAAGTTTCAAATCTCAACCCTGTGGGTTTTTACATCGGCTACAACGTTTTCGTCTTTGTTCGTAAATAATAATTTGACTGTACTAAATAGTTTACAGCCGTATAATTCAACGTATAACTTAGTCACAGCAACGCGTGGCCGGGTCTGCTAGTTTTCATATATTAATTAATTATAAGAAAACTAATCAAAAATTCGAAAATCGGACTTCGAAGTATTGTGGTGTCACCCGGTTCTGAGCTACTGTGAAAGTTTCAAATGTCCAGCTAGTAGGGGAGTTACTTAAAATTCGATTGCAAGATTTGTACCGGACAAATAAACAAACAAACATACAAACAAACAAACAAGAATAAAAGTTAATAAAAATATGGTAAATGAAGTAAAACCCCTTATAGTTTATCTTTTATTTTGAGAGAGCTGAAATTCTGTTCATTCTATCATTCATAACTATTTCAATTTATCTGATATTTATTTGGGGTTTTTATGTAAGTTGCTCAATACTTTTGGCTGTTAAATTATGCAAGTGATTTATTAGTGATTTATTATTTTAAAAAAAGCTAGCGCTATTTCGTAACATATTTATCATTTTTGCATTCTGATTGCAATATGCTTTTTCTAACATAGTATGCCAAATTTTCTAAAAACGTCTTTGCGGGGGTCTATTATAATTAAAAAAGTGGAGGGATTTTTTTTTTTTTTTTTTGAGAAAAATCTTCATAATCCCATGCTACAGCCAATACGCATTTAATGCATTACATTTTACAGGATGATTCAATACAGTCAGTTTTTTGTTTAATTTTTTTACTGGTGCCTTTTTCTTTTTCAGGACACAACGTTTGCTGAAATATATATGAGATATATCACTTTCTTTACACTACTAATGTTTCAAGATGATTCCTAAAGATTGTTTCTAGATATTAGACGAAAAGTCTAAATTCGAAAATGTCCAAATACTTATTAGTAGATAGCGTATTATACCATACGGAAACATAAAATTTATCACACGTTTTCAGCCTATTTATAATAAGAGGAGGGCTTAAAATTAGTATCGTTCGAAAGGTATGGTTGTGTGAGTTGCAGAAAAAAAAATTCTCATGTGATGTGAAGAAGGCGCAGAGAAACACTTTTACTTGTATATACTTTTTACATTTTATACACATACTTTATTGTATGAAGCTTTATGTCAGATTTATTTTTTAAAACCTTAAGCATCATGCCACATAGAATAATTACTCTTTGTCTCATTCTAATGTGCTTTTTTATCATTTGCTTTTCGCAACAGAAGTGAGTATATATATTATTCATCTGGCAACAGAACTGGGTATATATATATTTTATTTTAACAATTTTTTATTTCGAAATAGTGTTTTTCCTATTGAAATGTACAGAAGAAGAACTTCGAGCAGTCAGACTGAGAGGCAAATATATACAGAAGTTAATAGAGATATGCATCGTAGTGTAATTTTTTTTTAATTATGTAATTACTAAGAACATTGTTTGCACAAAAAATTTAAATTTCTGTATTTATTAAAAATAAATCCTGGTCGAGTTTTGACCATTGGGCGACATTAGTATAGAATTAAATGAAAAAAAGAAAAATGAATATAATTAGGCGAAAGTTGTCATATTTTTTTGTTTAAAAAAATTGAAAATGGCGACTATTATTTTCGACTATCATTTTCGCTTTGAATAGCTCATATACTTAAGCCTTTTTTTTTCCATTATCAGTTATGTTATACAAACAAATCATTTGCCCTATAAGTATTTTTATATTTTTAAGCACCCAGTGAAATATTACTAAATTATATATTATCATGAACTATTCTGTCAATACAAATTCATTGATTCCACCACAAAAGAAAAAAAAAATGAAAACGGTACGTATTTAGAATAACGACTTCCAATCATATGTTTATTTTAGTTAAAATTTTGTTTACATTTATGAAAACTTATGCAAAAAACATGCTATTTAAGTTTTCTTTGTCTGGTGTTTTATGTTGTACAAATAAATTATTTTCTTTGCAAATCATAACATTTATACATTATTTCAAAGGCATTTGAAAAGCAATTTCTTGATGTATGAATTCGTGTTCAGTATATATCTACATTCAAACTGTAATGCATTTTTGTATATACCAAATGGTATTTTCGATTTCTATTAATGTAGGGGAGGGGAATACATATCATTCTTGCGTGAGCTATCTGTCTGTTACAGATAGAATTCCACCAAGTAGAAAAAAAGAAACACATTATTATTCTATGATGAGACATTTAAATACCATTTTTTTTTAAATTGTCACAAACAACCAATAAAGTGAAAGCTAAGAATACAGGCAATTAATTTAAAAATAATCGATTACCATTTTTCTACCATAATTTAACTATTCGTAATAAATTAGCTAATAATTAATTCAAGAAAAGACATGCATTTAAAAATGTTGCAAAAAGTTGATTTTAGAAAAAATGGTAAAGTTTTTATGCTTAAAGAAAACACCATAAATTAAACAGACATAGAAATGTCTTTTCGACTCGATATATTTTTATTAAACATGGACATTTTTATTAAACATGGATACTTTTAAGTTGCAACCGTCCTTACATTAATATTCCCGGATAAAGGTCCGTGATTAATTATCCAATTCTGAAACAATTATTGTAAATTTTGTAATTTTTGTTGTTGTTTTCAATTAAAAGTTTTATTAATGGCTATTCAATCCCAATAGTTCAATGCATTTTTTTGTAATAGAGAAAACTTGTTAACAGTATCATTATTGTTATATTTAAGTATCAGTCTCCAACAAAGACAAGCTTCTGACCTATAAAAATTCTAAGGGTAGCAAACCCACTATGGCTGTTATTCACCAATAACTTCAACTCCCAGTTGAAGATGAAAATTTCAAAAGCGTATAAAGGCAGGGTGCAAATTTTCAGCAAATTTTGACGTGTTGTTTCTGCCATCTAGCGGTATTGTCATTTTTCAGATTTTTTAGGTGAAAATAACCAATCAAAGATTATATAAAATTCTCGATGCTAGATGGCATAACAGCTTGCCAAATTTTGCTGGAAAGCTGTACACTGCCTTTCGGCGCTTTTCAAGTTTTTGTGTTGAACCAGGAGTTGAAGTTAATGATGAATACGGCCATAAGTTGTACCAGCAACACGACGCTCTCAATCCACTGTTTTGCTTTAAACATTTAGGACTTTGACAAGTACTAACAGTATGTTTACGACTGTGGTAAATCCTATGAAGTACGAAAATCTTATATGAAATCCTATGTGCAAAATCCTATGTAGGAAAATCCTATGTGTATGAAAATCCTGAGGGTGGTAAACCCTTGCATGCAGATACCTTCGGCGAACTTTTTCCTTCGCAAACACCCCTAAACTGTTCATAACCCGAAAAAAATACAACCGTACAAACTCATCCTTATTGTTGGAACCCTCCAACTAATGCCTGGTGTAAAAAATACTGAGGCCATATTACATTACTTATTATCTAAAATAAAAATATTATTAGTAAAGACAAATTATTTATTATCGTTAAACTTTCAGTTGTATATATCATTTTAAAATAAATAAATACCCCCAAAAGCAAATCAAATAAAGTACACCATTAAAAAAAATGTCTTTTTAGTTAATTTCTCACACGTAAACATACTGCCCCATAATCATGATGTCATTTTTTACAGATTTGATAAAAATCACACATAAAACACAACATTACTTTTACAGAATCATCTTTTCGCGTTAATTTTTCATGTGTAAATAATATTACTTGTTAAACATGACATTATTTTACACTCACTTTAGAATACATAAATGTAAAATAATTGTAAAATAAAATCGGAAATCAGAAATATGTCTTCTGGCTTCCTACACGATCAGATCTTTTAAAGTGTGCAAATTTAGATGAATGGTATATGATAACTGAATGACAAACATACATACAGGCAGTTTTATTTTTATTAGAGATAATTTTATTTTTAATAGAGATAATTTTAGTCTACCACAATAGAAATTTTTCATACCGTTGATGAATTGTTTTAAAAGAAGTTCCACTTATTATTTCGTTAATTCTATCTTTTTTTTTTTTTTTTTTTTTTTTTTAATCTGTAAAAATGGGACTTTTATGCATTTATTTTTACTATAATAGACGAATTAAGTATGATGAGAATATTTTCCTATAAACATTGCAAAAATTTGATAACTTTATTTTAACTGGAAATCCCTTAGTCGGCTATACTTAATAATAAGGAATCTATACATAATCTTCTTTTGTATAACTTCCTTCTTAGTAATAGAAAAATCGTATTTCCTGTCTGACGTATATACCAAAAAGATATAAAGACAAGATATATAATGATTCTGATAAAGAATCGGAAAACTGGGAGAAATGGAGTAGTAAAGATACGTGTGTGATTGCTGTTCAATTTCCTGTTATATGAAAATGCCAGATTCAAAGGATGATCATGACTAGAATTTGAAAGAAATGGGAGATTTTGTACTAAATCTACTTATATTACATATTACTGACGAAATTCGGCAAATTAGGACTTCGCGTTTTTTCCTAAACAGAATATAATTTAGTACGTAAGTTTTGCCTTCGACTTTTTTTTTTTTTTTCAATATTATTTACGCCATAAGTCAACCACTCATATTTTATTCATTTTCTTTTCTTTCTTTTTTTCTTTTTTTTCTTACTATGTATTACTAAAATTTACCCCTTCGTGCTTCACTATTGCACAAGAAGGTTTTGTGAATTTAAATATTACAAAAATGCATTTAACTTAATTTAAATTTAAAATGAAGCACAACATAATTAATTAAAAAATATAAATTGATAAACACCTTACTGAGGCTTCATCATCTCTTTCAAGAAGTTTTTCGTGGGAGGATCCTCCCCCTTTTCAATTGCAAACTTTTTGGAGTGGGCCTTGGCTATTTATAGCTTCATCCTGTTCTTTCAGTAGGTAGCGCCACTTTGGATCTATCTTGGCGGATTCGTGGTCATTTATGGCAACCTGATTTTTAATTATTTCAACGCTTTCTCTATAAAACGCGTACATATGGTTGTTATAATTGGCTAATTTTGTGACGTCACTAAATTTTATATCTATTTCATTTTCGTGATAGGTTCTAGCGAGGGCGGTTGTATATCTGGCATATTTTATATCGTTTTTATGTTCGTTAAGGCGTGTTTTTATTTTTCTCTTTATGACTCCTATGTAAAACCGGTATTTTTATCAGGGTATTCAAAAGGGAACTTATAAACTCCGGAGGTTTCTAGAAGGGGAATTACATCTTTATCATTTCTTATAATCTGGAAAATATTTGGGTTAGGCTTTATTGTGATATTTAAATTATACTTATTAGCGGTATTTTTTATTTTGTTTGAGGTTCCTTGGTTATATGGGATTGAAAATGTAAATTTTTGCTGTGATTTTTGGTTGTTTGGTATTCGATTTAATTGTTTTATTCCTTTTTTATATAATTTTTCAACTAGAAATTTAGGATATCCTGCTTCGACTGCTAATTTTTTAATAAATTTAAGTTCATTATTTAATTTTTTTTTTTATCGGTGCATATTAATATCGCGCGATTAACTTAACAGCGAATAGTTTTGATTTTATATCGGTAAGGGGTTTTGCTTCTCTTATTTACTATTTCATTACTTGCCATCGGTTTCCTGTAGACAGTGTTTTTTATTGTATTAAACGTGAAAATAATAGAATAAAAACCACTGTAAGGTGTTTATCAATATATATATTTTAATTAAAAATGCATTTATCTTATAGTATTTTAAATAATGTCCCCGGAAAAAACATCCCCTGGAAAGAAAGTCCCCAGGTAAAAAGCCCTCTAGAAAGAACATCTCCTGGAAAAAACTTCCCTCGAAAAAAAGTCCCCCGGAAGTAAATCCAGTAATTTTCAATTGCAAACTTGTTGGAGTGGGCCTTGGCTATTTATAGCTTCTTCCTGTTCTTTCAGTAGGTAGCGCTAGCTCCCTAGGTAGCGCTAGTGTGTCTGGATTATTAGGCACCCTAGGTAGCGCCACTTTGGATCTATCTTGACGGATTCGTGGTCATTTATGGCAACCTGATTTTTGATTATTTCAACGCTTTCTCTATAAAACGCGTACATATGGTTGTTATAATTGGCTATTTTTGTGACGACATTAAATTTTATATCTATTTCGTTTTCATGATAGGTTCTAGCGAGGGCGGTAGTATATCTGGCATATTTTATATCGTTTTTATGTTCGTTAAGGCGTGTTTTTATTTTTCTCTTTGTGACTCCTATGTAAAACCGGTATTTTTATCAGGGTATTCAAAAGGGATCTTATAAACTCCGGCGGTTTCTAGAAGGGGAATTACATCTTTATCATTTCTTATAATCTGGAAAATATTTTGGTTAGGCTTTATTGGGATATTTAAATTATACTTATTAGCGGTATTTTTTATTTTGTTTGAGGTTCCTTGGTTATATGGGATTGAAAATGTAAATTTTTGCTGTGATTTTTGGTTGTTTGGTATTCGATTTAATTGTTTTATTCTTTTTTTATATAATTTTTCAACTAGAAATTTAGGATATCCTGCTTCGACTGCTAATTTTTTAATAAATTTAAGTTCATTATTAAAAATTTTTTTTATCGGTGCATATTAATATCGCGCGATTAACTTAACTGCGAATAGTATTGATTTTATATCGGTAAGGGGTTTTGCTTCTGTTATTTACTATTTCATTACTTGCCATCGGTTTCCTGTAGACAGTGTTTTTTATTGTATTAAACGTGAAAATAATAGAATAAAAACCACTGTAAGGTGTTTATCAATATATATATTTTAATTAAAAATGCATTTATCTTATAGTATTTTAAATAATGTCCCCGGAAAAAACATCCCCTGGAAAGAAAGTCCCCAGGTAAAAAGCCCTCTAGAAAGAACATCTCCTGGAAAAAACTTCCCTCGAAAAAAAGTCCCCCGGAAGTAAATCCAGTAATTTTCGAAATTTCACACATACATCTTATAGGTCAAATTATTCACGAAATTTGTTTATTATTCAAAATTAAATACGAAATTTTATATAAATTGCTTTGGCCTTTACAATACTTTTTTCTATATCATTTTATAGCCACCGATTTTTTTTAAAATTTTATTGGATGCACAATCGGTCTTTCTTTTTTTCTAAGTGGTAAAGATTTGCTCCCCCTCCTTCTCCTTCATTGCTGCAGTCGAATTTTTCTTAATTCGAATGTAATGCTTTTCTTTTCTTTTCTTTTTTTTTTTTTTTTATATAAACATTTATATCAGAGATAAGGAATAATTTTTTCTGTTCCGTGCATTCTGCTGTGTTCTTTACATCAATGTCAACTAAAATATTGTTATTATTTGAAAGAAAACGGCTTGATTGGGGAAATATTTCGGAACAATAATTTTATTTTGCGTCGCAAAATCGAAATCGGTAAATTACTAATACAATACAGATTACAAGAAATCCCAAATCTAAAAGTTTAGTCTTTAAATTTGCATACAATCTATTAGCTCTAGATTTAACTTGTAAAATCTACTTACAATAATTTAACGCCCAGCCCTTGGTTACCGAATTGATTGAAATTTTAAATTAAAAACATCATTTTCAAAATTAAAAAACACATAATGTTCATAGCCTATACTGGGCTGTAATTTCTTTTTAACATACTATTAAATATATAAATAATGATGCGTGCATTTTTTTTTTTTTTTCACGCATATTATATTGTAGAGTTTCAGTTACGTATATTCATTTCTCTCTATTTGTCGCAGTTTTAGTTTACTAAAATACAATCCAAAGACTTACTGGTTGTAGACCGTTATGTAAATCAAATTATTTTATGTGGCACCACTAAAACTGAATTGTAAATGATATATATACTAGTTTCCAATAGGAAAATTCTGTATAAGTGGCGGCGCTAACAATATAAAAATCCCTCCCGCAAACAATTTGAAAGAATCTTCTATTCAAAAAAATAATACATTACGTTTTTTAATAATTCACTTTCAGTAGGACCGCACTGTATTTTAGTGCAAGTTTTACTTTGCAGATGCATGTCTCGCAATCCGAAAAGAAGGCGGCATTTAATGGTTTTCTTATAAAAACTTATGATTCCATATTTTATTTTCAAATACTTCATTTTCTCTCTCTCTTTTTTTTTTTTTTTTTTTACAAATTTATATTTTAGTAATATACAGATTTTATTATTGTCCAAGTGTTGTTTCGAAATACTGCAATGATTTTGTTTATCTTTTAATTGTGTTAGTTCATTCTTTTGTAAATAAAGCTGTTTTATGTCTAAATTTTACACAAAAATAAAAATATAATTACTGTAAACATGAAGTTATTCTTTTGTTATATAACTAAACGAGGTATTGAAATTCTTGCTAAATAGACAACTTTCAAAGGTGCCAGTTTGTTTAATGATTTATATGTTTACCTTTGTCTTGACCTAAAGAACAAAGCAGAGTGATTGGAACAGAAAAAATCATTCCTTTTAATGTAATTTTTTATCTTAAAGAAAAAAACCCTAAATTTGAATTAAGGAAAGCTTGACTGTAAAACAAATGAGAAGGATGGGGCGCGGGGGGGGGGAGGGGGGGCTTTGAATCTCGGAAAAAGCAAAGACCCATTGTGCCCCAATGACTGAGTGAAAAGTCAACGCCTATGTTTGTGCATGTTAACCGCTATTGTATATAGCGATATAGAAAAAGTTTTGTGGTAGCAAAAACATACTATATATATATATATGTGTGTGTGTGTGTGTGTGTGTTCTTAATTTTGAAGAATAAATAAACCACATTATTAATTTGACCTACAATATTAATGTGAAATTTCGAAAATTTCATAATTTATTTCCGAGTGGGGAGGAGGGGGGGGGGCGTTTATTCCGGGGATGTTTTTTTTTTTTTTTTTTTTTTTTTCCAGCGGACGTTTTATCCGAAACACTTTTTTCCAGAAGACTCTTTTTCTTGGGGACGTTTTGTGGGGGACGTCTTTTCCTGAGTACCGTGAAGGTAGTAGAATACAAAAACACTGTCAATACCATGGTTCATTTTTCACACAGAAAACACTGATTTACGTAAATTGGTATGTCTTTTCGTAAAATAACAGACAACCTTCATCGTTGTACCCGCTCCTCAAAACTTTAGTTTTTTTTTTTTTTTTTTCCAAAAACAAAACACTTATGTCTAATAGTTTTCCATAAATAACATATTCTGAATTTATAACAAAATAAAAAATGTCAAGTATACAAGCCTGCCTGACTCTTAAAAATACTTAATATTAATTTCGCTAAAACTCTGCGTATTATACGTTAAAAAATATGTACATATATTGAAGATTTAAAAAAAAATAGTCATAATTATTTTTTTATATATTTTCTTCTTAAAAATATAAGCCCAAGTTTCCTGGGTATAACGATGAAAACTGATGCAATAGCTACAACAATGTACTTGAGTAAAGGAAGTAAAATTTTATCAATGATTTCCATGGATCCATTTCAAATTAATCAATGACAGTAAGAAGAATAAGAAAAAGGTAAAAACTAGTTGGCATAGGTGGACTCTGCTCAGTTCCCCACCATATTTATGGTCTCATAAATTTCTAGTGCGAGACATATTATCATCATGTTGAAAAAAATGAATTTGACCAAAGCTTGATACAGTGACAGAAAGAAATCCCCGCCTAATAGGCTATCCACCGTTCACTTCGATATATTTATCTCATTCTAATCTATTAATTTATTTTATCAGGGTCAATTCCTTTGTTTATGTTTCATGTTACTATTTCCAATGCAATAATCCTCAAAATTCATATTTATATAAAAAAATTACAATTTCGCTATGTTGATAAAATCGTAAATTACGAATAATTTACAAAATTTTCCTATTAGAATATTTGTATTCAATCATGTTCAAAAAAATATCATAAATGTAATTTTGAAGTTGTCTAATGTATTTATGATCCTCAAAATGGAAATTTATGCTCAATTTCGCCTTATTCTGACATGTTAAGTAAATCGTAAATTCCAAATAACTTACGAATTTTTTAAATTGGAAAAATCATAGTCTATGATATTCATGCCAGTAACCTAAATAATATTTCGAAAGTGGTTTGACATCTTTACGATGAAAATATCCCTCGAAATATACGTGTATGTGAAATTTTGCTCTATTCTGCCATGTTAAGAAATTCGTAAATTTCCAATAACTTACGAAATTTTTATATTTGAGAATTCATAGTCATTAATATTCATGCCAGTCTCCTAAATAATATTTCAAAAGTAGTCTTACATCTTTACGATGAAAATATCTCTCAAAATTGGCGTTTAAGTGAAATTTTGCCCTATACTGCCATGTTAAGAAATTCGTAAATTTCCAATAACTTGCGAAATTTTCAAAGTAGCATATTTATAGTTACTGATGTTCATTCCGGCATCAAAACAGATATTTTAAAACTGGTCTGGCATTTTTACAGTAAAAAGTTTCCATTTAATGCACGTTTAAGTGAATTTTTGTCCTATTCTCCCATGTTAAGAAAATCGTAAATTTCTAATAACTTACGAAGTTTTTAAAATCGAATGTTGCAAATGAATAGGGTTCTTGCCAGTGTCGAAAGTAATATTTTAAAACTGATCTGACCTCTCTGCGACAATTTGTTCTTGAGATATCGTGTACACAGACTAACAAACTAACGGACTAACACACTAACAGACTGACAGACACCCTACAGACAGACACCATACAAATTTTGTCATTTTCGGATTCCTCACGCCTGAAAACGTGTAAAAAAGTAAAAAAAAAACGAGGTCGAAAATTTCACGATTACCTAAGTTCCCTATACCTATAGTATGATGGGGAACTAATAAGAAAAAGATAATTTAACGGAAAATCTTACATCGCATTTGTAACATTGCTTTGAGATAAAATAATAATAATGATAATAATAATAATAATAATAATAAATATTTATGTTTTGCATATTTTTGGAAGATTCGTTGGTTGATTCAAATAATAAATTAAACATACAAAATTGTTTCATTCATTTGCTGAGATATCTTATTTTAAAAATTTATACTTGTTAACATCGCAATAATAATAATAATAATAATAATAATAACCTGATAACTTTTCAGAATTTATTCGTACATAAAACAAAGATTGAATAAAACAAAACAATATCTAATTTTAGGATAAACACCTTCCCTTTCTATGTGAAATTTATACACGTGAAGGATATATAAATTCTATTTATTAAATTTATAGAATTCAGTTACGTCCCCAGAAATTAATAATATAAATAAATAAACACAAAATTAATTTAAATATCATGATGTCTTTTATAAATTCTTGGGCTCCTTGGATATGAAACATGTAAATATTATGATTTAAAAAGATATCATCATTAAAAAAATGTGTCATATAAACCAATGTTTAGTAATTTGAACTGCTAGAAGAAAAAAAAAAAATCTATACACCTGTGTAAAAATTGAGCTCCTGGCAGGTGTATATAAAGTAGTTATTACATAAATGTATCAAAAAACTACTACGTTGTGGCCACCACACGAATTTCTTCTATATTTCTCTATATAAATTCACTCACTAACAGTTATTTATTAAAATTATTATCTATTAAAATAATCTTCCATGATGAATGCATAAAATTTCCATTCTAGAGAAGTAGCATAACACTAAACACCCAAAGAAAGTCAATTTTATTCTCGATATCACATCTTAAATATATGAGATTTTTTTTTTTCTAAGTTTTTTCTTTTTTATTTTTTATGAAAAAAAAATCGATAACTTTATTTTAAATTGTCGCAGATCAATTGTTCAACCATTCATTTAAAAGATGTTGACGATCTCTTTCGTAAGATTCTTGAAATGAAAATTTGCCCCCCTCGGGTGAATTAGCCCCGAGGAGGCGGGTGAAGCGATGCTTCTACATATCAAATTTTTTCCCAGTCGACTATCACTATTGTAAATAATTCTTTTTAGTTTCATAATGGTTATTAAAAAATAATTCTTCTTATGTACATTTATACGAGTTTTTGTCTTATACTGCCATGTTAAAAATTTAGAAAAAGTGGAGTTGGCAACGCCACCTGTTGGAAGATTTTTACCAGAAGTTAATCGGCTCTAATTTATGTGAAGGCACAACTAAATATAAAATTTTATGAAATTCTCTGCAGTACTTCCTGAGATACAGTTGCCACAAAATTTTGTCACACATACGCAGACAGACATTTTCTAAAAATTGTCAAATCGTGTTCTAGACCTCTTGAAACGTGTAAATTCATCGAAAACCCGAGGTCGAAAATTTTTACGAATCCAATACTTCCTTCTGTTTAATATAGAAGAAAGCAATTATATATTATAATATTTAACTACATTTTTGCTGTATATATTTACAGATCATACCACTGTCTCAATAATATAAGAAAAAAAAAAATATATATATATATATTTTTTTTTTTTTTTTTTTTTTTTTTTACTTAGTTTGATTTTTGTCCCCTAATTATTGTCTTCATTAAAAATTTAAAGGCAATCCTGTTTTTCAAATTTCTAAAATTTCAGAATGTTTTATCATGAGTAATTTTTTTTTTTTACACTGTAAAAAAAAAATTGTAAAATAGAGGGATTTCGCCATATAATTTTACGGGAAATGGCCGCTTGGCTAGCTTAATGATCAAAGCCCGTAAATCGATGTCGTGAAAGTATAATTTTTGAATAGTGGTATTTTTTTACGGACAGAAGTTGTTAATCTACGTAATTTTCTGAAATCTGCCACCAAATTGTATTTTTACGGTCAAATCCCATTAAATGTAAAGTGTTAGCTTTTCAGTGACGTCATATAAGAATAATTTCGTATATAAAACTGAAAAAATAATTGTAGTTTTATTGGTTAAAAGAGTTTATTTATACATTCGTACAAATAGCTGTTGCTATGAAAAAGCTATTATTTCCCTAATTTAATTCAAAGTCATATATCTGGATTTAACCATTGATCTATGATGATTTAAAACAAAATTATAATTTCTTTTCTTCTTTTTATAAACAAAATGTAAAAAAAAAATAAATAAATAAATAAAAAAAAAAGATAATTTTGTTTTAAATTATCATAGATCATGGTTCAACCCTTCGTTTTAAAGATATTGATGAGTTATTTTGAAAAATATCCATACAGAAAATTTGCGCCAATCTGAAGGGTAGAGGGAGACGTTATTCCTACTTGTTAAAAAAAATTTTAGTTGTTATTACTATTATAAATAATTCGTCTTTTTTCATAACAATTTGTTATTAACAATAACAAAATTATGTCCTATACCGCCATGTTAAAACTTTTAGGGAAAAGCGGGATGGCAATACCACCTGGTTGACGATTTTCAACAAAAGTTGATAGACACTAATTTACGCCAATGTGCACCTGCACATCCATTTTTATGAAATTCTGTGCAACAGTTTCTAAGATATAGTTGCCACAAAATTTTTCTTACACTCGCATACACACAGACAGAAATTTTCTAAATTTTCTAAATTTTCTAAATTTTCCATGATTCTCAAAACGTGTAATTCCATCAAAAATAGGAATTTTTTACGAAATCAGTACTTTCTGCTGATGAATGTGCAAGAAAGAAAAAAAACCGCTTAGTAATCAAAGTAATGCATTTGCTTGCATTATGTTTATTTTAACTAAAACTATGTTTATTTTGATATTTTTAAGATATATCACACAAAATTTACACATATATAAGCTTTCTTTACCTGATCATTTTTATGTTGTTTAAACAAAATATTTGCTCTGCGAATCATAACATTTATACATCTATTTCGAATGCATTTGAAAAGCAATTTCTACGTGTCATGTTTTATGTATATGTGTTCGGTACATATCTACGTTCTAACGATAACGTATATTTATGTGTGCCTAATGGTATTTTCGGTTTCTATTTGCGTGGGAAACAAGTACATTGCATTGTTGCGTGATGTATATCAGTGTGTCACAGGTAGAAATTCCGTGTATTAGAAAGGTAAGTGTGTTACTATTCTTAAATGAGCCATGTACTAAATTGTCAGAAGTAATCAATAAATTAATAACCTAGAATGCAGAACATATTTAAAACTTTTATTAGGGATGTACTTTACAATAATTTAAATATTCGTAGAGAATTAATTAATAAATTATTTTTTTATGAAACAGTTGATTTTACAAATATTAAAACTGGTACATTACTTTTAACATGAACTGTTTCCACTATCCCCGTCAGAATGAAGATTAGTTTAATTATACCTCAGTTTAATTGTACCTTCATAAAACTTTCTTCTATATTATTCTATATAACAGCGCCACCTATTAGCAAATATTCATAAAATTTTACATGTACTTCTCAAAATAAAGATTTTAAATAGATGCTTTTATTTATATAGTCGAACCTCGTTAACATGAATCTTAAGGGGGATAAAAAATGTGTTCATGTTATCAGTAGTTCATGCTATAAGTAAATAATATTCATATAAAAAAACTAATCTTCATTCTGACGGGGATCGTGGAAACAGTTCATGTTAAAAGTAATTCACATTAACAGTGTTCACGTTAACGAGGTTCAACTGTATTAGCAATACATGTTGTGATGTAGTCATACGGAAAAATCAAAATTTTTTAACAAAAACAGTGTCACTTGTCGGGTAATATACACCCAAGTTAGTCAACATTCTTTTTAATAATATCAGTCACATATCTAGTTTGCACATGTCTAATTTCTCACAATAAAGATTTTACATTTATAGTTCGGTGATTCTTTAATTAACAGATGTTGAGATATAACCATACGGAAAGTATCAGAAAGGATATAATAATAAAATTAACGTATCTAACACCCAAATTTTCTAAGCATTATTTTTCATGATGATTATTTCACATATCAAGTTTTGGGCATTTATATGCTACAGAGGGGGGGGGGGCTTAGAAATTGCAGCATAATAACACCATCTGTCATCCGATATGTACCAAAGTTCAATCAGCATAGTTTCTTATAACTGTCATCTCTTATTATCAAGTTTGTGGCATTTATACGCTATAGAAGCTAAGATAGCTCTCCGGTAAATAGGTAAATTGGAACATCGCAGCGCTACTTCTTGCGCAGTAATCAAAAGTTTCAAAATAGGTAAAAACCAACTTGTGTCAAATTGGAACTATATATATATATATATATATTAAATTAAATTCTTGATCTAAAATTTCAACCAAATTTTCGTTTCAGACACACCCAGACAGGCAGAGATATTCTAAATATGATTAAATTGTGTTCAAGAAACCTCAAAACAAGTAAATCTTCGAAAACCGGATTTATTACATTCATTATTATTATTTTTTTTTTTTTTTCGCATCCACTATTTTATTTTATGAACATAAGTATAAATTTTATTATGGAAAAAAAAGGTGAAAACTTGATATTTAAAATATTTGTAAGCAAACATAAAAGAAAAAAAAATGCTATTTTTAGCCTGTATTATTAAACAACTCCTCTCATGATGCAAAAAATGGTGTCACAAATGCATTGATATTTTCATACTACACTCGTGTCTATTGTTTTCGCCTAATAAGGATCGAAATAATTTATCGAAGGTAGTTTGATAAGGTATTTTCAAATAAAACCAATATTATCATCGTTGAACACCAATTGTCCGGTGTATTTTTCCACAATAACGAAGAAATTTTATTAATATTAATGTTACTATTATTATTGTTACTATTATTATTGTTACTATTATTATTATTATTATTATGTGCCGAAAGAGAAGGCTTTAATGAACATGGTCATGTTGTACAGAAGTAGCTCCATTTACAAATTATTCTTCCCAATATTAAAATGTATATATATATATATATTCCTACTTTTCATTAACACATAAAAACAACTTAATACTCACTTTCTCACTATAATTCCCGAAAAAGGCGTTAGGAAAAAGTTTTTCTACAAACATTCCGAAGAACTTCGCGAGTTATTTTGACTAGTATTCCTTTAGTCGATTATACTTAATAATAATGAATCTACTACATAATCCTATTTCCTATAAATTCCATCTTAGTAATAGAAAAATCGTATTTCCTGTCTAACTTATACACCAAAAATATATAAAGAACACATATATAATGACTCAGATAAAGAACCGGCAGACTGAAAGAAATGCAGTAGCAAAGATATGGTTGTGATTGGCTGTTGATTTCCTGTTATATGAAACTGCCAGATTGGAAGGAATATCGTGAATAGAAAATAATAATAATAATAATAATAAGGAAGATTTTGTACATAATCTACTTATTTCATTTATTTCTAAAAGTTTACGGGAAAATATTTTTCATTTTTATTTTGTTGTATGTCTAAGAATTTTTTTCTTTTTTAAATTATTAGAAATAGCAACGAATGTTATAGTAATCAATATTTCGAAGTAATACAAATATCACTCGTATTCATTTTGTTTTACAGTAAAATAATAACATTAATAGCAATAATAATTTTGTAAAATTTTATATTTGTAAAAATAACTTCTCAAAGCAAATATGAAAGATAATTTAAAATTTAAAAACACAATTATAGCTAAAAATTAAAATTTCCTTCCATTTATAAGCGCATATGAAACCTCATATTATTAATGATATTGTAACTTTTCCACATGTAATTTTATACCTGTAAAACCAAAAGAATGCTTATATTACAAATTTTACCTTACAACTTAAGCATAAAATTTTTGTTTTAATATATATATTTAAAAAAAAGTTGAATACTTTTGTAGTAAAGAATTTAAAACCTTTTTTACCAACACTTCCAGATCAGTTTTTATTTTTGATTTTGAACTAAAAGAAATTCTCTATATATATTTTTGCCATTTAGTTATTAACTCAAAACAGAAAAATAAAAAAGGTAATTTTATGATGTAACACATTTAAACATTTTATTTCAAAAAAATTTAAGGACTCGTTTTTTAAATAAATGGAAAAATAATTATGAAATTGTTATTAATATATATATTTAAAAAAAAGTTGCATACTTTTGTAGTAAAGAATTTAAAACCTTTTTTACCGACACTTTTAGATCAGTTTTTATTTTTGATTTTGAACTAAAAGAAATTCTCTATATACATTTTTTTCCCATTTAGTTATTAACTCAAAATAGAAAAATAAAAAAGGTGATTTTATGATGTAACACATTTAAACATTTTGTTTCAAAAAAATCTGGAGTGACTCCACTCGACTTTCCGAACATTGAGTAACTAACAGTTTTGTAAATAAAATAAAGAAAGAGGAGTTGCTAAACAAACAAAAAAGAGAAAACCATAACAGAGTGTTTGAGTATTTTTCTCCATATATCACACGAGGTTTTATTTAACGCTACTGAACTTTGAGCCCTTAGATCATAATGATAAAGAATTTTTCGTTGTGTCCCTGTAAAAATCTATAAATGCTAGATTCACCAAAATGCTTATAGTTAGTGCAACAGTGATTTATAATATTCATACAAATTTTCAGCTCAATTGAATAAGGCGTTTAGATGCTATCGCTGGTCTCATAGGCCATAAAGATAAAGAATTTTTCTTTGTGTCCCTGTAAAAAAACTGTAAGTGCTAGATTCACCAAAATCTATACAGTTGGTCCAAATGTGACCTATAACATGTGTACAAATTCTTTGCTGAGATTAATAAGGCGTTTAGACGCTATCACACTTTTAAAAATTTGGCAAAGAATTTTTCTTTGTGTCCCTGTAAAAAAACCGTAAGTGCTAGATTCTCCAAAATCTATACAGATTGAGTATCTGTGACCTATAATATGTGTATAAAGTTTTTGCTCAATTGAATAAGGCGTTTAGATGCTATCGCACTTTTAAGATTTTGGTCCCTTGGCCATAATGATAAAGAATTTTTCTTTGTGTCCCTGTAAAAAAACTATAAGTGCTAGATTCACCAAAATCTATAGGATTCGTACTATGGTGACTTACAATATACGTACCAACTTTCAGCTTATTCGAACAAAGCGTTTAGACGCTAGCGTGTTCACTCACAGACATACACACATACATACACACATACATACACACATACATACACACACACACATACATACATCATCGTAAAAATAGTGAAAACGGACTCGTTGGACCTCGAAACGTATAGAAACAGCAAAATCTCGAATTCGGATTTTTGACATGATTACAATACTTTCCTCACTATAGTGTTCGGAAAGTAGAAATTTAAGGACTCGTTTTTAAAATAAATGGAAAAATAATTATGAAATTGTTACTAATTAAATTCTTTAAACATATTCCGATTTCTCGAAAAAATTATTGGAAAAAAAAAAAAGAGTCAAGTTATTCACACATTTAATGATGCAAATAAATAAAAATGCAGGTTGAAAAAATATCTTCAAATAAGTTTTTTACCACTTGTAAGAAGCATGTATGTATGCCACTTAAAATAAATATCAAGGACAACAGAAAGAATTCTACAAAAAAACATTTAAAAAATGTAAGGTTTGTTGATTTTTACTTTCCGAACACTATAGTGAGGAAAGTATTGTAATCATGCCAAAAATCCGAAATGGAGATTTCGATGTTTCTATACGTTTCGAGGTCCCCTGAGTCCGTTTTCACTATTTTTACGATGATGTATGTATGTCTGCGAGTGAACACACTAGCGTCTAAACGCTTTGTTCGAAGAAGCTGAAAGTTGGAACGTATATTGTAAGTCACAATAGTACGAGCCCTATTGATTTTGGTGAATATAGCACTTACAGTTTTTTTACAGGGGCACAAAGAAAAATTCCTTATCATTATGGCGTATGGGACCAAATTTTTAAAAGTGTGATAGCATCTAAACGCCTTATTCAATTGCGCTGAAAATTTATATGAATATTATAAATCACTGTTGCAATAGTAACTATAAGCATTTTGATGAATCTAGCATTTGTAGGTTTTTACAGGGACACAACGAAAAATTCTTTATCATTATGATCTACGGGCTCAAAGTTCAGTAACGTTAAATAAAACTTCGCGTAATATATGGAAAAAAATAGTCAAACACTCTATTATGGTTTTCTCTCTTTTGTTTGTTTAACAACTCCTCTTTCTTTACTTTATTTACAAAACTGTTAATTACTCAAGTTCGGAAAGTAGAGTGGAGTCACTCCAGATTTTTTACTTTTGAACAATTTCTAAAAATAAAACTTTTCAGTTTATAAGGATATTCAGTAATTGTTTTCTAATTAAGATTTCTTATTCCCTCAATGCTGAGTAAGGCAATAATAATTTGTCGTGACATATTCTAAATTAAAAAGAGGTCTTATATCAAGAATAATCGCATAAACGTAAATAGGTAAACATTTCACTAAGTAGTTACGATAATATTAACATCGTTACAATTATTGCATTCTTTAATTAATTATTTAATTAATGTAACTAAAGTTCTTTAGATATCCAGTCTTTTAATATTCTTAACACTTACTCGTCTGGTGACATCATACTAATTATCAGGTGCATGGGCAGCAGGTTATTTTAGGTCTATGCTTCGCAAGAAAATGTTTATTCGTATTAGTTGGGGCATATTCTATATTTTAAGAGTTTCGTTTTCTTTCTTTCTTTTCTTTTCTTTTATTTATGCTCGTTTGTTTGTGTGTATCTGAATATCTTATTTGAAATCGTACTTATTCATTTTTTTTTTTTTTTTTCACAACTTGTTTTCTAATAACAATTAGGAATATGACTTGAATTCCCCTGGTTTGAATTCTACATCTGAAATGATATAATACCATAAACACTCATGAAGAAATTTAATAACGCATTTTAATAACCTGTTCAAATAGGTTAAACTGATTATAAACACAGCTGAATAGAATTCTACATTCTATTCAGCAATAGAATTCTACAAGTTACTTTAGCGCCAGTGGCAAGTTACTTTACTAATAGAATTCTACAAGTTGCTTTAGCAATGCATTAACACAGTTAGAGTTATTATTAACTTTTTCTCAAAACCAAACATTTAAAATAACAATTCTTACAAAATAGGTTAGCTGCGCAGAAAAGCAATTTCTGACTGACATCTAGAAAATAAAATCTGGCTGTAAAAAAATAGTTCCATGTCTTCCTTATGAATTCTGGTTGTCTTTGCTAAGGAGAAAACCCCTATTAGAATTTTAGAGCGTTTTCCAATATTAACGTGGTCAAACTTATTTATAAATCTCCATAAATAAATGTGAACACAAGAGGCGAGTTTCAGTGGCGTACCAAGGGAGGGGCGGAGGGGGTGGTCCGCCTTGGGCCTCAAGTCATGAAGGGGCATCTGAAGAAACTTAATCTTTAAGAATATATATTTGGTGAAGTTGCCGTGCCATTATTTTAACCTGAAAATCTTCCTGCAGTTCTTTAAGCTGCAGGTTCCTATCTAAAGATCCTTAATGAACAAAATGTAATCATAGAGTGACAACTAAAAAATAAAATAAATTAAATAAATAAATAAATAAATTAAAAAAAAATCATTTATGTAAAGCCCAATTGAAGCAGCACAAGTGGTACCAATGCCCTGGCCTTCTTGTTGTCTGTTTGGCTTTTAAATCAATCTTAAAATTTATTTCAGTGTCTTTTTCTAGTAATAAATTTGAGTAAAGAATTGCGAGGGAGGAGGGGGGCTCTAAATAGTAGGGGTTCCAGTTAGGGGGCCCCCTGTGAAACTGTCGCCCTGGGCCTCGAGATCTGTGGGTCCTCCACTGGCAAGTTTTACTAACAAAAAATTTTTATATACAACCCAATTCTTGGAAATCAAGCAAGAATTTCTTACAATACAAAGGACTCGACTCGGATATTCATAATATCGTTTCATCATTTAGAAAAGTAAAGACATTCTCGATCATTTCGTCTACTCAATTTCTTTACCTTATGTGCGTAACTCGGAAATCTATAATTTTAGTTTAAGGTCTCAGAAAGTCGCTACTTATTCGTACTAGATGAAAGCGCCATATTTTTTTCTCAGTGTATTGAAATCGTGAATACCAAAACAAAAAATATATTCTAAAAATGCCGAGCGGTCGTCTTTCATTCTGAGCTGAAAAGTTATCTTGCTGCACAGAGAAATATATATATTATATATATATACCAACTTTACGATGAAAATGTAGTCATTTTCTAAATCCATATACTAGAAATATAGATTTCCAATCTATGTGCATAAGGTAAACAAATAACCTGGATAGCTGAAATAATTGCAAATTTCTAATTTGTACTTTTCTAGATGGTGAAACAATATTATGAATACAGTAGACTCTCGTATAACCCGGGGGATATGTTCCGCGTAATAGAAAATCACGTTATAGGAGACATGCATTGAGCAGACGATTTCATTCTGCAATGACACTAAAAGCATCGGATGTTGGCATGCTTACGGAGCAATTCTTCCTTGAACAGGTTGAAAGTAGAAAAGATGTCGTCACGTGCTTCCTTTCTTTTACGCGTTATACGAGATTATCGCGTTGTATGAGTAATACAATTTTTATTAAAATAACACAATCAACTGTGGATGAAAATCATATTTATTGAAATTTTATTTTTCCGACTGAGTGAAAATAATGCCTGGACTGGGAGTCGAACCCCGGATCTTTGACCTACAAGGTCAAGGCTTTACCAATTGAGCTATCCAGGCCGACACCCCGGTCAGCATTACTCACTCAGACAACCTTTAGGCATTATTTTCACTCAGTCGGAAAAATAAAATTTCAATAAATATGATTTTCTTCCACAGTTGATTGTGTGATTTTAATAAAAATTGTATTTCTTTCTCCCATTATCTAATGGTGTTTTCCATTTCCTGCGGCTTATTTCTGTCGGGCTATCTACATGATAGACCAGCGATGTTTCTGCCTAAAGGTTGTCTGAGTGAGTAATGCTGACCCGGGTGTCGGCCTGGATAGCTCAATTGGTAGAGACTTGGCCTTGTAAGTCAAAGATCCGCGGTTCGACTCCCGGTCCAGGCATTATTTTCACTCAGTCGGAAAAATAAAATTTCAATAAGTATGAGTAATAGTCGCAGATTTTTAGTCGCGTTATACGAAATCGCGTTTTCTGGGAACGCGTTGTACGAGATTCTACTGTATTATGTATAATATGAAGCTTTTGTTTTACGAGAAACTGTTGCTTGATTTTCTAGAATTCGGTCATAAACCAAGATTATATATAATAAAACTCGCCTCTTGTGTTCTCATTTATTTTAAGAGAATTTTTAAAAAGTTTGACCGCGCGATAGCATGGAAAAACGCTCTAAAATTTCCATAGGGGTATTTTAAAACTCGCTAAACACTCTAGAAATCTTATATAGGGGTCTTTTAGAACTCGGTAGCAAAGGGAACTATAATTTACAAAAATGATATAGAACTATTTTTACTAGATCCATAATTTAGTTTCCAGATGTCAGTCACATGATTTATTTTGCAGTGTGTAATTCAATTACTTCATTACCATTTATGGCATGATGCTTTAATGTTTTATTTCCAGAAAAAGTTTATTTAATTATATCTATTTGAGAAATGTTTATTGCAAATAATAACATTTATTAATCATTTTTATAACTGCAATTTTATTTAAATATTTTTAAATAGTTCTTTATTCTGTTCTTAACTTACAAAGAGAAAAAAAAATTATTTATTTATCGATAAAAACAGAACAAGAATAAGTATTAAAAAACAAAACAAAAGGAATCTAAAAGTTTCTGGCATAAAACAGCAGACGTGACTAGAATTAACTTATGGCCAATACTAAATCAATTAGAAAAGGAAAACATTGCGATATAAAAAACCTATAAAAAAAAATACTAGTTTTATCGATACTTTTTTCAAAGTGTTTTTAAATGAAATTATCAGTTATTTATAGAAATACGATTGGCATATACAAAAAAAAAAATAAATAAATAAAAACCGATATTAACTAAAAACTGATATTAAACCATTAGCCTTCGTATTTGTTTTCTCGTTTCTGAATGTTGTAATACATTTTCTTTGCATGTTCTTAAATAAAAGTTATTTTCTGCCAAACTACGAATATCTTAAGGCTGTATATTAGTCAGGTTTACTCTTTCTTCTATGCAATCCTATGGGATTTTTGCTACTTTAAATTATTAAAAGATCTTATTTAAAAATGGAGTTTTTCGTATTCTGTATTTTCAATTCCATTTTTTGACCATGTCGCATTTTATCTTAGTGAGCAATTTAAAAATTGAATAAACAAAAATTTATTTAATTAACTAAACTCAAAGCTCACATTTTTAATCACGAAAAATATGTGTAAATTTACTTTTTTTTTTTTTTTTTTTTTTTTTTTTAATTGCTTACTAAGACAAAAAGCAACATATTCGAGAAATGATGTTCAAAAAACATAATTCGATGAACTTAATTTTTCAATGAGGTATTCTCATAATGTGAAGCAACTAAATCCCATACGAGTATATGGGAAGGGAAATAGAGTGAATCTTACTCATGCGCAGCTTTAACCCTTTCACGCCCAAGGGAAATATTTTTCCTTTCTACAAAAATCGTTATCGATTGTTCAATTATTATTGAATCGATATTTATTTTACTGAATGTCAAAATGAAACGTACGTCCAAGGCAGCAAATGTGTTTCTGAACGAATAAAAAAAAAGTATAGAAAATAGGACACATAATAAATGTGTTATGTGCAATGTCCACTTGTGCTTCACAAGTAAACGAAATTGTTTCGTAGAATACCATAACTAGCTATTTATTTTACTTTTCTGATAATTTTTATATTACAAAGCAATAAATAAAATACCGATATAATAAACCTAACTCTTCATTTATTTACTTTTATGGTCCATAGGGAAAATATTTCCCAATGAAATTATAGGAAACCTATACACCCTGCTATGTTTTTCTCGTGATATTCTCTTACTTTACACCCACAATAGCTAAAATATTGTGTTGTATTGGCATATTTAGTCTTGAAAATCTTATGGTCCTGAAAGGGTTAAATAATATAAATGAATTAATCCACACGATAAATAAAACATCGTTTGTAAGTTATATTTAAAGAACCTGAAAGACCGAGTTCACTAGTTCTCATTGCAAAAATCATTCGAAGCGCAGATGCATTTGTTTTCAGATTATTATTTCTTATTTGTTTGTCCAGGACGGAGTACAGGTTACCAATGAAAGCTAATATTCCTAGAGATAAGAAAAATTGAAATCAAATTATCAAATCAAATCTCTTACTATAGTTTCTTTTCAAAATCGTTCAAGCAGTTTCGTAGAAAAAAAAATATTTCTGCTCTATATTGTACCAGGCAAAGAGCAACGATGGCTAATTTTTCTGAAAAAGAAGATAAGTGACACCTGTTTTTCATATAAAAAGAAAAGAAAAAAAACTCTGAAATTTTTTCTTTTAAAATATTTCCAGCCATTTCCAATAAAATAAGGTTTATGCCGTATTTCTTCCGGGTGCTGTGCGGGTTATCAGTGCATGCTAATTATACTGAAGATAGGGGTATTTCAGGTCGAAATGTCATCTCAAAAACGCAGTAACTCTAAATATTTATCAAGATCATACGAGGACTAAAGTAAATAAATAAATATATAAAATAAAATATAAAATAAAACGAAGTTTCTGCCGTTTTTTTTTTTTTTTTTTTTTTTTTTCTGGAGGAAGCGGGGTTTACTGGTATACGCTAAATGTTTAAAAGAAAACGTCAGACTTCTGTGCTTACAAATCACTGGGAGAAATTTTCTCGGAGAAACGCGCGTTATAGGTGTAGACTTAATGTTCTAAAGATAACGTCAGATAATTTTATGTTTACAATTCAGTTGTAAACTCAAAAATTACTTAAATTTAAGTTTTTATCCAAACCAGTCAAATAGTTTCTGGGAAAACAATGTCTCTGCCATATTTTGCATGTGCGAAATGCGGTTAATAGTGAACGCTAATTTTCGTGAAGATGTAGAAAAATTAGATAAGTTTCTCATCTCCAAAAACCCTTAATGCTAAGTTTTTATCAAAATCGTGATAAAATCTTAGCATTAAGACCCAAACCTTAAATATTTTTCAAAATGGTTCAAGCAGTCTACAAGTAAACCAAATCCCAGCAATATTTTGCAACGGGGTAGTGAGGGTTAATATGGAAGTGAACGCTAACGCTCCTGCAGAAGAGACTATGTTAGATAGGTTTCTCATAAAAAAAAAAGAGCCTTAATTCTATGTTTTTTAAGCTATTGTATAGCTTTTATCGCGGGCTTTGAGCGCGGCGACCGAATCAGAAAATTCCGTAACGAAAAAAAAAACCTAACACAGTTCGGCAGACTTCGGTAGACTTCGGCTGTACGAAGCTCGCACGAATCGAGACGAGCTGCTCCGAAATCGGACGAATACGTAAGCAGCTGTTTGTGAGAAAGTATATAGGTGTATAGGTATCTATCATTTATGTGCAACAGTGAATAAATGTACGCGTACAATTTGTGTATAAAGTGTCTTTAATATGAATAAACAAAGTGCATTTATTTGTGTATAAAGTGTTTTTAATATGAATAAACAAAGTGCATTTATTAATGAAGAAAGTGATGAAAAAATAGTGAAAGAAAATGAGTGAGTACTCTATATACATACATTTTATTATTATCACAAATGCAGTATTTTTTAACACGCTTTTATTAGCTTCACCTGTATGTATGTATGTATGTATATATGTATGTATGTTTGTTTGTTTGTTTGTTTGTAACTTCTCTGGGAGCAAACAAAAAAATTATATTGTGAAATAAAATCTTTTTGTAAAAAAATAGAACCGACTCCAAAAAGCAACTACTATTAAAAAAAAAATTGTATGAAATGAAACTAAATTGCGCCAAAAAGTATAAAATAATTTCCTTCGCCAAACAACCTATAACACTACAATTAATCATAACTTTTGAAGTCGGCGCAAAATTAAATAAAATTTAATTAGTTTTTAAAGGTTTGTTTTTAGATCGGTAGCAACAAATGCTGTCGTCTCGAATGATCCATTTTCATGTTTCCTTTATTATTGTATTCACTGTATACAATTGGTCCATTGGTAGCATCTACACAGAACAGTGGACATTTTTCACAATGCAGAATTTATGTTTCTACGAAGTTAGAGTTTTCTTTGCAAATTTGGTATAACTTTGATAACTATCATCCTTGGTGGCTTTTGGATTTGGCGTTGAAAACGTATTGCAAAAATATACACGCAAGATGTATATTTTCATAATACATTTTGTACGAAGTATTGTTTCATATTCTTGATTACTCTCTTAATATACCTTATCAAATTAATCATGATATCCCAAAGAAATTAAATATGTTTGCCAGATAATTTTGCGATTTTTCTTTCACCAAGGACGTCAGATACCAGCATCTTCGCCAACTTTGGCTGCTTACGAAATCTTATTTGTTTTCTTGAATCAAAATAGTTTTCGGCTGCGTTTTGCAGGTGACAATGTGAGATGTGTAGTTTGAATAGGATTCGATTTTTGTATTGAATAAAGGTATCAATTTTTATTTAATTTTGCGCCGACTTCAAAAGTTATGATTAATTGTAGTGTTATAGGTTGTTTGGCGAAGGAAATTATTTTATACTTTTTGGCGCAATTTAGTTTCATTTCATACAATTTTTTGAAGTCGGTTAAAAAAAATACTTCCCCTTCGTGAACGATATGGCGTAGAGGTAAGGCGCCGCGCTACGAACCTAAAGGTCCAGTGTTCGATCCCCGTCAGGGGAAATTTTTTAAAAATGGTTTTTGTTAATTCTAAGTTATTTTAATTAAAGATTTAAATGTATGTAAATATTACGGTGTATCACTCACACGATTTTCTCTTACCCTGAATCTTAATACTAAGATAGATATTTTGTGCTTTTTAGTTCACATTTCTATAAAAGCGTGTTCTTTAATTTTTTAAAACTATAATATATATATATATATATATATATATATTTAGCTTTTATCGCGGGCTTTGAGCGCGGTGACCGAATCAAGAAATTCCGTAACGAAAATAAACCTAACACAGTTCGGCAGACTTCGGCAGACAGTCAGTTCGGCAGACTTCGGCACGGTGTTTGTGTGCGTGCGATTAGACGTATGCGTGTAGACTAGCTGCTAACTGCTCATAACTGATTCTATCTCTTTTAGACACAATGCTAGGTGAGACAGCGTGCTTTTTGGCCGCGTCCACGAGTGAGTTCGAGCCTGCAACTAGTTGAACCTTAACGTGTATGTATATGGTACGACTGTACGAAGCTCGCACGGATCGAGACGAGCTGCTCCGACATCGGACGAATACGTAAGCAGCTGTTTGTGAGAAAGTATATAGGTGTATAGGTATCTATCATCTATGTACAACAGTGAATAGCTGTACGCGTAAAATTTGTGTATAAAGTGTTTTAAATATGAATAAACAAAGTGCATTTATTAAAATCCCCCCCAAGGCACAACTTTGACATGAGTCCCCTCCCCAAGGCACAACTTTGAGGTGAGTCCCCTCTCCAAGGCATAACTTTGACATGAGTCCCCTCTCCAAGGCACAACTTTGACATGAGTCCCCACCAAGGCACAACTTTGACATGAGTCCCCTCTCCAAGGCACAACTTTGACATGAGTTCCCCCAAGGCACAACTTTGACATGAGTCCCCTCCAAGGCACAACTTTGACGTGACTCCCCCCCCAAGGCACAACTTTGACATGAGTCCCCCCAAGGCACAACTTTGACATGAGTCCCCCCCAAGGTACAACTTTGACATGAGTCCCCTCAAGGCACAACTTTGACATGAGTCCCCCCAAGGCACAACTTTAACATGAGTCTCCCCCAAGGCACAACTTTGACATGAGTCCCCACCAAGGCACAACTTTGACATGAGTCTCCTCCCCAAGGCACAACTTTGACTTGAGTCCCCCCCAAGGCACAACTTTGACATGACTCCCCTCCCCAAGGCACAACTTTGACATGAGTCCCCCCCAAGGCACAACTTTGATATGAGTCCCCCAAGGCACAACTTTGACATGAGTCCCCACCAAGGCACAACTTTGACATGAGTCCCCCCAAGGCACAACTCTGACATGAGTCCCCCCCAAGGCACAACTTTGACATGAGTCCCCTCCCCAAGGCACAACTTTGACATGAGTCCCCTCCCCAAGGCACAACTTTGACATGAGTCCCCCCCCCAAGGCACAACTTTGACATGAGTCCCCCCCAAGGCACAACTTTGACGTGAGTCCCCCCCCAAGGCACAACTTTGACATGAGTCCCCCCAAGGCACAACTTTGACATGAGTCCCCCCCAAGGCACAATTTTGACATGAGTCCCCCCCCCAGAACTTGAATTAATATCAAAGAAAAAAAAATACTGCATAAATAAAATAAATAAATAATTATAATTGCATAAGTTGATAAAAAATGCTATGCAATAGCTTTACCGCGGCAGTCCCCGAGTGCCACACGTATTTTTTTTTAATAATTTTTTACAAAAAGTCCAATGGACGATTAACATAGAAAATCTTTTTCATGGTTCCATGGACAGACAGTGACGTCATCACTTCGCTTGCGTATAGTGATGCTACATTATACAAATTACCATGTCTATGGTTTTATTTGAGCTTTATGAAATTGCCAGATTTAACAACTTTCTACTTTTAGGTATTTTTTAGTGTAAAGGAATACGTGTATAAAAGGGAAAAATGGGTCAAAATGCATAAAAAGTAAATGTATTTTTAAATACCTTCTTGGCATCGTAAGAAAATAATATTTGTATTCGCACCTTCCGGCTAACCACACCTTTCGAATAATACCATTTTCAATCCTCTGCTCCCATAATTAATATGTTAAAAAGGGACTACAAATTTTATGCTTGCCTATTAATATATAGATAAGATTGACGAGATTTTTGAAAAAGGTGCCCATATCGAAAATTTGCCCTCTCGGACGGGACTTACCCCCAGGAAGGAAGCGTTACTCCTGTGCGTCCGTCCAACTTTTTTTTTTTCTACTTGATTATTACTATAATAAACAATTATCTTAAATTTCATAATGATTCGTTAAAAATAATTCTCATTGCGTACGTTTATAAGAAATTTTGGTCTATACTACCAGGTTAAGAACTTACAAGGAAAAATTCAAAAGGTATCGTCTTAAAAAAATATTGAAAAAAAAAAATATATGTGATTATACTCTTCATAAAACACCAGGAAGTGAAACAATTATTCTCTGAAATGAATTACAGCGACCACAAAAAATTATCAAAATTAAGCATATTTGGCGATTTAGCGCTGTTAGGTGTTCAGTTCGCTAGCACCGAGATTGTCGTGTACAGTCAGTAACAAAAATGTCCGAACACTATCAAAAATTCGTATATAAAAAAAGTACACTTAATGCTGTTTTGTTACATAAATCCTTGTCGAATCTCTTAGTCAGTGTAAGAACAGGATTCGACAAGGATTTATTTAGCAAAACTGTGTTAAGCATACATTTTTTATATAGGAATTTTTGCTAGTGTTCGGACATTTTTGTTACCGACTGTACGAACAGAACCGTGCTTTGTTTCTCCGCCAAGTACTCAAAATCAATCGCCTAATAATGTGAAATCGCCAAATATGCTTAATTTTGATATTTTTTTTTTTTTAAGCTATTGTATAGCTTTTATCGCGGGCTTTGAGCGCGGCGACCGAATCAAAAAATTCCGTAACGAAAAAAAAACCTAACACAGTTCGGCAGACTTCGGTAGACTTCGGCTGTACGAAGCTCGCACGGATCGAGACGAGCTGCTCCGAAATCGGAAGAATACGTAAGCAGCTGTTTGTGAGAAAGTATATAGGTGTATAGGTAGGTATATATCATTTATGTACAACAGTGAATAGCTGTACGCGTAAAATTTGTGTATAAAGTAGATCAGATAAAACTTGAATATCCACATTCAACTTGCAGGCCTTTAAAACCTATTAAATACCTTTTCTCAATTAAAATTTGTTTTCTTATCGGTCACCACGCTCAAAAAGTGTAACTTGAATTAATATCAAAGAAAAAAACCTGAATATCCCCTTTCGACTTGCAGACCTTTAAAACCTATTAAATACCTTTTCTCTATTAAAATTTGTTTTCTTATCGGTCACCACGCTCAAAAAGTGTAACTTGAATTAATATCAAAGAAAATACTTGAATATCCCCATTCGACTTGCAGGCCTTTAAAACCTATTAATTACCTTTTCTCTATTAAAATTTGTTTTCTTATCGGTCACCACGCTCAAAAAGTGTAACTTGAATTAATATCAAAGAAAAAACTTGAATATCCCCATTCGACTTGCAGGCCTTTAAAACCTATTAAAATACCTTTTCTCTATTAAAATTTGTTTTCTTATCATTATTGTTATCTTATTCATTAATATCAAAGAAAAAACTTGAATATCCCCATTCGACTTGCAGACCTTTAAAACCTATTAAATACCTTTTCTCTATTAAAATATGTTTTCTTATCGGTCACCACGCTCAAAAAGTGTAACTTGAATTAATATCAAAGAAAATACTTGAATATCCCCATTCGACTCGCAGGCCTTTAAAACCTATTAAATACCTTTTCTCTATTAAAATTCGTTTTCTTATCGGTCACCACGCTCAAAAAGTGTAACTTGAATTAATATCAAAGAAAAAACTTGAATATCCCCATTCGACTTGCAGGCCTTTAAAATCTATTAATTACCTTTTCTCTATTAAAATTTGTTTTCTTATCATTATTGTTATCTTATCATTATTGTTATCGTATTCATTAATATCAAAGAAAAAACTTGAATATCCCCATTCGACTTGCAGGCCTTTAAAACCTATTAAATACCTTTTCTCTATTAAAATTCGTTTTCTTATCGGTCACCACGCTCAAAAAGTGTAACTTGAATTAATATCAAAGAAAAAATTTGAATATCCCCATTCGACTTGCAGGCCTTTAAAACCTATTAAATACCTTTTCTCTATTAAAATTTGTTTTCTTATCGGTCACCACGCTCAAAAAGTGTAACTTGAATTAATATCAAAGAAAAAACTTGAATATCCCCATTCGACTTGCAGGCCTTTAAAACCTATTAAAATACCTTTTCTCTATTAAAATTTGTTTTCTTATCATTATTGTTATCTTATTCATTAATATCAAAGAAAATCCTTGAATATCCCCATTGGACTTGCAGGCCTTTAAAACCTATTAAATACCTTTTCTCTATTAAAATTTGTTTTCTTATCGGTCACCACGCTCAAAAAATGTAACTTGAATTAACATCAAAGAAAAAACTTGAATATTCCCATTCGACTTGCAGGCCTTTAAAACCTATACCTTTTCTCTATTAAAATTTGTTTTCTTATCGGTCACCACGCTCAAAAAGTGTAACTTGAATTAATATCAAAGAAAAAACTTGAATATCCCCATTCGACTTGTAGGCCTTTAAATCCTATTAAATACCTTTTCTCTATTAAAATTTGTTTTCTTATCGGTCACCACGCTCAAAAAGTGTAACTTGAATTAATATCAAAGAAAAAACTTGAATATCCCCATTCGACTTGCAGGCCTTTAAAACCTATTAACTACCTTTTCTCTATTAAAATTTGTTTTCTTATCATTATTGTTATCTTATCATTATTGTTATTTTATTCATTAATATCAAAGAAAAAACTTGAATATCCCCATTCGACTTGCAGGCCTTTAAAACCTATTAAATACCTTTTCTCTATTAAAATTTGTTTTCTTATCGGTCACCACGCTCAAAAAGTGTAACTTGAATTAATATCAAAGATAAAACTTGAATATCCCCATTCGATTTGCAGGCCTTTAAAACCTATTAAAATACCTTTTCTCTATTAAAATTTGTTTTCTTATCATTATTATTATCTTATTCATTAATATCAAAGAAAAAACTTGAATATCCCCATTCTACTTGCAGGCCTTTAAAACCTATTAAATACCTTTTCTTTATTAAAATTTGTTTTCTTATCGGTCACCACGCTCAAAAAGTGTAACTTGAAATTATATCAAAGAAAAAACTTGAATATTCCCATTCGACTTGCAGGCCTTTAAAAACCTATTAAAATACCTTTTCTCAAAAAATAGAGTTAGATCATTCAAATTTGGTACATCGAGGTTTTCGATACGTACAAATCGATTGTGGATATTTTTGATATATTCTCATTGCGGATACATTCTCATTTATTCAATAAGAAAAAAATTTATTTTCTTATCGGTCACCACGCTCAAAAAGTGTAACTTGAATTAATATCAAAGAAAAAACTTGAATTAATATCAAAGAAAAAAAAGTACTGCATAAATAAATTAAATAAATAATTATAATTGCATAAGTTGATAAAAAATGCTATGCAATAGCTTTACCGCGGCAGTCCTCGAGTGCCACACGTATTTTTTTTTTTTTTTTAATCGTTTGATAATTTCTGTGAAAACGAAGTTTCTACCTTTTTTTGGAATAATAGACAGTAAAGAGTTAACAGGAGACGCTTTGTGGAGGAAGAGGGTAGGTCAAAGGGTTTTGTCTTCTCATAAAATCTTTAACCTAAGTTTTTATTAAAATTGCCATATCCGTTTCTTAGTAAATCAAAATTCTGCCATATTTTTTAACCAGCGGCTGATGACTTAGCCGCGAATGCGAATTTTCCTGAATATGAGGATAAGTAGAATCAATTTTTTACCCCATAAAACCCTTAATTTCAAACTTTCTTCAAATTCATTATATCTGTTTCCGAGTAAACCCAATTTTTACCATATTTTTCAAAAGAGGAATAAAGGGTTAACAGCAAACGAGAATTTTCTTAATATCGACTTTTCACTTCAAAACACACTAACCTTAAACTTTCATCAAAATCTTTCTATTTATTTCCGGGTAAACCCAATATCTGCCATAATTTGCAAACGGCGGATAAAGGGTTAACAGCAAACGCAAGATTTCCTGAAAATGAGCGTAAGTCCAATTAATTTTTCATCCCAAACAAATCTTAACCCGTAACGTTCATCAAAGTAGTTGTATTCATGTCAAAGTAATTTCAATTTCTGCAATATTTTTTGACTAACAGATAACGGTTAACAGCGAATCCCAATTTTTATGAAGATGAAGATAAGTCTAATCGATTTTTTACTTTCTCTTACCCATAGGGTCGAGGAAGTATTGTTTTAGGGTCAAATTTTACAACGTGAGTTTTTGTTATATTTACATGTTCTGAGGTCCCCTGAATACGAAAATCATGTTTTTAGCGTTTTTATGTCTGTCTGTGTGCCTGTAATCAGCATATCTTAAGAACAAATAGTAGTAGAAACTCCAAACTCGGTATTCTAAATGTGTATCATATAGAGATGCTACAGTAAGCTTTTCGTTGAGATGAAGCAAATAGTTCGTGTACAGGGACACGCAAAAGTATTCAAATACATTACGTCTATGGGAGAAATTGCAGGTAAGTAGAGTTTAAAATCTATAGACTGTACTAAACCAAATGAAACGAATATATATTTTTTGTAACAGAGATAGTCAACTGGGAAAAAAAAAATTGTGTATGTAGGTGCTTCGCCTCCCCCCCTGGGGGGAAGTCCCCCTCGAGGGGAGTAAATTTTCATGATGGGTATCTTTCAGAATAGCTCGCCAATACCTTTATAACGAATAGTTAAACCATCGATCTGCAATTTTTTTTTTTTTTTTTTTTTTTTAATTTAGTGCTACACTACTTCTCTAATATGGAAATCGTCTGCATTGTCATAAAAGATAATTTTTTTTAAATAATTATTTTAATAAATTATTTTTTAAAAACAGAATTATTTTTTAATAACTGAATTAAATTCTATATAAATGTAGGTGCATTAATGAAACGGGGGGTTGAGGGGGCGATAGCCCCCCTCACACAGAACTAATTATCATACGAAACTCTTTCGAAGCCTAATTTGAATTGTTTAACACAGGTTTACATAACAGTACTCGTTACGTTATCTTACCTCTTAATCTGCAACCTGTATTTATAGTATTAAATTTCAGGGTAAGAGAAAGTCGTGTGAGTGACACACCAGATTACGACTGTAAAAAAACACTTACCCCAAACATTCATGGAAATCGTTACTTGCCTTATTTTCGAGAAGATGCAATTTCTGCCATATTTTGCAAACGGCAGGTAAAGGGTTAACTGTAAACGCGAATTTTTCTGAAAGTAATGTTAAGTCTAAGTAATTTCACCCCCCCCCCCCCCCCCACTCATCCCGAAAAAATGAAAAAGGAGCACTTAACCCCAAACTTTCATCTCAAAATCGTTTTACCTTTCCCGAGTAAACCCAGTTTCTGCCATATGGTGCAATTGCTGAATAAAGGGTTAACGTCGAATACGGACTTTCCTAAAGATGGGGATGTGTGCAGTCAATTTAGACCCAATTTCTGGCATATGTTTCAACCGGCGAACGCAAATATTTCTGAAAATGAAGAAAAGCCCAAACTTTCTTTTTAACCTTTAAAAAACTCCTATCCTCAAACTTTCATCAAAATATTTGTACCCATTCCCAAGTAAACCCAATTTCTGCCGTATGTTACATGTGGCCGATAAAGAGTGAATGCGAAATTTCCTGAAAATGAAGATAAGCCCCCCTTTTTTTTTTACTCCATAAAGCCCCCAAACTATCATGAAAATTATTATACCCATTTTCGAATGAACCTAATTTCTGGCATATGTTGCAATCGGGGAACAAAGGCTTAATAGCAAATGCGAATATTCCTGTAGATAAAGATAAGCGCAAATGTTTTTTTACCCTAAAAATAACCTCTAACTTGAAACTTTCATCAAAATCGTTCTATCCATTTCTGAGTAAACTCAATTTCTGCCGTATGTTGCATGTGACCAATAAAGAGTGAACGCGAATTTTCCTGAAGATGAGGATAAGCTCAACTGTTTTTTCACCTTAAAAAGCCTCTAACCTCAACTATTATCAAAATTGTTACATCCATTTTCAAATAAACCCAATTTCTGGCGTATGTTGCAACCAGCGAACAAAGGTTAACAACGAACGTAGATATTCCTGAAGATGAAGTTAAGTCCAAACGTTGTTTTCTTATCCTTTAAAAAAAAAAAAAAAAAAAAAAAAAACTAACCTAAAACTTACATCAAGATCGTTGTATGTATTTCCGAGTAAACCTAATTTCTGCCATATGTTACATTTTATCGATAAAAAGTAAACGCGAATTTTCCTGAAGATGAGGATAAGGCCAAATTTTTTTTACCCCAAAAGGCCTGTAACCCCAAACTATGATCAAAATTGTTATATCCATTTTCATATAAACCCAATTTCTGGCGTATGTTGCAACCGGCGAACAAAGGGTTAACAACGAACGTGAATATTCCTGAAGATGAAGAAAAGCCAATAATTTTTTTCCTCTAAAATGCCCCTAACCCCCAACCCCAAACATTTCTCAAAATCATGTTATCAAGAATGCGATCAGTCATTCTGCACTGATGGCGGTATATTTAACGCTACTAAAGCTGCAGTTTACTTAATATCTATTCATTGGCGTTTTCAACATTGTGCAAATATTTATTTTGTAAATATTTCTATAACTGAAATTTAGTAAAGATTGTTTCATTTATCATTATAATTTTAATAAGTAATAATTAAAAAAATTAATAATAAATAAATAAAATACTTGAATTACTCTGGCTCAATTTTTCAAAAGCGTTATTTGAGTATTTATTTATTTATTTATTTATTTTAAAATGTTGTTAAGTACAAACAAACAAATTTTCTTCTGTTTGTTTGTTGCAATTAACTTCAATAATGGTATTCTTTAAAGTAATATATTTACAAATGCGTAATAAATATATAAATATGATAGTCAATTGAGATTATTATTTACAATCAAGAAACGTATGACGAACCTAATCATTTTTCTCGCTTGTTTAACATCATTACAGCGCTTAATCAATATTAGAATGTAGCGCTTGATAATAGAATTATAGCTTAATATTAGAATGGAACTGAGCGAAAATTTCAAATATTTAAAGCTTCGTTAATTTCTTTAAGACCAATATTTTATAGAGAAGCTGGTAATAAACTGCAATTCAGTTATGAGGAGAAATTTGTGTCGGACACTTAATTTAGAATAAAATAATTCTACATGTTTTTATAGTCAGGTTTATTGCAGCTGTAATTTATAATCTAATCGTGATTTATAAAAACCTAGAATAGTGTAATTTTTTGTGCTTATACTGCAACCAAAGAAATCATTAGGGTAGGTGCTCCTGTGATTGACATGCTCCATTAATTGATATCTATCCCGAAATAATTAATAAATAAGAAAAATAATAAAATCATGTTTTATATATAAGAATTTTAACATTTCATGTCAAATACTGGAGCATAGGGTGCTAATAGCTGGTAAAATGAATAACTAGTAGTGTCATACACTGGAACATAGGGTGCCAGTTACTAATAAAATGAAAAACTGGCAATGTCAATTACTGGAACATTGAGTGGGTGTCTAATAAAAATTCATTAAAAAAAATAATTGTTATCAAATGTATATATTTTAAGATATATGTGGTTCTGAATGTCTTTCATGCCATATGTATTAACTTAAGATTTCTAAAAATATTTTCTGGTGACTAGAACATTAAAAACATCAGAGATTGCTCTAAAAGTGTCAATCACTGGTGCACTTACCCTATTTCAAAATAATAATAATAATAATATATTAAAATTTAATGATTTTATCGAGGACCAATTAATCCTTACAAAAAGGCAGTTTTCATATTATTTAATTAAAAAGAAAAAAAAAAGACTCTGAAATTACTATTTCCATAGGATTGTGTAAAAAAGTAACGTGTGCTGTTTTCAATATATAACTAGCCTGGCTTCGCCCGTCTGGTTGGGTGTCTCCTTTATTACAATTTACTGTACGGCCCACTGTTACTTCGATAGAGCAGTTTTTAAAACGTCGGAAAAGTTTATAAACAACAAATTTTCTAGAACGTACAAAGACATGTATACTTCAGTAATATTCTCTTTAATTTGATGTATAATTCATGGAAAAAAAATTACTTTTTATTAGACAAATTTATCTTAAGTTTAAATCATGGTTACTTGGCGTAAATCTTTACTCAATTATTAATTTTATTATTAAAATTTTAATTATCAATAAAAATAAATAAATAAAAGTAATTTTTATTATTCTGTCTCAGTTTTTTCAAACGTGTACTTTAGGTGTTAAATATATATATATATTATATATTTATTCTTCATTTTTATTTATTTATTTATTTATTTTCAAATGTCAGTAATAAAGCGGATTTTATTTGTTTGTTTGGCGAAAACAATTTCATCATTGTTTTTATTCAAAATAATGTTTTAACAAATCAGTAACAAATATACAAATATAATCATAAGCTGAAACTATTATTTATAATCGATAAACGTATGACAATCCTAATTATTTGTCTCGCTTATTTAACATCATTACATGGGCTTAATCAATATTAGAACGTAGAGTTCTCACGCATGCATCACGGAATTCATGAAATATTTAAGACTTTGTTAATCTGTTCAAGAGTGATATTTTTAGATGTAGCCAGTTATAAACTGCGTTTATGTCAAGAGAAATTTGTGCATATGGCATGCAATTTTAAATTAAACAATTTGGTACTTTTTTGGCAGTCAGATTTATTTTATCTGTAACTTACAAAGTAATTGTGGTTATGCTAAAAGTAAAATAAAGTAATTTTCAGTGCTTATATGATAAACGAAGAAATTTGTTTTTCTTTTTTTTTTTTTTTTTTTTTTTGGAAACAATGGGCTCTTCCCACCGTGTCGTCAGCTCAATCACGTGATAGAGGAAAACGAATAATCGAATTCTGAGAATCGAATTCAATTAAATATTGTTCTTAAGAACAAAAATGTTAATATGTAATATAAAATAAAATAAAAGTAATATTGTGCATTTGTAAACAGTAGAATAATTGTATTTGTAAATTCAATAATTTTTAAAAAACATTTTTTGTGTTTATTTATTTTTACCTATAAGAATCGATTTTTGTATATTGTAGTGTAACTAAAACATTAACTGATCTAGCAATAAATAATAGCTTCTTGTGGAATGTTTATGGATTATATAATTTGAAATTTTAAAATGTTTTCATTTAATTTAATTGCATAAAGGTGTTACACCAAGTTAATTAACTTAGTTACTGGTCTAAATGGATTTACGCAGTACGATATTGCACTGTCACTGATTTAAGTACCAAAAATCAGAGTATTAAAAATATTCTTCATGAACATCAATAACAAACATAAACTAAATGATGATTGTAAATGTATACCGCAAACAAAAGATGATGAATAATGATATAAAATGGATTAAAAATGATGATTTATAAAAAAAAATAACACAGATTAAATACGATTGAACAAAAATAAGAATAGAAAATATGTTATTTCAGCAGTTGCTATAGATAAACAAGACTTCGTCTGCTATTTGTTTTTAATCTATCATGTGACCTCTGACGTCAGGTGGGAAGAGCTCATTGATTAAAATTCAATGTTTGTATGTGGATCAAATAATTATTACAAAGCAACAGCGATTATACTTTTAATCTCAACAAAAAAAGATTGAAATTTTTAATTTTCATAAGAATATATAAAATGAATTACCTGTCTTTATTTAATAGTAAATTTCAAAATTTTCGAACAAATCTTAAGCAATTAAATAATTATTATATCTCCCTTTAATGTCTTTATAAATATTTTTCCTTTTATTTAAATTCAAGGAGGATTACTGTTCTTCTTATTTATTTATTTATTTATTTATTTATTTTTTTTAATGCGAATCATAAACAACCAATTACAATTCTACTCTGGAAAGGAGTGACCGCTGAGGCTACACTGATGATAACAATAAGACGAAAAAAAGTGCTGATCTCACTTCATGAGAAGAACAAACAGTATATCCAGCGTTTATACGTTTCTAAAGTTATTTCAATTTTCATAATATTGTTTTTCAGTTTAAAGGTGTCTAAAACACTTATTATTATTACTTTTTATTATTATTATTAAATACTAGTAATATATTTAATGTTTACGGATTTTTTATTATTATTATTTATTTATTATTATTATTATTTATTTATTTATTATTATTATTATTATTATTTATTTATTTAATTATTTAATTACTATTTTTTTTTTTTCATGGTTTTCATTTTTATTTCTTTAAATCACAGTAAAATTTTCAGTATAAAATATCCTACATTTTTTGTATGAGGATTGTATAGCTTTCGTTGCATTAAGCAAAGTAAAAATTTAATCTGCTTTACAATCCGATTAAATCCCTACCAATGCTCTATGTTTTCTGTAATTCAGATGTTGAGAGTTAACTTATTACAAATATTTTATGCCATTTAAGTTACAATTCAAAAGGATTAAGATACTTCTCGTAAATAAAAAATAAAAAAAATCTGCCAAATTTCGTTTAAATTAATACCATGTAAATTAGAATTATTAAAATTTACATTTTTTTTTTTTTTTTTTTTTTTTTTTTGCGGAGGACTATTAGTTTCAATCTGGATTTTTTGTAGACCAGTATTGTGTAACACCAAAATAAATTAGAAATATCAGTCTTGTTACATATTCGGTACCAAATGAAAGGGGCGATTTTTGTGAATCCAGGCATGCAAATAGTTTTTCGACACGACAATTAGATTTTTTAAAATTAACTAAATTGAGAAATTAAGGTGGAAACACTTCATTTTAATTCATTCCAGTCCTTTTAAAAAGTACGTGGCCCAATTTTACGGTCATGAAATGAGATAAAAAAGAAATTGAAAATTAAAGATTAAAAATTAAAAATTTTACAGATTGAAATTAATAGTCCTCCGTACTAAACTAAATTCTGTCTTTGACAGAATTTTAATGTTTTTTTTTTTTTTTTTTTTTTCAGGAATCACACTAATTGAAATTTATGATTTCAATTTTTTCGATTTATGCGCGAAAATTTTCAGAAACCAAGAAATCGTTTCATTAAACTTTTCATTTATTCTCATATCCTGCGCAAATTTTCTCTAACCATTTTTTTTTATAACCAAATAAATTGGAAATTTTTAATTGTATTTTATAATTTCATCAGCATTTCACATTTTTAAGTGAATTATATTGTTTCATGCCCTTTCAATATATTGTTGTTATCAATATTACTTTTCTTCAAAATGTATAAAAATATAAATCCACGATAATAGAATTTAGTAAATCAATGACAGTGACAATTATTATAAAAATAATTATAATTATTATAATTATAATAAACACATTTTTTGTAAATGACAACACATTTTTCTCTTTTCTTGTCGCTTTTTGACACAGATTTATGCTTGAGGATTGTCAGGTTCTTTATGGAATAAATTATTTTGCTTGATCGGCTAGAACAGAATTCATCAGTAACTTTGTAGATGTTTTTACGCATCCGTGTTCTCGAGAAAAAAGATGGCGGGAAATGTACTGCAACAAATGTAGCAGAAAAGATTGAATGGCAGGAAATATTAACAGAATATATACATGTCAATGATTAACATCAATCAATTCAATTCAGAACAAAGTGAATAAATGTCTATCAATGCAAAACTATATTGCTCAGCTAGAATAATAATAAGCTCAGCTTATGTTATACAGACGAATGTGATTGATTAAATAATAAAAACTTTCACATTATATGTATCTTAATCCCTGACATCTATCTATCTGTTCACGTGAAGATTGAAATTTATGTGTCAACGAAAAAAATCTATGTCGCACAATTAAAATAGAGATAAATTGATTTCTTCTCAGTAATAAAGTTTAACGACATTATATGGTGTTAAATTGTGCATAAAGTAATAATTGACGTAATTGAGTTGACTTAGACAAAAATACATTATTGTATATCAAGTTAAATTAAATTTCTAAAAATGATAAATGAATAGTATTAAAATTATAAAAAATGAGTAGAATAAATACTTGCAATTTTCTTGTATGTTAATGACTATTACCAATTTCATTACTTCATAGAAATATCCACAAACCTTCATTAATAAAAAAAAAAAAAGTAATGTTATAATGCTAATATGACCGTAATGAATCCATAGTCATGAAACTCGAAAATTTTTATGAGCTTTTAGTGCATTTTTTCGTAACTTGAAGTTTTTACAATCACGAATTCAGGAACTATTCTAGCCATGTTATACCTTTTTTGCTATTGAATTTGGGTTTAAGATCAGGATGCCGCTCTATGGTAATTGTTTTTTTCATATTAAGTCTCATAAAACCGGGGATCTACAGTTTAAAATAGATTCCGAACTTCTACGATCATCTATGCTTGAAAACTGTCGCTTGGCAAATGAAAATCAGAAGAGTAACTATTATTTATGTGGTGACGCACTCGGGAATTTGCATTTGAACCAGGGATCTGAGGCAAAGGTATCCAAAGACGTACCTCTAGACAAAGGTTAACCAATTGTTCATTGATAAGTTTTGGTAAGCGATCCGAGAAATGGCATTGATGGCGTCGCTACAGTACTCTCCTTCCTGAAGAGTACGGCATCGTACGAGTTATATTACTTGTGTAGACGGTAGCGGTTATCAAACAGTGGCCGTCTCTAAAGCTTGATTCACACATAAACGCCGAACGAAGGCGGCAAGAGGTTTTATTCAAATTCCTTTTAATGTAGGTTTTTAGCTGCGGCGAGCGTCGAAGAGAGATTTCCTCCTTTGACAAACCTCCTGCTGCTGTAATTGGCATAGAAAACTTGGGTTTCTTTTATCAAAATATTCAAGGAGCAATAAAAGAAATAATGTCCTTCAATGTAAACATATTCAAAAGTTCAAGGGTCACTTTCCGATAATGGATAACTTATGACAATTTTTGCGCATTGCAGTAAGCTATGGCGTGTGCAGTCCTTAATGCTTCACGGCGCTATGTGACAGACTTTGTTCTGTGAATGTTTCAAAGGCATACTGCTAGGAAGGTGTGGTGCTGCCATATATTGCCATCGAGTGAAGATAATAATCCCTTGTGTATTACGTTAGGAGCGGCCGTGATCTCCAACTGTGGTGACGAGTGCGAGAAATTGTATTTGAACCTGGGACCTGAGGCATAGACATCCAAAGACATACCTGTGGGTAAAAGGTTAATCCATTGCTCGTAGGTAAGTTTTGATAATCTATCCAAGAAATAGTGCTGATCGTGTCGCTGCACTTAGCTACCTAACTATAGATTTTTCATATTGGAAGATTTCTGAAATGGAGCATCCCAACTACATATTAACAATATTGGAAGTTCGTCAGACGTTAAAAGTCTATTTATCGTGTATGCTTTGTGCATTGTGTCGTTTTGCAGAGAACCTCAATAAATATTTGTATGGTAAATAATCGGGTTCTTTTCAGATATCTAATAAAAAGAATATTTACACTTTTTAAAATATTATCTATTGACAATACTTTAAAGTACCATTAGATTAAAAAGCATATAAATTTCAATTTATGTAAAAAATGTCAAAGATATTTAGGGATAGAACGCATTTACCTTTTTTAGAGCGTAGACAAATAGAGGGCTAGAAACACAGACAGATAGACGAACCAAAATAATAATCACTATTAAAAAATTTTTGAAAGAGTTAAAACGCTTAAAAAAATAAAAATACAATTCCGGCAATTTCCATACATAGTCCTTTTACCATATTTTAGAAAAGCTATAAATTGCTTATTAATTCTGTTCTGCTTTCAATACTTTAACAATACTAAAAAACAACTCAAAAAAAAAAGAGTCCATATATAAAAATTATTATTTAAGTCCTTTAAACTATAAATCCTACATTTATAAAAATCTATATCGTATGAAATTTAAGTTGGACCGATAGCATTTAGACGCTATCACGTACGTTAGCACACACATACACACATATATATACTAGCGAGAAAAAAAATGGCGTCCAGAAGAAATTAGTTTAAATAATGAAACTTAAGCAAATATTTTTCTATAAAACATTTTTTTTTTTTTTTTTTTTTTTTAGTTACACTGTCATAGGTCTGAGTGTGCATTGGAAAAGCCATTTAAAATATCAAACGGTGATGCATTAATCGCCACGATTTTGAAAGAAAAACTATAAATGTGCGTACATTCTGCCGTACAGGTGCTTATATCATTTTGCGGTATGGAGTATCACATTTATCTCTTTTGATCAGTCAAATCAGCATTCGTTTATGATGGTTGTGGATGACGCTGTATTTGTCGACCAATCGTGTCTCATACGTGATGGATAGGATAAAGACCTGATAATCTCGCAGGCCAAGGTAAAATGTCAACACACGTGTGGGAAAAGCAGAGATAGGAGAATGAACATTAGCTTGTTGGAAAACATCCTTTTGCAAATCGCTCATGAATGGTAGCACAAGCCGTTCAATCATCAATAGCAGTCTGACGTATACACTTAGAGTCAATTTGCTTGGGATGACTACGAGATTGCTCTTGCTGCCTTAGAAATTGCTTCCCAGACCATAACTTCTAGAGAACGTTCATTGTATTGAACGCCGGAGACAGTAAGATTGCAAGCGTTCTACCTGGTTTACTAACTACCATATTGCTATCTCTTGCACACAGAAACGTCTGTCATTAGATATCACAACAAACTGTCTCTTAAAACAAGTCTCTAATGAGTTATAATTGCATAAACGCGACAGCGAGTATGGATCGAATTGACCCTAAAACAATTAATTTGTACGATGCACAAATATACTGTTGCGTACTTGGGGGTTCGTGAGTTGTCCAAGAATGAAAAGAAAATCTTGCAGAGGCTGGAAACTATTTACAGAAAATTCTAGAAAAATACAGGTATATAGACTAAGTATCAACTTCACTTTCACCAGTTAACGCAGCTTAAATAACAGCTGTCAACAGCAGATTCACAGTACAAACTGTATCACACAACAAAAGCTGCAATCCAAAGAGGCTCAGTACTTTTTAAGCATTCATCAGTGTCTTGGCGAAACTCAACTGAGACTGACTGACTTGGCGTAAAACAGCTCCTTAAATACCTGCGTAGAAAAATGTAGAAAATCCAGAAACTGGTCAGCCGGTGAGGTTACAGCTTCCATATTTGGTATATCGATCACAAGGATTTTTTTGCCAAGGTCGCCAAAACAGTCGCCAAGGAGGGAAAAACTCGCCAAATTTCCATTACCTGCCTTATCGGAGCTTTTTAATGCGTTTTTAAGGGAAAATTAGCCATTTTAGCGCGAAAGAGAGCTAGAAATGCAGAAAATTGACATTTTATCATCTGGCTAAGACTCTTTGATTGCATCTGCATGAAAATAACTACGAATTATTTACAAATTCGTAACAATACAAATATGTAAAGAATACTACGGTTTTCTCAGGCACCCGTGGCGCTTGTACAGCTGGACTCTGGTTTTACTGAAGCAGTGCTCTCTCCTGATCATTGTAGCATGCAATCATGTATAGTGGGTACATTCCTGCGAAGTCTTTATGCAATATCACAAATCACCTTCTTGTAGCTCTAATTATACGGCCTCGTTCAGACTCATTAATCAGCTGATGTTGTTTCCTTTGTACCCTACGAAGGATTTTTTGACTCAACATTTTATTTTGGCATTTCTACACATCGTGTTCATTTTATATCGTAAATAACGCTGAGGAAAATTACATAGTGAGTTTAAAGTAAACGTAATTTGCATCTTCAAAATGATGTTATAGCGTCATTTAAATTCGTCTATCTCGAAATCTGAATTTTCTTATCGACGTCCAAGCACGCTTTCTAAATTCCGTTTAACTAGCATAACTCCTCTTTCTTCACGGAATATTAGTTTTTGCCAGACTAAAAACACACAAACATATAATTCGAAGGGTAAATAATAATAATAATAGCAATAATAATAATAATAATAATCCAGGAAGCAACAATCCTTATGCTTTAATCGAAATTTTTCGTGATAATACTGTATGTTCGATAAGTAAAATATTTTATTAAATTTCGTACATTAAGGAAATAAAGCTATTAACTTTTTTAAAATGTAACATTTAGTAACTTTTCACGCTTAATAATATATATATATTTTTTTTTTTCGAGATATTTCATGCATTTTTAGATATTTTGTTACTAAACTGTAAGTGTAATAGTTTTCTAAAATCTCACAATACAGAACAACTTTGTAAAGGTACACTGCAAAATCCTCTTTCCTTAAAAGCTCTTATAAGTGATATCGACTTTTTAAAACGGTCCATGTCTTCCGATACAAAAAGCTATGGGAAAACCACAAGAATCCCAAATGATTTCTGCAAAAATCGATAGACCCATTCAATCTATTTTGATAGCATGATGTCATTTTTTTTTTCTTTGACACTATAACTTCCTTTTTCTTTTAAAGTTCTAGTAAATTTGAACAAACCGAAAAAAAAAGTGTTATGCCAGAAAAAAGTTCTATGAAGAATACATCTAATAATAACTAAGAAAACTTCGGAAATAAATTTAAAATGTACACAAATTATATTTTTTAGAACAAATGTAAAATCAAAAGAATAAAGCTTTTAAAAACTCCTTTAAAATTAATTATACAAAAATAAACAATTATTCCTGTATTCTTCAAAGTAGTAATTTTTTTTTAAATAGTAAACAAAATTAATATTCAAAAAATTTTTCAGATTATCTTCTTCTTGGATCTCCTTGTAACTCACACTAAACCATTTTTTCTGTAAGCCATATTTCAACATGAGCTTATGGCAGCAAAAGCAGTGAGACAATTCCTTTTAATTTTAAATACAAAATTGAAAAAGTGTATTTACTCATAGATTTATTGATATGTACTAATATTTATGAAACGTACTAGATATTACTATACAAAATACCGTAGATCTTGAAAAGTCTGTAGATATGTATGGATCTTTGCTTAAAACAACGTGGATTTTTTTTTTTCAATGTAATATATTAAAAGCGATCGATTATTAAATTATTAAATCTGATCGATCCATCGGATTCACAAAAATTTTGCCTTTCATTTGGTACCTTATGTGTAACGATACGACTCGTATTTCTAATTTATTTTCTAATTTTTCGAATTTATTTCTTCATTTTAAATAAATGTACGTTTTTTTTTTTTTTTTCTTTTTTAATTCTGTCGAAAAAGAAAATTAACAACAATTAAATTATGTTGAGATTCACAAACATACCATAGTGAATGTCAGTAAGTACATAAGAATTTGGGGAAAATGTTTTTTCAAATGAATAGTTCAACAAAAAATAATATTTATATTGCTTTTTTTTTTTTTTCCCTCTCATATTTTTGATATCGATGCGTAGGACGAATTTTCTCATAAATGTACACACTGATTTTTTTTTATTTTTTTTTTAATTTGTGAAATTTTAAATTTTTGTTTATAATTGTTATAGATAATAAGGATAAAAAAAAATTGTAAAGTTAGTAGATTTGCTTCAGGTATAAATTTTCAAAATAAGTACTTTTTGAAAGAACTTGTCAACATATTTATACAAGTGTTTGAACCATATATCTACAACAATTTGAGAGGAACATGCCGATGTTTTTCATAGAAAATAATAAAAATAACAATCATCTAAAAAATACATTTTTAGCATGTTATCTGTATGGCACAATACTGGCATTCTTTCAGTATTTAAGATTATAGTTTTTTGGGGTGAGAATAATCAGTACTCACCACTAAAAATAATTTAAAGTCTAAATTTCGTGTATAAAAAAATGAAACAAATTTTTATGACGCCCACACATACTAGTTTAACGTAGCATAGTAGTAAGAACAAAATAACATTTTCATATAAAAAGTTTAAAATAAATAAAATAAGATAATTATTTATTTAGTTCAGAAAACTATGAAATAAATTCAAAATTACTTTTATAAATGAATAATCAATCAAATTATGCTTCAATGAACCAAAAAAAAAAAAAACCGCTAACCATGGACAACATAATACATACAAACACACAATAACTGTTTCAGGTAGAAATATACAAGCACGACTCTTCGCCAGAAAAAAGTATAGACAATCTAAAGGGGAAAAAATGCAACAAAGAAATATATAGCGCAGCATCTGTGTCTCCTCCATACCTTTCATGTCTAATTATTTTGATACTAAATATTGTTACTAATTTTGTAGGGGAGGGTTAGTTGGTATTAGGGGTTAGTTGTCACTCAGCTTCTAATTCCTGCCACACTGGAGGTAAAGCGCTATCAATTTACTTGTGGAAAGTGTAAGCGCATTGTCCTAAAAAAATTTGCATTTTTCAAAACCTACTATTAAGCTAGAGTTTCTTCCTTGCTTACATGTAGAAACAAATTTCCAATCTTGGTATCCGAGACCATCAACATTTCTAATATTGGATGGTTTCTGAATATTTATCGGCAATATATTCTGAATAAGTATTGGTAATGGTTTATGGATATTCTTGGTGATATTTTCTGAAGATGCATTGATGATGGCTTTTGATCATTTGTTGGCTATATCTAATGCATATATACTAATGATGGCTTCTGAATTCTGAATGTTTGTTGGCGATATCGTTAGAATACATATTGATGATGGTTTCTAACTATATATTGGCGATATCTTTCTAAATATGTACTGATATCTTTTGGCTATAACTTCAGAATATGTATAGAAAATAATTTCTGAGAATTTGAGGGCGAGACCTTTAGAATATATATGGTTTGTGGCTTCTGAATATTTATTGATTATTTCTTCTGGATATGTATTGTTAATGGTTCTGAATATATGGTTATATTTTCTTAATATATATCGGTGATATCTTCCAAATAGATTTTTTTTTTTAATTGAAAAAAAAAATAATGAGATAGTAATATATAAATTAGTCCTGTCATACTAAATTAAATTCTGTCAGAGACAGAATTTTTTGTTTTATTTTATTTATTTATTTATTTATTTTGGTCTGGTGAGTCTGTAGATCAAATTTACGCGCTGATTACTGAGTTTCCGAAACAGAGGTTAACTGTTGTTGTATGCAAGTATCATCATCTGTCTATTTTTTTTATTTTTATTTATTTATTTATTTATTTATTTTTATTTTATTTTATTTTATTTTTTTGCTTGGGATTCTACTGTATTCATCTTATGCTGCGTATCCCTGTGTGGCTAAATAGTATAGTATGTGGTCCGTTGGCTCAGCTATAACATATACCTATGGCATACATTAATATTTCTTAATGATAGGCTAAAGAAGCTTTCCAAAATGATAACTTTGCCCCTCAGCTTCCTGCCAAGATAATGCAGAGGGTTTTCATTCGTCAGTTCCTACGAACTGTGACATAAGAGCTGTTATGATTTCCTAACCAACCTGAATACAAAATAAATGACTCTATTATGATCAAATACCAATCCTGTCTCTACTAAAGAAAATTGAAACCGAAAGCAATGAGATTCGCATGTCCACCATAGTCAAAAACGGAAAAAAGAGATGGTCAGACGAGAATGATTCAACTTTATACGACCAACGAATATTTGAGCAAAAATTGAATCCACTTGTCCTAATAAATGACCACAGAACTCCTACATTCACGGTTGATTTTAAACTTTGCTCTAATTCTATTAGAACTAGTATGTTGTGGCCACCACAAGACTTTCTTCTATATTTACCTATACATATTCAATGAGTAACAATATTAAAAAAAAAAAAAAAAAAAAAAAAAAAGTACGATTTTTTTTTTTCTAAGTTTTTTTTTTTTTTTTTTTTTGTTAAAAGTGAAAAAAATCGATAACTTTGTTTAAAATTATCACAGATTTATAGTTCAACCATTCGTTTTAAAGGTATTGACGAGACCTTTCGAAAGATACCCATCTTGAAAATTTATCCCCCCCGGGGGGGTACTTCCCCCCCAGGGGGGGAAGCGATGCCCCCCCATGCAGAAAATTTTTTTCCTAGTTACATACTACTATTATCAATAATTCATATTAGTTTTACAATCACAAGTTTAAAACAACTCTAATTATGCACATTTATACGAATTTTTGTCCTATTCTGCCATGTTAAAAATTTAGATAAAATGCTATCACAGCGCCACCTGTTGAGCTATTGATCCCCAAACATAATCAGCACCAGTTTATGTCGGGGACCAACTAAATACCAAGTTTGGTTAAATTTCGTTAAAAAAAAAAAAAAAAAAAAAAAATTGCGATATTTTTCTGTTTTTTTTTGTTAAAAGTAAAAAAAATCGATAACTTTGGTTTAAATTATCACAGATTTATCGTTCAACCATTCGTTTTAAAGGTATTGACGAGATCTTTCGAAAGACACCCATCTTGAAATTTTGCCCCCCCGGGTGGGAACTTCCCCCCCCGGTGGGGGGGCAACCGATGCCCCCACATGCACAAAAATTTTTTCCTAGTTAACTACTACTATTATCAACCTGATCTTTCGAAATATACCCAATGTGAAAATTTACCCCCCCTGGGGGGGTATTTCCCCCCTAGGGGGGGGGAAGCGATGCCCCCCCATGCAGAAAATTTTTTTCCTAGTTACATACTACTATTATCAATAATTCATATTAATTTTACAATCACAAGTTTAAAACAACTCTAATTATGCACATTTATACGAATTTTTGTCCTATGCTGCCATGTTAAAAATTTAGATAAAATGCTATCACAGCGCCACCTGTTGAGCTATTGATCCCCAAACATAATCAGCACCAGTTTATGTCCGGGACCAACTAAATACCAAGTTTGGTTAAATTTCGTTAAAAAAAAAAAAATTGCGATATTTTTCTAAGTTTTTTTTTGTTAAAAGTAAAAAAAATCGATAACTTTGGTTTAAATTATCACAGATTTATCGTTCAACCATTCGTTTTAAAGGTATTGACGAGATCTTTCGAAAGATACCCATCTTGAAATTTTGCCCCCCCGGGTGGGAACTTCCCCCCCGGGTGGGAACTTCCCCCCCCGGTGGGGGGGCAACCGATGCCCCCACATGCACAAAAATTTTTTCCAAGTTAACTATTACTATTATCAACGAGACCTTTCGAAAGATACCCATCTTGAAAATTTACTTCCCCGGGGGGGGATTTTCCCCCCCAGGGGGGGAACCGATGCCCCCCCATGCACAAAATTTTTTTCCTAGCTAACTACTACTATTATCAATAAATCCTATTAATTTTACAATCACAAGTGTAAAATAACTCTCTTTATGCCCATTTATACGGAATTTTGTCCTATGCTGCCATGTTAAAAATTTGCATAAAATGCGATCACAACGCCACCTATTGAGCGATTGATCCCAAAATCTAATCAGCACCAGTTTATGTCAGGGTGCAACTAAATACCAAGTTTGGTTAAGTTTCATTCATTGGTTCGTGAGATACAGCGTCCACAAAAAAATGATACAGACAGACAGACAGACAGACAGACAGACAGACAGACAGACATTTTTTAAAAACTATTGATTCGTGTTCTCCATATCCCAAAACATGTAAATCCATCAAAAAATGGACTTCGAAAATTTTCGCGAATCCAATACTTTCTCTATATTACATATAGAAGAAAGTAAAAAACTATAGGTAACCTCTATCTATAAGCAGAATTTATATTATTATTATTTTATGAATTCGTTAACTGTTAAAGCATTAAAGCAGAAATTTTTGGATGCTTCAAAATAATATGTTTTGAGAAAATAAAACATTTTTCCTCAAAAATTGCTGCATTCTGCCTATCTCTATCCATATCACGGGAGTTAGTTGGCACGGAGCAAGCTCTTAGAAAAAGTGTTTTGGGGTTTATTTAAACACGTTTTTAATTAATGGGATATGTGTGATTTTGTAGCGAGAGTTAAACTTTCCGTGGTATTCATCAGAATTTCTCTAAGTATTGTACAAAAGATTAAAAACAAATTAAAAACAAAAATCTATGCAAACTAGCCCTGGTCTCTCCTAATGAATACTTTTTAATTCGATATCCAAACGAGCGACAAATAACCAACTAGAGTTACTCCAATAACTTTCTAGACACTACGTCAGAGGGACATTTTTTTAAAAATTAATATCACTTCGCCATACTCAAAAACGGAAAAAATAAGATAGCCAGACGAGAATGATTCAACTTTATACGACCAACAAATAATTAACGGCCCTCTTCACTTACCGTCACCGGAAGCTCCAGCCAATGTTATTCTATGGGAAAATTTTCTTTACAAATAATTACAATTTATTAACTAATACATATTTTTAAATTCTGTTTTCACATTCTGGAAATTCCCAACTGTTAAACTGACGGATCTTTTTTAAAAGAGTTTTTTTTTTTTTTTTTTTTTTTTTTTTTTTTCCTAATTTTTAATATTTTATTTTGAAATTGTAAAATGAAAAAAGTTCACATACTGAAAATTAGTATTTTGCAGCTTCAAAATAAAATATAAAAAATTAAAAAAATAATTTTTTGAAAAATGTCCGTCAATTTAACAGCTGGGAATTTTCAGAATGTGAAAACATAATTTAAAAATATGTATTAGTTAATAAGTTATTTGTAAAGAAAATTTTCCCATAGAATATCATTAGCTTCGGCTTCCGGCGGCGGTGAGTGAAGCGAGCCCTTAACCTAATAAACGACCTCAGAACTATATTCGTGGTTAATTTCAAACTTTGGCCTAATTCTATTTGTAAAACTAAAGGTAGATCTATCCATAAGCCGAATTTATATTATTTATATTTTTATGAATTCGTTAACTGTTAATGAGCATTTAAAGTAGAAATTTTTGGATGTTTCAAAATAAGATGTTTCGAGAAAATAAAACGTTTTTCCTCAAAAATTGCTGCGTTCTGCCTAAGTATCTCTATCCATATCACGTATGCTAAGTGAACGTTATGCAAATTCAGTGCACTATGCGGGACTAGATAACATACACTACGGGTATGTCAACTAGCCTCGCACCCGCAGTTAGCTGGCACGGACCAAGCTCTTAGAAAAAGTGTTTTGTGATCTATTTAAACGCGTTTTTAATTAATGGGATATGTATGATTTTGTAGCGAGAGTTAAACTTTCCGTGGCATTCATCAGAATTTCTCTAAGTATTGTACAAAAGATTAAAAACAAATTAAAAACAAAAATGTATGCCAACTAGCCCTGGTCTCTCCTAATTACTAATGAATACTTTTTAATTCGATATCCAAACGAGCGACAAATAACCAACTAGAGTTACTCCAATAACTTTCCCGACACTACGTCAGAGGGACATTTTTTTAAAATTAATACCTTTTTTACCTTCTGTTTATTCTGTTTGTAGCCGAAGAAAGATTCAATTAGTATTAAAAGCACATTGCATTTATTTCACTTTTATCAAATATGTTAAAAATGTATTTTCTTCTTTTTCAGTTAATATAACATAAAAATTATGGTGTCTCTCGTGTAATTACCTTCTCTTAGAATAACTATTATAATTTTGGCTATGTTTTTCCAAATTCTTTACCAAATTCTTTAGAATGTTATATTGCATATTGATGCAAAACCTGCAATGTAATCTACAAAAATAATAAATTTACATTAAATTTTCATTAAAAATAAAAGAAACATTTTGTAATATTTTATACTTTTTATAATTAATAACTTTGCTAGGATTCTTTCTTTCGTTCTTTCTTTCTTTAATGAAATAATATCGTCTTTAAATTAATTTTATTTTTCGTGTGTTAAAAATGCAATGTTTGAAAAAAGGTTTTAAAATGTAATTATCATTAATTATTTTGTAGAGAGGCGTCAAGTAGCTACTAAATTTAAGCATATTATAATAAGCTTTGGTATTTTTCTGTTTACACATTAAGATAATAAATCTTACAAGAAAAAAACTTCTTTTGTGTTTATAAAGACTCATTACAAGATTAAAAGCTTTTGAAGCATAAAATATTTAAAAACTATAAGATTCAGAATTATATGTAAGAACATAATAATTGTTATGTTATTTTCGTTTCCTTCTACAATGAATGAAGAATGTACTGGATTCGTAAATATTTTCAACTTCAGGTTTTTGACGTATGCAAATGTTTTGAGATGTCCAAAACACTGTTTAACTATTTTTGTAAAATGTCTGTTGGCCTGTGCTAAAATTTTACGGGAGCTCTAGACTAAAAACTAATGCACTGTATTTCATTAAAACTTATATTTTAATTGGTGTCTATCAACTTTTGATGCAAGATATGAAATAGGTGTCAGTGCTTTGCTGCAAATTCCTCATTTTCGGAAGGACAATATAACAGATTCTACAGTATGTAATTGTTCAAAACTTGATACGTGAGAGGGCCATTGTGAAATATTATGGTAATTCAATTCTGGTGCATATCGACAGACAGATGGCGCTGCTATTCAGCAATTTTCACTGCGTACAGAAAATTTTTAATATGACATGCTTACATGTTAGCATATCGAAAACATAAAAATGGATACACCCCGCACACAGAAAAGCTATATTTATGCTTCTGTAGCATACAAATATTCATATCTGACATGGGCCATTATGGAAAAAAATGATAATGTAATTTGGGTGTATACCGTTCAATAGAGGGCGATGCTACTACTAAACTTTTGCAATTTTCCATATGACTACATATCATTAACCAAATATGTTTCTACTATGCCTGTTTGATTTTCTAACTTATTTTAGAGATATAAGACCGATTTTCTCGTAAAAATTGTTCTCGGTGCTCTCAATTTTTATACCTGGACCAGTATAGCAATGCATAAAAGAAATGTCATATTATACTTATAAGTTTTTCTGATCATGCGATGTACTGGTGAAATCTTCCACGTCTTTTTACTGTGTCAGCAAATCATAATCCGCTTGCAAATTTACAATCCTTAAATCTTTCTTGTAATATTTTGAAAAGTAAATCATATACTACACTGTTTATAATGTTTATGTGTAATGAATGTTTCTGGTAATTTCTATCCTTCCTATATACATACATAAAATCGGGGATTTAAAAAAACAAAAAAAAAAAAAAAAAACATCAACTGCGAAAAAATGAAAAAGTGTGCAAATAATGTTTTTCCTGCATATGTTTTTTGTAATGATTTTATTGTTACGGTAAAATAAAGTTATAGGTTTAATATCAATCAAATTTTATTAGGATTAATAAAATATTCAGGCTTAATTACTTGGAAAAATGTGAAAAAGGTGAAAAATGCAACATTTAAGAAAACGTTGAATACATCAATCGATGCACAAAGTCTGTAATTAACGTAAATTCTACATAACTGCAGTCGTATTACATATACTAAGGTGTGTATACACACATAAGATCCCTTCAATGTTTAGAAGATCTTCCAGGAGCTGCGATGACAGCTTTACAGCAGCCTGGCATAGAAGACATCTATCTACTTCTGAATGTAATCCTGGCTCAATTCAAGGAACCAGACACAAATAATTCTTTCCTGCAGTTTTATCTTAGTAACAGACTTCTTAGCAACAATTTTCGTACCCATTGTACGCCGAGAATTTTCAACAGAATTCAAGTCAGGTCTATTCCCAGGCTATTCCAAAACTTTAATGCATGCCAGAGTTTTTCAGATAAGCATTCACCTAAAAGAAGGAAATTGGGGTACAATTATTTTTACAATATCCTCAATGTTGTGTAAATGAAAACTTGTAAATCAGGCAACAAAATCATTCATAAAAATGCTGGATTGTATTTACTGATTTTGTTGTATGATAGGGGGATAAGTCCTCTTGGAGAATCAAATTTCTAGCATCTTTCAAATGATCCTAAATAGATGCCTTTAAATGCTCTTCCAAGATCGTGGTATAAAAGGATGTATTTACAGTCCTAGTAATAAATTTCTGGCATCCAATCCCTTTGTTGGATATGAATCCGTTTATACCAAGATCATGGAGAAGTTTTTGGAGATAGCTATTGAGGATCATTTGAAAAGTGCAGTAAATTGCATTTTTCAACAGAACTCTGCCCCCTGTACAACGAAATCGGCAAGTATAATCAAACTTATTCATGGATTATTTTGTTGCTTAACTTACAGGTTTTCTTCTTCACAACATTACGGATATTGAAAAAGTAATCTCCCCCCCCCCCCCCAATTTCATCCCTTTATGTGCAGGCCTATCTGAAAACATCTGGCATTAAAGTTTTAGAATGGGCTGGAAATAGCCCAGATCTGAATCCCATTAAAAATTTGTTGGCATATTATGAATACGAAAACTGAAGCTAAGAAAACTTCTACTAAGATAAAATTGTGGGAAAGCATTATTAGGGTCTAGTTTCATGAAATTAGCCAGGATTACATTCAGAAGTGTATATTTAAAGCCGGGCTGCTGCAAGACTGGCATCGCAGGTCGTGGAGGATCTTCTAAATATTGATGTAATCCACATACGTGAACGCTATTATTTATTACACTTATCCTGGCCAAATATATCTCTTTTCCTCAATCCCCATCTAGTTGTGCGCATTAGTAGTAAATACAACCTTATTCATCATCTCTCGGCTACAAATTCTCTGTAGCTTTGGAAGTACAGATATACCAGTCGGAAGACAATGTCCAAATGAAATGAAATTTCTGTCACGTAGTAAGAAGATCTACTTTGAAACTTGAATGAAGCTTTCGGACACATTTCTCTTCAATGGGACACTTAGGTACATGGTAAAGTGAGTGCTCCCCATACGTGATTTGGAGAATATTCGCCTCTGTAAAAGGAAATTAAATCCATAGACTTGGCTACACCAGGTAGGTAGAGACCGGTTAAAGATTTCTGAATCTCAATTAGAGCTTTAAAAAGTTATACAACACAATAAACTCTTCCCGCCTGACGCCAAAGGTCACATGATATAGTTGTTTTAAACCAAGAGCATACACTCTCACGTTTGGTACTTAAATCATTAACAGTGCAACATCGTACGATGTAAATTAACTCAACTACTGGCCGAAATTGCTTAACTTGTTGTAACACCTTTACTCGATTAAATTTAACTGAAAACATTTTAAATTAATTTTAAATTATAATCCATAAACATTCCACAAGAACAAGTTATTTAACTAGATAATTTAATGTAACAATTATATTACAACATATAAAAGTCGATTCTTACATGTAAAAATAAATAAATATATAAAGTGTTTTTTTTTTTTTCTTAATTATTAAACTTATAAATGCAATTATTCTACTGTTTACAGATACACAATATTACCTTTATTTTATTTTATATTAAATTAATGCTTTTGTTCATAAAAACAATATTTAATTGAATTCTATTCTCATACTTCGATTCTTTGTTATTTCTACATCACGTAATTTAGCAGACGACACTGGACATCGTTTTTTAAGAAAATATTTTCCAAGGACATGATGCAGTTAAGCAGATACCATGTCATCATACATAATATTAAAAAACTTTTGTAAAATTTCTTTCCTTAAATATATCCTTTTAAATGAAAGATAGTTGTAAAAAAAAATAATAATTATTCATTTTTCCAGAAGTTTTTCGCAAATAATTTTTTAGTTGTTTATTTAAAAATAGTTAAATGAAGGATATTTAGTTTTAATGCCATATTTATTTCTTCTATATTCAATAGAAGAAAATATTGGTTTTGTAATTTTTTTTCTTTTCACTTCCGGTTTTCAAAGGATTAATTTGTTTTGAGAGTACCAGAACAAAATTAGATTAGATCATTTTTAGAAAATGCCTGACTGTGTGTTTATGTGACAAAAGTTTTGTGGCAATTGTAGCTCAAGGATTAAATATTCATAATTTCATAAAATTAATATGCAGTTACACCTTGACATAAATTAGTGCCTATCATCTTGTGATAAAAATTGTCAACAAAAGTCTTTCTTCTTTTTTTAATATGTCAGTATAGAAGAAAATTTCGTTTGAATGTGCGAATGTGAATTATTTTTAACAAATTATTATTAACCCTACAAGGCTCAATTTTTTTTTAGTGCGCGACAAAAATATATAGGTTGTAATTAGTGATCAGAAGATAGGGAAAAATAAAACCATATTTTACGGAAAAATCAACTTTTTAGCTCAACGTACCGTATGTGGAACATACATAAAAATATGATTTACTAATACCTTTACTATTGTACTAAAAAAAAAAAAAAAAAAACCTTACCTCTGCAAAATATACACTTCGTTATAACACACAGTATTTTTTTTTTTTTTCCGAGTCAAAACTGTTCAATAACTATTCTTTTTTTATTTTTGAATTCAGACAAACGACTAACGTATCACTTTCATTCAAATTTCACCCTGAGTGCACTATAACAAAAACACGAACGACATCTTTAGGTAAAGATTCGTATTATTACATTGCTAAATGTCAGTAGCTTCTATCAAGATGTCAAGAGATTTCGCTACTAATAGTTTTATAGCTATAGGAACGATTAAAGTCGGTGTTCCACATATGGAACTGGGTGCCTTGTAGGGTTAAATCAAATAAAAGAAATATTTATAATAATATTTGTCAACTAAAAAAATATAATTGTATGTGTAATATCTGCACTTCTTCTCCTTGGGGTTTCATACTTCCTGGTTTTGTAAATATTCAGTTTAAGTATTTTCAACAGACTTCGTCAATACCTTTAAAATGAATAGTTAAACCATATATGTGTAGTGATTTGAAACATATTTATTATTTTTTTCATTTAAAAAAATCGTCTAATGCATTTTCTAAGATGTCGTCTGTAGAGCACAAAATAAACTTTCTTTGGTCATTTAGTGTAAAATTTCTCTGGGATAAAAATCGTCGGAATTCATCATGAAAAATACTTTTTAAAAATAATGATTTTAATAAATATTTTGTTCTGCGTGAAATTGCTTCGGAAAATATAGGAGAAAGTGGTGACCACAACATTCTAGTTTTTCTTTCTATTTAATATTATTCTAAAAAATTCTTCTGAACTATAGAGGAAAACGTAACTGGTTGGAAATTTGAATAACATAAAACAAATGGAAGTTTTTATATATTAAATATAGATATTTTCTTTTATAAAATTGTTGAAAATAAATTTCGAAGAAACGGTATAAATATACTTGCATTATCCGGAAATAGCATAAATATACACTCTTTTCGTTCTCTAAAAGAGACATAAAAGATTATCCGGAAATTTAGCAATATCCTGGAAATCCTACAACATCTGTTCGGAAATTCTTTTTTATCTTCTGCTGAGTATTTTCGATACATAACTTGGAGTAAATTTCTAATATTTATATAGAAAACGTATGAGGAAATATTATGCACTGCCCTCTCTGCTTTTATTTATAAAATAAAAGCATACATAGAGGCACATGTCAAATATATCTCAACATTTATTTTCTGAAAATGTAAGATTATATTAATTACCTGATTTTAATTAAGATAAATCGACGGAAGAACTTATAGCTAGCGGTAACATATAGAAATATGTATTTCTGATATAAGTATATGGTGAGAGTTTATATATTATAATTAAGGTTATTAATTTACTGAAAAATCAAATAATTTCAGCTTAGTTTAACTTTAGTTAACAAGCATTTAAAATATTTTACTAACTTTTATTTAGTATAATAATGCAAAAGCTTAAATATAACGTTTAAATATCATAAGTTTATTTATTTTGAAAAATGTCAATTTATTCATAAATTTAAGTTGTTTGATTCTTTTCTGTATTTTTAGTAAAATACTTTTCAAATGAATAAGTAATAAAATGACATATAATCACCAAAACTGTCGAGAAATATTCATATTGCACTAGATGCATTTTCCAATGAAATAAATATATATTCTTATTTCACTTTATTTTTCTTTTCTTGTACAAGATCTCTGACATAAACGTTTTTCGTATTTTATTTCTAACGTGTAAATTTATCATAAATTGGTAAATATTGAAGACATATTAGTTAAATGCATTTATTATTTTTTATGGGAAATTTTTGTTGAAATACATTTTATATTTAAAAAGGAAATTTTACAAATAAGGTTATTTTAAAATATCGTCTATTTAAATAGTACAATTTGTCGTACAAAATCCGTATTATATCACAGTTTATTTCTTTGAATATTTCTATTCAAAACAATTTTTTTTTTTCCTTAAATTCTGTCATATTTAGTTATTTTCATCAGTTTCATCAAAACTGTCTGTTTCAAATTTCAAGAACATTAAAAAGAAATATTTTCAGTTATATAAAGATAAAATTCAAAGCATATACAGGGTGATTATAAGTAAAGTTAGGATTTCAAATCGCTACAGTTTTAAAACTACCGTTGTGAATGACTTGATGTTTTACCAGAACAATTGTTAGGCAATGGAATTTTGTTTGTCAAAGGAAAAAAAAAAGAAGTTCCAAAATGTACCGTTAATCATTCGTAAGATGCTTGTTTCATGAAGCTCCTCTTTTTATCTTACCACTATCACTGTTTCTGTCTGCTGTAAACTCATATTCTTGTCTTTTTGCTAAAAATGTTGTCGTAAACCCTAAGTCTATTGTTTTCTGCTTTTCTATTCTATTGCTAACAACATTCCTGTGTATAGTGAATCTATTTAGGCATTTATATTGACATTACCTTGACAGTGCTATCTATAGGCACATTTTATAAATACTTTTTTCCTTCGCCAAACAAAATTCCATTGTCTGGTAAAATATCAAGTCATTTAGACCGTTAGTTTTAAGAGGGGGAATAGAAATTTCGAAAAATCGATTTTTTTTTGTTTTTCATATTTCGAAAATATAATATACTGAGAGTATATTGGCCAGAGGAAAAATTAAAATATTAAATATTTAAGCAGTTATCGCACATGTAGTCGGGCGCGCCGCAGCCCGCATATTGTAGGCTGGCGAGCCAGGTAGCCTTAATTCCTGAAAATATAAAAGAACATCTCCTACCAATTTTTCAATATTTATCTGAAGATGATTTACTCCAAAGATGCATGGGTGGCCAAACCTAGAACGCTAACGAAGGTTTCAACGCGACAGTTTGGTGATTATCTCCAAAACACCTGCATTCTTTACTAAAAGTTACTGAAATCTCTGCATACATAACTGCTAGGATATTTAATGAAAGCTACACGTCATTCTTAGAATTATGGATAAACTAGAGATAATTGTTGGCAGCTATGCCAAAGTTTTCGCCAAAAACACCGATGGGGAGCGAGTAACGAGACAGAACCAGGGGAGTCTTTCTGAGACAAAATCAGCTCATACAGCTCGAAAACAGCAACAGCTTGAAGAAAACTAGTTTTCCGAGGAAGCTGGAAGTCTATTATATGCACCTGATTGATCGGTAAGTCACAAAAACTAATCGTTTTATCGTACTGAAACTTTAAACGTGATTATCTCGAATCTGTATTTTCAAAAACTGCTCGTGCTGTAACTTAAAAAGTTATAGATCGATTTGGCTGAAATTTTGTGAGGCTTTCCACTATATAATTATCGGAAGGATGAACCTAAAGTTTTAAAGATTTCGAGTAAATAAACTACTTTTTGAGGATGAAAAATGTCGAAAAAATAGTATGAAATTTGAATATTTTATTAAAGAGCGTACTTAATTCAAAATTTTATACTTTTTTATCATTTATCATGTATCAGAAATAGAAAGTAGTTTTTTTTTTTTTTTTTTTTTTTTAAATTTGTTTCAGATCAATAGAAAAAGAGCGACAAGTGCAACACTTTTGGACCTCGCACCAGAGGCGCCCGAAAGAAAATTTCACTGAGCCGCCATTTTGTAAAAAAAAATAAAAATAAAAAATTGTTTTTATATTTTTCAGAGTTCACATAAAAAGATGTTAAAACTTAAAAATGATCCAATTATTTTATCACCTCTAAAAACACTGTTGAAAAACGACTCATTTTGAAGCGTCTAAAGGGTTTTCCCCCCCCCCCTTAAAATTATAGCGTTTTGAAATCATAACTTTAATTATAATCACCCTGTATAACTTACACTATTTAAAATTAGATAAATTTATGATAAATTTAAATTAAAAGAAAAAAATCTGGAGTGACTCCACTCGACTTTCCGAACATTGAGTAACTAACAGTTTTGTAGATAAAATAAAGAAAGAGGAATTGCTAAACAAACAAAAGAGAGAAAACCATAATAGAGTGTTTTTTTCTCCATATATCACACGAGGTTTTATTTAACGCTACTGAACTTTGAGCCCTTAGATCATAATGATAAAGAATTTTTCGTTTTGTCCCTGTAAAAATCTATAGATGCTAGATTCACCAAAATGCTTATAGTTAGTGCAACAGTGATTTATAATATTCATACAAATTTTCAGCTCAATTGAATAAGGCGTTTAGATGCTATCGCACTTTTAAAAATTTGGTCTCATAGGCCATAATGATAAAGAATTTTTCTTTGTGTCCCTGTAAAAAAACTGTAGTGCTAGATTCACCAAAATCTATACAGTTGGTGCAAATGCGACCTATAACATGTGTACAATTTTTTTGCTCAGATTAATAAGGCGTTTAGACGCTATCACACTTTTAAAAATTTGGCCCCATTGGCCTTAATGATAAAGAATTTTTCTTTGTGTCCCTGTAAAAAAACTATAAGTGCTAGATTCTCCAAAATCTATACAGATTGAGTATCTGTGACCTATAATATGGGTATAAAATTTTTGCTCAATTGAATAAGGCGTTTAGATGCTATCGCACTTTTAAGATTTTGGTCCCATAGGCCATAATGATAAAGAATTTTTCTTTGTGTCCCTGTAAAAAAACTATAAGTGCTAGATTCACCAAAATCTATAGGGTTCGTACTATGGTGACTTACAATATACGTACCAACTTTCAGGTTAATCGAACAAAGCCTTTAGACGCTAGCGTGTTCACAGACATACACACATACACACATACACACATACACACACACATACATACATCATCGTAAAAATAGTGAAAACGGACTCAGGGGACCTCAAAACGTATAGAAACATCAAAATCTCGAATTCGGATTTTTGACATGATTACAATACTTTCCTCACTATAGTGTTCGGAAAGTAAAAATGTGTTGTGGCACTCTTACAACTTTCTCTTACACTGCATCTCAATACTACAAAAACTGATTGCACTCAAGGGATAAGATAACAGGAATTCTGTATAAACCTGCATTAAGAAGAATTCAAACTAAATTTAGAATAGAATTCTCTATAAGGAGGAACTACCACCTCCCACAACCTTCATTTGACTGTACTACAAACATTTATTTAGAATTAAATGCTGTTATTAAATTTTAAAACTTTATTTAAAAGAGAAAAGGAGCTAATTAACGAGTGCCAAAATTATTATATTTAGAGATTAAAACAAAGACAAAAAGTAATTTAATAAATGCTACATTTTTGCCAGTTAATTTTCAAGTTAAATTTACGAAAAGGTTGGGAAATACTTTCTGTTTCCACGACAGAATGAGAAATTTGAGAAGGAAATGCCGTTTAGATCATGTTGTTGTGAAGTTTATGTTTGCGAGGAGTAAGTTGGACTATAAGGATTAGTGAGTTAAGAGGATTATATTTTGAAGTAATTATGAAAATTTTTATCGCATTCCTAAAGTTTCAAAACTTTATAGTATTGAATTGATATTTAGATGCAATAAATAATCATTTTTATAATTTAATATCATTTTTTTGTAAATGAGGGAAGGCAAAAAAAAAAAAAAAAAAAAAAAATAGTAAATGTTTACTTTTCTTTCATTAATGATGTAAAAGGAATTGTTAAAAAAATAAATAAATAAATAAATAAATAAATAAATAAAAATATAGAATATTTGCCGATACATATTTTTGAAAATTATTTTTAATAAATACTTTGAAAATTATCTTATTATTTCAATAAAAATCTCATATGAAGTTAAATGTTTGAAAATATGTTATAAATTCATTAAAATATTTTTAGAGAGATGTTGAATTTGAAAAAAAAAAAAAAAAAAAATCAGAAAGTTTACACAAATATCTTGAAAACAAAAATTGTCATTTCAATTAAGTTTTTAAACAAAAGGCATGGAACAAAATTCTGGATAATGAGAAACTGTTTTTTAAACAGTAAGAATAATATGTTTAAATTTAAAAAGCACTATTTTCTCTACATTATTATCACTTCTTATATCGATCAAAAATTGAATGTATAACCTCGATACATTTAACAGAATTTCGTAAAAACTATAGTTATGATTTATGTTTAAATATATGAAGAGTACTTACAGTATCCGAAATCTATATGAAGATTATATAATATCGAATTTCTTCTCTTTTAATGTCTCAGGCACTCATATCGATAATGAAGTTTTTTACTCTCAGTGGTTATAGTAAAGATTTTTATGTAAGATTGATATAGGATGTAATTTTGCATACCATTGATAAAGGACATTTACTGCTTGCTGAGATAAAAGCTCTACTTTTCTAGGTTTCAAGTACCTTGCATTGCAAAATATATTTATAAAATCATGTATCATAATAATAGTTTATGTTAATAATAAATAGTGTTAATAATAACGATATATATTTGTTTGTAAGCACCGTATGTTTGTATCAAATATTGTATTTTATCTTGTTATTTACATTTATGTAAATTTTTAAGTTTAATAATACTTTTTTTTTTTTTTTTTTTTTTAAATCTGGTAATCTTTTACTAGGTACTGATTGTGATTGCTAAAAATTTTCATTATTTCAGAAAGTTTTTTTTTTTTTTTTTGTTTTTTTAATCCATTCTAACAATCATAAGTACCCCTGGTGACTTTATGGTTCCTTTGGAGCGTTTTCATAGTTATTTCATTATTTTTTATCCTTTCACCATCTTTAGTCTGAATGGTGCATTTTTCAATATGTAATTTTCAATTATTATGGTTGTATTTTAAGTTCGTGATCATTTTTATCATGATCTGTTTTTTGGTTATCTTCGCATTGCCGTAATGATAACAAATTATATATATATATATATTAAGGTGTTCCTTAAATAGGGATATTTTTTTTTTTCTTTCTTTCTCTCTTCTTTCCTTTATTTATTTATTTATTTATTTTAAAATTCGATACGTATGCCCTCTATGTTTTAACAAAGCACCCTTTAGCAAAGTATCATCTATCTGGGATAATGTTAACATCTGTCGAATTGTGAAATTCTAATAGCTATATTAGGATTTTCCCGTCAATTCAGCACGTGTTAACATTATCTCAGAGAACAGAAAAAAATATAGAGGATATTATGCGTACAGAATTTCAAGAAAAAAAAAAAAAAAAGAAAGAAAGAAAGAAAAAGAAAAAAAAAAGAAGGAAAAAAAAAAAATCAAAGCAGTCTTTGGGGACTGCCGATAGGAGTGAAAACTAAGTAACTTGTGAATTGTATCGTCGACCGTCGACCTATTATATTATTATTTTCGAATTATTTTTGGTTTGTAAAGAAGTGTGTATGATCTGTATTATATGATTCGGCACAATATTTGTAACTACCCAAATTAAATGAACTAAGCCTTATATTAGGTAAAAATATTGATTACTTATGAAATTATTTTTATTAGTAGCTGAGGTACAAAAGAAAATCGATTCAGGACACCTCAAAACGTGTAAATCAGGGGTGAAATCTCGAATTCCACTTTCGATAATATAAAAGTACTTTAAAATATCTTTCGAAAGATGTATTAAAAATAATTTAATCATAATTAGAATTTGAAATATTGAAATTTTAAAATATTATAGCGCCATCTGGCGATAGAAATTTCTGTAATCTACTGTTCGATTCCAAATCAGCAAAGCTTTCTAATGATGTATTACTTATGAAATTATTTTAATTAGTAGCTGAGATACAAAAGAAAACCCATTCAGGAGACCTCAAAACGTCTAAATCAGGTGAAATCTCGAATTTCACTTTCGATAATATAAAAGAACTTAAAAATATCTTTCGAATGATGTATTAAAAATAATTTAATCATAATTAGAAATTGAAATATTGAAATTTTAAAATATTACAGTGCCATCTGGCGGTAGAAATTTCTGTAAGCTACTGTTCGATTCCAACTCAACAAAGCTTTCAAATGATGTATTACTTATGTGTATTAAAAATAATTTAATCATAATTAGAACTTGAAATACGCGTATTAGAATAAAATTTAATTTCCAATTAAAATGTAAATTTTTTCCAAAATCGATTAAATTTGAACTGCAACTATCCCCTGTGCTGTTAATGGCGCACAGAAAGTTTCAAAGAATTTAGAAAAATATTGAAGCATTTTGAAATTTGCAATTTTTATTCCTAGTAGAAAATCACGTGATGTCAATTGGTAGAAAATATGTTTCTTACTGACTAAACGGGGTGAATGGGTTGTCATGGTAACGAACGCCTGCAGAATTTCAAAGCGTTCGCTGACGATGACGCGAGTTCCAGGATTTTTTTCTCACTTAAAAGTGCTCAACGCGCCTAAAGAAGTTTTCACTTCAAAAAATCTCCCCCATTTCAGGGACACCCTAATATATATACTATATATATATATATATATATATATATATATATATATATATATATAAATGATAGATAACTTAATAAAATTTAACTATACATATTAGAAAAATCTTTTCAAATATTGCACAAGATGGAATTATGTATCACATGAAAGAATATGGAATAAAGATTTTAACATGTATATATATATATATTTCTGTGCGTATGTGTGTTTTCTAAATTTTGTAGACGCTGTATCGCACGAACCAATGAATGAAACTTATCCAAACTTGATATTTATTTGAGCCTTGTCTGTATTGCTGATTATTACATTTCAGGATATCTCACTTAAGACGTGCGCTATCATATATCTTTTTTTTTTCTTTTTAAATATGGAACTACAGGACAAAATTTCGTATAAACGTAAACAAAGAATATTCTTTTAACCATTGACTGTGAAATTAATATATATATATATGTATTTATAATAATAATAGTCAACCATGAAAAAGTTTGTATAGGTATGCATCACTTACCCCCTCGGAGGAGTATATTCCTGCTAGTGTAACTTTTTAGTATCAGTATTTTTCAAAATAATTCGTTAATAACTTTAAAATAAAATATTGAACTTTAAATCTGATATTTTGAAACAAACGTATCAATTTTTTCATTTAAAAAAAAAAAAAAAAAAAAAAAAAAAAAAAATGCTTTTTTTTTTTTTTTTTAAGATGTCATCTGTATAGCATAAAATTGACATTTTTTTGGCATTTAGTGTGATAATTTTGCGATATGAAATTCGTCTGCATTCATCATAGAAAATAATTTAAATAATTTATTTGTACTGCGTGAATTTGTAAAGAACTAGTATGTTTTGGACAGCACAAGACTTTCTTCTATATTTTCCTATACATATTCAATCAGTAACGATATTATTTAAAAAAAAATTACGATTTTTTTTTCTAAGTTTTTTTTTTTTTTTTTTTTTTTTTGTTAAAAGTGAAAAAAATCTATAACTTTGTTTTAAATTATCACAGATTTATAGTTCAACCATTCGTTTTAAAGGTATTGACGAGATCTTTCGAATGATACCCATCTTCAAAATTTACCCCCCCCAGGGGGGGGGAAGCGATGCCCCCATGCACAAAATTTTTTTCATAGTTACGTACTACTATTATCAATAATTCATATTAATTTTACAATCACAAGTGTAAAATAACCCTCATTATGCCCATTTATACGAATTTTTATCCTATACTGCCATGTTAAAAATTTAGAAAAAATGCTATCACAGCGCCACCTGTTGAGCTATTGATCTCCAAATATAATCAGCACCAGTTTATGTCGGGGACCAACTAAATACCAAGTTTGGTAAAATTTCGTTTAAAAAAAGAAAAAAAAAAAAAAAATACGATTTTTTTCCAAGTTTTTTTTTTCGTTAAAAGTAAAAAAAATCGATAACTTTGTTTTAAATTATCACAGATTTATGGTTCAACCATTCCTTTTAAAGGTATTTACGAGACCTTTCGAAAGATACCTATCTTGAAACTTTGCCCCCCGGGGGGGTACTTCCCCCCCCGGTGGGGGGGGGGGGAACCGATGCCCCCACATGCACAAAAATTTTTTCACAGTTAACTATTACTATTATCAACGAGACCTTTCGAAAGATACCCATCTTGAAAATTTACTTCCCCGGGGGGGAACCGATGCTCCCACATGCACAAATTTTTTTTCCTAGTTAACTACTACTATTATCAATAATTCATATTAATTTTACAATCACAAGTTTAAAATAACTCTCATTATGCCCATTTATACGGAATTTTGTCCTATGCTGCCATGTTAAAAATTTGCATAAAATGCGATCACAGCGCCACCTGTTGAGCTATTGATCCTCAAATCTAATCAGCACCAGTTCATGTCAGGGTGCAACTAAATACCAAGTTTGGTTAAATTTCATTCATTAGTTCGTGAGATACAGTGTCCACAAAAAATGATACAGACAGACAGACACACAGACAGACATTTTCTAAAAACTATCAATTCGTGTTCAGGACACCCCAAAACGTGTAGATCCGTCAAAAAACGGAGGTCGAAAATTTTCGCGAATCCAATGCTTTCTCTATATTACATATAGAAGAAAGTAATAATACACAGAAGAAGGTTTTTTGCTGGACAAAGCATACTAGTTTTGTAAATAATATATGTATGTGTGTGCATGTTAATGCGCACTAATACTGGCATACAGGAGGTTTTTAATGAATAAGATTTTTAAATGTTATGAAAAAAAAAATACAAAATTTATGTTTGCAGAGACCTTCTGTCTCAAAGATACTGCACTACAATAGCATTCAATAAGATCTCAAATAAATTAATTGTATGGAGGATATAGACGTTACGGATGCTACAGTTAGGCTATTTTAGTCGTTCTGGATGAAGTTTAAATTTACATTCACATTTACGTGTATAAACCAGAAAATAAGATTAACATTAGATAAACTGAATTGAAACTACTTTCAAAGAATACATGCATAATTTGATTGTTTATTTGCCGGAATTAACTTAGAAAATATACAAAATAAACTAAGTTTACTCTCTAAAGTATTTTTATATGTCTTTATTTTTTAAGCATTTTTTTTAAGCATTTTTATTTTTATTTATTTACGCATTTATTTTGTGTGTGTGCAGGCGTGTGTAATTTAATATCTCTTATGTGTCAGACTAGATTGTCAGTAACCTCATAGACATAATTTCATATAAGAATGAGTTTATGAAAAAATTATAAATTTTAAAAAGCACATATGATTTTAAATAGGTTATTTACTAATAATTTAAAAATAAATATATCGTGATATAGAAAATGAATTTTTTTTTCCTTCACGTTTACACAAGTTTGCGAAAGAGATTTTTTTTTCTGTTTTAAAAATTTTTGATACATTTTGTATTTTCGAAGATGATGAATTCATGAATAACTTCCATTTTTGACCATCAAGTACGTTTTTCTTTTCTTTTTCTTTTCTTTTTCTTTCTTTCTTTCTTTCTTTTTTTTTTTTTTTTTTTGCAAAATAATTTTTATAATAAGAAATCGCTAGTTTTATTACATGAAACTAAACAATTCTTTCTCATAATTAAACAAACAATTTCTCGATGTTTGTATTAGCAGTCTAATATTCACTATTTTTGCCTATGGAACCGTTTCTTCTTCTTTTTGATGCATCTCTGAACATGCTTTCGCTTTTACCCTTTAAACTGCTCCACACCTTTATTCACCTTATATTTTGTATTATTTGACGGTCTTTTTTTTTTTTTTTTTTTTTTTTTTTTTATGTGCAAAAATCTATAATAAAAATTACACAAATCCTGAACAACTTAACTTTCTGATTGCAGCCTTTTGTTATCTTTTCCCCTAATTTATTAAAAATATATACTTTTTTAATATTTTTGAGTCACATGGACCATAATAAGTAAAATAGACAAAATGATTTAAATATTTTAATATCACTAAACTTCATTTTAAAATATATATCTAAATTGGCAACATGCATATTTAAAATCATGCACACAAACAACACGCCAGAAATTATTTTTTCATTAATAAAGAGAGAATGTGAAAGTATAATTAACTGCAGCTTGAAGTTTAATTCACAATTTACAAACGTCTTGATATAGCACTCTTTGTTTTCTTCAGTATACTAGTCTGTTCATTCGTAATTGTTTATCTGTCAATGAAACATGAATTCAAATTAAGACTGCAGAACTGTGATTAAACTCGTCTCACGAATAATCAAAATTCAATTTGTTAGAATATCTAAGAGATATGGATATTTTCAATCCTACATACTTCTGATAGGAGCAAGCTTGGAATTTTAGACAGTGTTCAGTAAAGGAATTCTTGTTCAGCAGAAATCATCTCGTTATTCGGAGCATGGATTGTTTAAATTAACTAATTAACACATTAAGAAATATAAAAAGGAATGGAAAGAAAGGACCAAGATTATCAAAAAATTTTTATTAATATGTGTGGATATAAAATATTTGATTACAAAATAAATTAAAAAACTTATACTATTTCTTTTTATTACTTGCTTGAAAATCGAAAAAAAAAAAAAAAAATCCATTTATTACACTGCAAAAAAAAAAAAAAAAAAAAAAAAAAAAAAAAAAACTTAAAAGTACAAAAAAAATCTGGCAGTTGGGGTGCCAGTATTTCTCCGTCAAATATACAGTTTAAAACAGTAAAATTGTATCACTGACCTATATTTTACACAGGAATCCTATAAATCAAACAGGTTTTTTGTTAAAAGTACAATTTTGTCCTGTATATTTGACGGAGAAATTCTGGCACCCCAGCTGCCAGATTTTTCCTGTACATTTAACAGTTTTTTTTTTTTTTTTTTTTTTTTTTTTTTACAGTGTACACGCTGTTGATTAATCATTTTTAACCCTTTCACGCCCAAGGGAAATATTTTTCCCTTCTACAAAAATCGTTATCGATTGTTCAATTATTATTGAATCGATATTTTTTTTACTGAATGTCAAAATAAAACGTATGTCCAAGGCAGCAAATGTGTTTCTGAACGAATAAAAAAAAAACGTATAGAAAATAGGACACATAATAAATGTGTTATGTGCAATGTCCACTTGTGCTTCACAAGTAAACGAAATTGTTTCGTAGAATACCATAACTAGCTATTTATTTTACTTTTCTGATAATTTTTATATTTCAAAGCAAGAAATTATTATTACAAAGCAATAAATAAAATACCGATATAATAAACCTAACTCTTCGTTTATTTACTTTTATGGTCCATAGGGAAAATATTTCCCATGAAGTTATAGGAAACCTATACACCCTGCTATGTTTTTCTGGTGATATTCTCTTACTTTACACCCACAATAGCTAAAATATTGTGTTGTATTGACATATTTAGTCTTGGAAATCTTATGGTCCTGAAAGGGTTAATATGTACAAGATTTTCATACTGTTTTATATTTTATAACATTTTGAAAATTCACCATTATTTTAAAAGTCATTGAACAATAGTTTAGAAAAATCTATTACTTATTTTTTGCGCAAATATGCTGCTGCTGTAAAATGATCGCATGTAGGAAAATGATGTAGACTTTCTTTTTATACACAAAGTGCAGATTTACGACCTTATTAGATGAAAAAGATTATCCGATACTTGTTTCTATCAGTTAGAATTTACTGGCCCTATTACGAAGAATAATGTAATATATGTTCTGTAAGAATTTTGTACGATTTATTTTAGTCTGAAATACACTCTTTTGTTGGAAAACGAAATGAAAATTTCCACCTGATGCATATATTACGCATCTAGATTCTAAATTTAAATTATTTTTCTTTTATATTTTACATTTCTATAGTTTTTGAATTCAGCTTTTAACACTATTCATTTTGTATATTTGATACCTGTTAAAACAGATTTTATACGTCAAATGATGTATGAATGTTAAAAGAGGTCTAAGTCCAGAACTTTTATACATTATAAGCTTTTTTTCTCCTCTATTTTTCTATAAAAATGAAGTTATTTTAAAGTTAGAAATTGTCGAACTTCATTTCTATTTTTAATTCAATGCTAAACAGTCATACATCATCGTAGACTACTTTTATTTTATTTTATTTTATTAGGACTGAGGACTATTAGTCTCAATCTGGGATTTTTACGGCGTCATTTTTCGATAGTTGGACATTTGTCGAAAACATTTTTCGATAGTTGGACATTTATCGGAATCTAAAATTTATCGAAAATATAATTGAATAATTTAAAAGCGATGTTATAATTTGAAGAAAAAAAAAAACTAATAGTCTTCCGTCCTAAACTAAATTCTACTTTTGCCAGAATTTCTTTTTTTGAAAGAAAAAGAAAAGAAAAGAAAATTAATAAAAAAATTACTATATCATTTTTTCATCAAATTTCTTTCTAATTCAAAACCTAAATTTTATTTATTTATTTATTTATTTATTTTCATTTTTGCGATGTACTAAGATGACTATCTCTATTGCGTAAGTAAAGCCATTGTCGAGGAACGTTTAAGCTATTTCTGTGCTAAATTTCAAATTTCGAAGCGGTATCTATATTAATAGAAGAAATAATTTGCCTGTCTGTGTTTCACGTACAGTATAAACTATGGCACGTTAAGTTTAGAAATTATTTTCTATAAAAAGAAATACGTGCATATTTGCAACATATATTTTCGATATTCCTAATAGAGCTTTCAAAAAATTACGTTTCATGCAATTTTTCTCATTTAAAAAAAAAATATATTATTTATTTTTTATTTGTTTATTTTGTTGTTGTTCTTCTTCAAAATGCTTAATTCTTGTTTATTAGAATCTATCATTCTGTTTGCATGCGCCGAGAAAATTGAATAGTAATTTTGCCACTCTTTGGCAGGCTTAAAATTTTTATTTTCATTTTTATATGCATAAAAATAAAGAAAATTGCTTTACGTTCATAATAGTGCTTATGTGCAAAAGTAACTCAGAAAGTAAGTTTTTTTTTTTCGTTATTACTCTTTTGAGTAATATGTAATTCAAGCTACAAGACTCCATCTTTATTTTAAATTAAATGCATAAGACGATGAGTGGTACCTAAGTGATTAAAATTTTCAAAAGCTATCTCTCCTAAACTTTTACTCCGATTAATTAAAAATTTTGTTGACGAATTGTAACTATTAGATTTAAAACTAGTATGATGTTACCACTACAAGACTTTCTTCTATATAATTTTACACAAAAATGCATGCAGTACAAATTATTTATTAAATTATTAAATTACTTTCTATTATAAATGCAAACGATTTTTATCTGGCAGAATAATATCACTAAATGCCGAAAGAAAGCTAATTTTTTGCCAATATCAAAAGAAATACAATTTTTTTTTTTTTCTAAGTTTTTTATCGTTAAAAAATGAAAAAAAAATCGATAACTGTCTTTTAAATTATCACATATCTGTGGTTCAGCCATTTTTACTTTCTTCTATATGTAATATAGAGAAAGTATTGGATTCGCGAAAATTTTCGAAGTCCACTTTTTGATGGATTTACATGTTTTGGGATATGGAGAACACGAATTAATAGTTTTTAGAAAATGTCTGTCTGTCTGTCTGTCTGTATCATTTTTTTGTGGACGCTGTATCTCACGAACCAATGAATGAAATTTAACCAAACTTGGTATTTAGTTGCACCCTGACATAAACTGGTGCTGATTAGATTTTGGGATCAATCGCTCAATAGGTGGCGTTGTGATCGCATTTTATGCAAATTTTTAACATGGCAGCATAGGACAAAATTCCGTATAAATGGGCATAAAGAGAGTTATTTTACACTTGTGATTGTAAAATTAATATGAATTATTGATAATAGTAGTAGTTAGCTAGGGAAAAAATTTTGTGCATGGGGGGGCATCGGTTCCCCCCCCCGGGGAAGTAAATTTTCAAGATGGGTATCTTTCGAAAGGTCTCGTTGATAATAGTAATAGTTAACTTGGAAAAAATTTTTGTGCATGTGGGGGAATCGGTTGCCCCCCACACCGGGGGGGGGAAGTTCCCACCCGGGGGGGCAAAGTTTCAAGATGGGTATCTTTCGAAAGATCTCGTCAATACCTTTAAAACGAAGTGTTGAACGATAAATCTGTGATAATTTAAACCAAAGTTATCGATTTTTTTTACTTTTAACAAAAAAAACTTTTAACAAAAAATATCGCTTTTTTTTTTTTTTTTTTTTTTTTTTTAAACGAAATTTAACCAAACTTGGTATTTAGTTGGTCCCTGACATAAACTGGTGCTGATTATGTTTGGGGATCAATAGCTCAACAGGTGGCGCTGTGATAGCATTTTATCTAAATTTTTAACATGGCAGCATAGGACAAAAATTCGTATAAATGTGCATAATTAGAGTTGTTTTAAACTTGTGATTGTAAAATTAATATGAATTATTGATAATAGTAGTATGTAACTAGGAAAAAAATTTTCTGCATGGGGGGGCATCGCTTCCCCCCTAGGGGGGAAATACGCCCCCAGGGGGGGTAAATTTTCACATTGGGTATCTTTCGAAAGATCAGGTTGATAATAGTAGTAGTTAACTAGGAAAAAAATTTTGTGCATGTGGGGGCATCGGTTCCCCCCCCACCCGGGGGGGCAAAGTTTCAAGATGGGTATCTTTCGAAAGATCTCGTCAAAAATATCGCTTTTTTTTTTTTTTTTTTTTTTTTTTTTAACGAAATTTAACCAAACTTGGTATTTAGTTGGTCCCCGACATAAACTGGTGCTGATTATGTTTGGGGATCAATAGCTCAACAGGTGGCGCTGTGATAGCATTTTATCTAAATTTTTAACATGGCAGCATAGGACAAAAATTCGTATAAATGTGCATAATTAGAGTTGTTTTAAACTTGTGATTGTAAAATTAATATGAATTATTGATAATAGTAGTACGTAACTAGGAAAAAAATTTTCTGCATGGGGGGGCATTGCTTCCCCCCTGGGGGGGAAGTACCCCCCCCGGCGGGGATAAATTTTCAAGATGGGTATCTTTCGAAAGGTCTCGTCAATACCTTTAAAACGAATGGTTGAACTATAAATCTGTGATAATTTAAAACAAAGTTATCGATTTTTTTCACTTTTACCAAAAAAAAAAAAAAAAAAAAAATTATTTTTTTTTTTTTTTTTTTTTTTTTTAAATATTGTTACTAATTGAATATGTATAGGTAAATATAGAAGAAAGTCTTGTGGTGGCCACAACATACTAGTTTTTTTTTTTTTTTTTTTTTTTTTTTTTTTAAGGAATTGACGAGATCTTTCAAAAGACACCCATATTGAAAATTTACACCCCGGGGTACTTCCCCTCCCCCACCCCCCAGTGGGTGAAACAATGCTTCCACATGCACAAAATTTTTTCCCTAGTTTACTACTACTATTATCAATAATTCATATTAATTGTAAAATCACACATTAAAAATAACTCTCATTATGTACATTTATACGAAATTTTGTCCTATACTGCAATGTTAACAAAAAAAAAGGTTCACAGCGCCACCTGTTGAGTGAATGTTCCCCAAATCTAATCAGCACCAGTTTATGTCAGGGTCCAATTAAATACCAAGTTTGGTTAAATTTCGTTTATTGGTTCCTGAAATACAGCGTCAACAAAATTTGTGATACACACACACACACACAGACAGACTGACAGACAGACATTTTCTAAAAACAGTCGAATCGTGTACAGGACATCCCGAAACTTGTAAATCCATCGAAAACTGGAGTTCGAAAATTTTCACGAATCCAATACTTTACATATACATATAGAAGAAAGTAAAAAATTATATGTATATATAATTTTTTATATGTACTTTTTATACGTAATTTTTTAATGTATAATATATATATATGTATGTATGTGTATATATATATATACACATATATATATATATATATATATATATATATATATATATATATATATATATAATTCAAAATTTTTAAACCCATGTAAACCTTTAAAGTTATCAATCAGCGAGTGTCTAGGTCATTCAAACCTCATGTTAAGCTATCCTATGGAGAAACAATCATGAATTTCCTGATTGTGAAAACGAAATTTTAAAATCTGCATTAATTAATAAATAATAATAGGGATTATTTTCTCCAAAGGTTAACATAGGAATGATTGGTATTCAAGACGATTTTGTAAATCCTTATGGAAATGTATAGTGAGAAAAAGCACGTTCTGTGCAAAAAAAAAAAAACTCAGTAAATTTAATATATTAAAAGATAATATTTAGTTGTATAAATATGAGGAGGATTTAGTTGTATAAATATGTTTTTCTAATTGTTTTACCAAATAGGGCACTAAAATGGAGGTATATCAAGCATGAGCTCTTTTTTAGATTTTTATTTCCATTACCTATGGTAGTCGGATGTCGGGTGTCGGGTCAAAAATTTCGTTGTAGGATTGCCACCTGATTTATATGTTTTTAGATGTCCTGAGTTTAAAAATGTGGTTTTTGGAAATTGGTAAAGTGTGTGTGTGTGTGCGTGTATGTGAATGGGGAATCTCCTATCTCATCATCATAGAAAGAATAAGAACAGAATGACGGAACTTCAGAATTAAAACAGGTCCAGTGTACAGAAAATTTTGCCGGCTTTTTGTAAAAAATAAAACACCGGATGTTGGACAGTTAGTCTGTATCTCAAAAATGGCTCTAACGATTTTTACAGTTTTCTGTTGCAAGACCGCACTTAACATTTCCAAAAAATGTTATTCTTGATTAAATATTTTGTCAGTATTTATTTCATGTAAATCCTCCATTTTCCGCTGAAAAACTTTCCAAGACAATCATCATGCCAAGCAGTTATACTAATCTTGATTTAATTATTATTAATCTGTTGAAGTATATTATTTATGGTTAATTATTTAAAACTTAAGTGGTGTTAATTTGATTTATTTCTTATTTTTGTGTCATAAAATCTTTATGCCATGGAATCGCATAAAGGTAAAATTTATTTAAAATAATTATTATGCAATTCGATTTTGATTTTTTTTTTCATGTTTTGTTTAGCTTTATTTTATATTTCATATCTATGTTTTCACCATCAATTATGCACATTTTCACTAACAAATAACGAAACCTTGTGCGCTTGTTTTGTGGAAATTATTGGTAGCCTAGTTGCTTGTTGTACATTGTAAAAAACAATTTCTAAAATAGGTAAAAATTTGTAAGATATATGGTTAAAGTAATGTTACAAATTGGAAAGTTCTATTTATAACCCAAAATTTCAACCTAAAACGAAACCAATTTGGGGTAGAATTGTTTTGATGTTTCTTTTTTGCAGTGTACCTACGTATACATGCGAAATGTTTACATTTTGTTTAGATCATCTACGCATGTTAGATTTTTTTTTATAAGAGGTGAGTGATACAATATTTTCTACAACGTCTTTATTTATTATAGACAAAAATATAAAATAAGATAGTGAACCATACATAACAAATTTGTAAACTCAAAATAGATAGACTTTCTGACCCATTTTGGGTTATAAACAGAACTTTCCAATTTGGGACACTGCTTTACCCAAATGTCTCACAAATTTTTACCTATTTTTGAACTTTTTTTTTTTTTTACAGTGCATTGCTTCTTAAATACAGCACTGCGCAACTGCATTATTTCTTGCAAATTATTGCCTCCTAATCACATAAAATTATGTAAATGCATTTTCCATTGGACAATTTTTGCATAACTGTTCAAATCTTGGCATATTCTTAATTTTAGTCTCATTACTATTGTAGGAAGTATTTTACAACTGATTCGTTCTTAATTAAATTCGTGATACTTACAGGCCTAAGCATCCTGCAGAATATTCCAATTTAAAAAAAAAATTGCAAAATATAATACCTTACAAACGAAATAAGTGTCACCAGACATAGTGACTTCGCATTTTAAATTCGCTACTATCTTCTAATAGTAATTTATTTCATTTTTAATCTGTCAGTAGATAAAGTAAATAGTACTGTTTTAATATAGTTTAATGCTTTGGATAGAGTAAAAAAAAAAAAAATCACAAAAACACTGAAAATAGAAGCCATCATCACAATTAATATACTTCAATAACTTAAGATAAAATATTTCCTTTGAAAATAAAATTTGTCATACAGTTTAAACATTTTACAACTGTAAAATTTCCATTCTGAAATATATAATTCACTTCTTGAAAAGTTTATATAAAACATATTAAGAATGAAAAATTTAATATATAGAATTAAATAAACATATTAAGTTTTAATTACATTAAAAATCGAGACAAGGTTTTCTCAGCGTTTACTTTTTGATGTTTTTACTGATGAGGAGCCTGTGAAAGACTCGGAACGTTTAAATTTATGTTACATGTGTTTTAATGTTTTAAATTGTATATTTCATAATTAAATTAAAATTTAATATAACTGAACGAGATGTAATGATTTTTAAATATTTTAAAAATAAATAAACATACTTCATAACATGATTTTTTTTATGCTGATTTTAAATATTTAAAGTAAGAGAAATATTTGGAAATAAGAATATTTGCATTTTTAAAACTCAAAATATATCAACTCCAAAAAAGTTGGAAAAGGTATTTTTTATGTAATGGTTCTTTAAAACTAGTTATTTAATTTCTAGCCAAGAGTATTTAAGTAAGAATATACATACACATATACAACAGTGAAATGAAATGATCATACTCCTTAGTCTCCCAAGGGAAACTTTCGCTAATGAAGAGCTGGAGCAGATTTATGATCTGTTTAATGGAACAGACAATCCGATGCTTGTTTCTGTCAGATGGAATTTATTGAACCATAACTGTTTCTGAGATGAGGATAACATTTTCTCTACCAAATAACTTCGACTCATTTCATGTTTAAATATCATAATACACAAAGATATTTACGGATATGCATAGTTGAATAAACTAATTAAGATGGATGTGATAATAGATGAAAATAATTCCCTTTGCTGAAATAGAACATGAAATTTAACATGAATAACAACTCAGCACATTGGGGAAATCTTTTAGAAAAAAAATTATTTTACGTTTGTCTTTCCAATTAAGTTAGCCAGTTATCGTATTTTGCCTTTCTTTGGTACAACATAAATTTCATTACAGTACACATTATTCTAATTATTGCACACATACAAATATATTGTGCTACTGGATTAAACTATAACTATGGACTCAGTTAGAGATAATTAGTCAATAAATTTAAAAATCTGGAGTGACTGTACTCGACTTTCTGAACATTTAGTAATAAACGGTTGTTTAAACAAAAGACGTAGTTAAATAAACAAAAGGGAAGACCATAGTAGTTTATATGAGTATTTCTTCCCAAGTTGTATGTCGTTTAATGTATCATAATGTGTACAAATATTTTTGTACGTTCTCGTACAAGAAATATAAATGTCCGAAATATAAAATATTTATCTGTTCGTTTAAATTTTAAACAATTAACACTCATCAAGCAAACTTTAAACTGCTTATACCTATACACCACAATGTATAAAAATTCTATTTTATATCTGGTAAAAAATACTGTAAATCCTATACCCATATAAATCTGTAAAGGTCTTGCAAATATAACCTATAACATACCAAACAATTTTTATCTTAATAGAACTTAGAATTTCAAACAATTCGAGTCTGTATAGTCCGTAATTATGAAGAATTTGTTTTATATGTCCCTGCAAAAGAACTTAAGTGCTAGATTCACCAAAATGTACACATTTCGTGCGAGGGTGTCCTATAACATGTATTAAATTTTCAGTTCAATCGAAGGAGGGATTTAGCCGCTATCACACCTTAAATTATTTGAATCCATAGACCATAATAATAAAAAAAAATTCATTGTGTCCCTGTGAAAATACTATAGGTAGTAGATTCACCAAAATCTATGCAGTTCGTGTTAAGATGATCCAAAATATACGTGCCAACTTTCAGATCATTCGGATAAAGCATTTAGGTTTCTATCGTGTTCACTAGCACACATATATGCATACTACACACATCACCGTAAAAATAGCTAAAATGAATCTAAGGAACCTTTAAATGTATAGATAAACCATAATCTCAAGGTCAATTTTTTGTTATGATTACAATACTTTCCTTATACGTATATATTTTCGGAAAGTAAAAATGTGCATATCGCAAAGAATTATTAAGGCATACTGGACGTTGAAAATAAGTCTTTGAAATTACTGCCTCAGAGTTGTGAAATTTTGCATACATGTGCAGTGAAATTCCTCAATATTAAATATATCACTGTCTCGAAAACTATTAAAATTTAAAAAATTAAAATTCAAAATTTTAATATTTTTCAATTATTTTTTAAATTTTTCGTGTGAATGAGTTTTTATATGTTTCACTCGATTTTACATTTTTATAGATGATCAATATATTCTAAATATTTTTGTGCATTAATTAGTGGATTGATTGATTGATATGTTATTTTATTGAACTATTTTTACCATGTTTTTATTAACTTCTATTCTTGTTTGTCCGGTACAAATCTTGCAATCGATTTTTAACTAGCTTCCCTATTAGCTGAACATTTGAAACTTTTAGAATAGCTCGGAACCCGATGACAACACAATACTTCGAAGCCCGATTTTCGATATTTTGATTAGTTTTCTTTTAATTAGTTAAAGTATGAAAATAATGACCTCCTAATAGCTTTAAAAATAGCCATTAAAATATTAGCTATAATTTAATTGTTGCCAAAAAAATGTAGAAGTTCCTTTCGTTTCGACATAAAAATAAATACATTTAATTAAACGTAAACGTTAAAAAATTGTAAAATGTTAAATTATGCATCTCACAAAAATTGACGTCATTATCACTTTAAAAAATTTATACACATTGATAAAGTATAATAATGGTAATGTAGTTCTAAAGCTAAGATTCAACAGAAAATTTAAAAACATGGTATATAAAAATTTTTTATCTTATAATTATTATGTTTTAATGTTAAAAATCTGCATGGAATTTAATAATAAAAAAATTTAAAAGTACATTCAAAAATCAGGTTTTTAGTGGTTTTCCTGTGCGTGTGTCCGTGCATCTGCACGTGATATTGTTATCAACATAACTGAAGAAGAAATTATAACACAGAACACAAACTCGGTATTCCAAATCAATATCATGGAGAAATGCTACACTAAACTTTCCGTTGAGATCAGGAAAATGATTCGTGTACAGGGACATCCAAGAGAATCCGAATACAATATCCTATGGGCTAAATTTCGTGTAAATACAGTTTAACATCATTAGACTGCACTAAAGAAAATAAAATGAGCGTGTATTTTTAATATGTATATAAGCATGCATAGAATTTGGTATGAAAAATCATTCGCCATCCGTGTTTACAGGGCTGTCCAAAATGGATTGGAATAAATTAGGGTTACACTGAAAATTTCTGGAAATACATTTTGAATTGTTTTGTGTTCTTTTCATACTGCGCTAATCTTGAATACAGTATGTGGTGAAAATATACTTTATAGATAATATACAGGGACTCCAGAATTAAGCACAAATAATCTTTTCTGTTCACTAGTCTAATGAAAGTGCTTTACAACATTTTACCAAGTGCAGGAAAATTGCTTAGGAATAATACTTTTTTTTTTCAATATTCATACCATAGAGAAAGTCTTGTTTGAAGTGCAGTTTTCAATGCTGACCCCCCCCCCCCCTCCCTATTTACGCGCTTTGCGGTCTCCTGAAAACAAAATTGTTCTATCTGTATATCTGTTATCAGCATAACTTGAACACAATAATTTAAGAAAAATTCGAATATGTTATTTTCAAGTTTGCCACTTGAAAAATTTATTAACAATGGTAATTTTCAAGGAATGATATAAATGTAACAGGGTTCCCCCGGCCCGATTTTTTTAGATAATACTCGTGGAAGAATCCTTGAAAAAAATTGGGCCGTGAGAACCCTGTGTAAGTTGTCTGAATAGTTTGTAATTTATTTTTAAATTTCATAACATTATTAAGTTCTTAATAACTGTAAGTAGGAATTAAATTCTTGATAAATATCGGTAAGTAAATTCAAACGGGAGTTTGAAAAGGGGGTTATGTGGGAACTGCCTCACAGAGAAATCAATATTAAATAAAATTGTTTCTAAAACTATTTTGAACGTTTTTTACAGTATGTTTATATATATATGTAATATTTGTTATCTGATCTCTTATTCTGCAATATATTTAACATTCAAATTATATCAATCTATCAAATTATATCGGTTTAGTATCAATCTATTTAGTATTCAAATGCAGGGTAAGAAAAGGTCGTCTGAATACCACACTGGATTATTTAATTGGTTCTTTTTTTTTTTTTTTTTTTTTTTTTTCGCTGATTTTCTTTTTAATGCTAATTATTTAAAAGAAAAAAAATAAAGATTACAAGATCCATCTAGGAGGCTTTTATATATATATATATATATATATATATATATATATATAATTCTTTAAAATAATGCATTTTTTTTTACTTAAATTTTTTTAAAATAAATTTATCATTTATGTTTCTTGCATAAATAAGCAAGAATTGAACGCTCACATAGTAAAATTCATAATAAGATTCACAAAAAAAGAGAATATTCTATATTAATCTTTATCAACCAATAAAAAAAAAAATTAAAATAGTTTTGTATTTTTTACATTTTATTATACGGATTCAAATTTATACATTTTAAAAATCTCAGCTTACTCTATATATTTTGTGGTAAAATGAAAAAAACATAAGGCATAAAATGAACTTTACATAATTAAGCAGTTTTTCTATGAGATTTCTCTCGATGAAAAAATAAAGATTCGAACATTAATTACATATTTTTTTGTAATTAATAAAAAATAACCCTTATATTTATAATACAAGTTAAAAATTACGTCATTAAAATTCAACAGCATATAAACTCGCTTATTATAATAGTTATTATTATAATAGTTATTATAATTTTTGTTCATAACATACACGTTCGAAATAAAACCAATAAGATGGATAATCATGAATTCTTTAAGGCGACTCTCTCTGAAATTAATGAATAAATCGAATGGAATACAATACATCTATTACTTCATTCGTGCTTTCAGATATATCAGACTACATGCTATGGAAGGAAGTTGAATTAAATATAGCGGTAAAAGGAAAAGTGATTGGCTAGTAAGATAAATTGTTGGATTATGCATTATATATTACTACGACTTTTCGATTTCATTTGCAATAAATCGACTAATAATGTATACGTTTCCTCGTGCATACTAACGAATATATTGTTCGTTGTTTAATCATCGTTTTGCCTACTTACATTTAGTACGAAAAATAAGAGGAATTCAAAATTCTTAATTTTTGTATTATTTCTTGTAATGGTCAGAAATTTCTTCATTCTTAATTATTTTACATAAAATCTGCATTTAATGAATAAGAAAATTTAAGGAATTGGCAATGAATATGCATTACTGTCGTGTATTCCGCATACATTTATTTTATATATTTTTGCCTATTATTCAATAATTCTGCTACGTAAATAATCAGATACTTGTTTGTAAATCAACCTGTATTTTGTCCACACTGATATATATATCGCCTTCATCTAGAATGAATAAGTGGCACTTTCCTAAATCTCTTAACCAGAAATTTAGATTTCCGAACTATGCGCATAAGGCACGCCAATAAACTGAACAGACGAAATGATCGAGAATTTCTAGTCTACACATTTCTAGATGGTGAAACAATATTCTGAACATTTTGAATATTTTGTATGGCGAGAAATTCTCGCTTGATTATCTAGAATTGGGTCTAGTTGCTGAAACCCGATTTTTTTGTTCGCATTTATTTGGTGATATTTTCAAACAGGTTTGACCTCGATAATATAGACAAACTGTCAAGAATTTTAATAGAAGTTTCTAGAACTCGCATTCAAAGGAGACTAGAATTTATAAAGATGACATGGAACTACTTTTTCTAGAGCCACAATTTAGATTCTAGATGTCAGTTACAGTATTTTTCTCAGTGCGCTCTAACATGAATCAGTCGTTCTTATGTAAGTTATTAAATGAACTGTTAAGTGTAAATGATCTGTTAAGTGTAATTTTTATGTGCTCTAATTAAATATAAGAGTAAAATGAAGTTTACTCACCTCGTAATTTATATCAATTAATAATATAACGATATTATAATTATTACTGATTAACACATTTCTGCTAGCATGAGATACTTTCATTTTCTTTTTTAAATTAAAGATTAAAGAAAAAAGACTTATTTTTAAACGCTTCATACAGTAAGATTTCTGGAAAAGCCGATAAACTTTATATGCATACTCATGGAAAAAACAAAAAACATAATTCGCAAATTGCAAAGAAATCAGGGCTTGATGGTATAAGGACATGACAAGCTCGATTTCACAATTGCTAAGATAAGGAAGTGTGTCTAATATGTATAAAAAAAAACTTAAGATATCGAAAAGGCACAAACTTAATGTGCTTATGAAGAAAAGAATGGGAATTCTGGTGTCAGATTGTGTGAGAGGTCAAAACCTCTGAAGCCGTTACTCAACGACGCATTTCAAATCAGTCAAAGCTCATAGCAAGATTCTTCACATAAACTGCTTGTCATTAGAGGAACTAGTCTGCCTGGCAACTGAGTTTAACACAAGCAGTTTCCATAATTGTAATATTTTAAGACAATCCATTTATATCCCCTAACATTTACATCTGTTCGGAAATAGCACATCCCTTACATTTGCTCAGTAAATAATTCCCAAAACACTTTGGAATGTAAGTCCTTACATATGGCACTGGCACACAGAATTTCATTCCATTCCAATGTATTCCAGCCTATTGTGGAATTTTGGGCAATGAAAAAGCTGATGCTCTGGCTAAAAAAGGAGCTTTGATAGAGCTATGTATAAACCGTCCGTTCTCATTCCATTCGACTAAATTGTATGTCAACCTGATCCATAGGAAAACTGATTCAAGGAATATGATTCAAGGTGCAGGTGGCAAGAGAGGGAAGATTCTGGGAGATGAGAAAATAATTCCTGGTTTTTACAGAAAAACTGTGGTGGCTCTTTTTGGAGGGTTAATTGAACATGATTGTTTACGAAGTCATCTCTGTAGAATTGGCGTGACAGATTCACCAGACTGTGTTTTGTGAGACTCTGAACAATTAATAACTTTTGAACATTTGAATTATTGTAATGTATTGCTTCAGTCTGAGAACATTGTTAACACTTAACTACACGCACTGGTGTGAAAAATACACCATTTACAGTAAATAGGATGTAAATGATCTTGGGTTCCCTTCCTCCACGCTGTGCGCGAATGTAACCTATCACTGAAGTGTCCTTAGCATGTTCCGTCAGTCTTGTAGCATACTTATAGCATACATATTTGTAACTTATTTAACTTATTTTTATTCGATATTTTGGTGGTGTACAAAATACACCATGCGTGTACTTGTGTTAAAATATTAAGCGCATACAGTTAAGTGTTAGGAAGTATTGGAGAGCCCGTGAACTGATGGCTTAAGCGCTAATGTTCGGCATTTTTAAAATAAATAAAACATTTGCTCAGTTGTGGGCGTCTACAGTTGAGTTTGGAACAATGGTTGCAGCAGTGACTCGTTCTGGTTCAGTTTAATGGCATATAACCCTAGTAGCACACTTGTCCCCAGAACATCCGGAGGAGGTCCATAGGTTTCGGTTTTATCCACAGGACATCCTGGGGATGCTTTTCGGAGAAGATGTGCTACTGGGGAATGTGATTATTTTCGCACTGCGGTTTTGAAATTCTATTACACGTTTACTTGCAAAAAACCCATTTTATGCCAGATAATGTCGGGGTCGGACAGACATCATGATGTCACACAGACCTTAACACTTTTTACAAAGATTCGATTACCATTCTAATTAAGACAGAAATTATTTCTTTTAAATTGTTTATTTTAAGCTGGGATTTTTTTCTTCATGGGTTATATATTCAAGAATAAAGAATAAATATCACGCACTCTAAACATTTAAATTTTACATGCACTAAATATATTCCTCTAAACATTTAAATTATTGTAATAACATTTCTAAATTTACGAATGACAGCTTTTTTTCCCCGCATAATTAATTAAGATCAATATTAGTATTTATTTTCAAAATTACTTTGAAAATCTCCCTAATAATAATGTTTTAATTCATTAGAAATATATAAAAATTTTCATTATTGATCGAAAAATGCATCACAGAACTTGCCATATCTAAGTTATAATTCATCACACTTGAAACTGAACCCACATTAATTTGCATATGTACTCTTTATGCTTGCACTTAACTCAAAGAATCCCTCAAAGTGTAATAAATTAAAATCTTTACACACAACCGAACAACTACAAATTATCCTACTATGAAATGAAGTAGTCTGAAAATGCATAATTAATCATTAATTAAATTTTAATTTACATTTTACAGACGCGTGGGTTCTGAACTTTAGCTCGCAGTACAAAACTAATATGTTTGTTTCTAATTATCCATATATCAGTAGCGTGAAAATATAAATTAGCATTTCATCATTCTACTTTTCTCTAGAATAATCAAAATTCAATTTATTACAAGTGTGTATGATGGGTGAATCGCTTCAGTTAGATTCTTCAGATTTTGATTAAGCTATCACACTTCGTAATAAGTTCATGGAATAACGGAAAGAACAGTAAAAGTAGAAGTAGAAGTAATTAATTTATTTGAACGTAAATAATAGAAATACAGTTTCAGACAAATCTGTGTTGTTCCTTACATTGTAATGAACATACCTACCAACATTTTAATTAATATACCGTAGTACTGTAAACATCTGCCCTTTTCCGCACACCACTATATTTTTAGAGTAATTTTCTCCAAATGTATTTACGATTAAGTATAAGGAGAAAAATCCTCACACAATCTGGTGTGTCACTCACACGACTTTTTCTTACCCTGTATTTTAGTACTATAATAATAGATTGCATATTAAATGTTAAGATCAATAGCGTAAGATAATAAAGTTCAGTGTACTTTTCAAATAATCTAAAACAGGTTTAGGAACAGTTTTATCTGACATGTAGTTCTGTGTGAGCAAGGGCTATCGCCCCCCTCAACTGCCCCGTTTAATTAAACTGCATACAATTAATTTAAAAAAATTCCAGACTGTTATTAATTTGCCTACAAACTTGCCAGTCTTGATCAAATTTTTATGTGATAACCTAATACGAAATTCAAAATGTCAAACTTCCATTTCCTGCAATTATTTGTTTTTAAGTTATGCTGAAAGAAAATATACATGCAGACCAAGGGCTAAAAATAGTATTCTCGTAATCAGGGCCCCCTCAAAACGCGATATTATACAGAAAAAAAACAGAGTTGAAAATAGAACTTCAAAAAGTACTTTGTTTACAGTATGGGTATGAAAAATTAATTTTGCAGTATTTGACAACATAGTAAAATGTACAAAGCACTTCCATCAATTACATTCAAAAGAAAAGAACGTTTTGTTTAATTCTGGGTAGCCCTATGTGTTGTCTCTAATCAATACGCACTATGAACAATACTGTGCATTTAAAATGAGTCTTACTTAAAAAACATCTAACACAAAAGAAATAAAGATTCCTGCAATTTCTAAGTATAGCCAATGTAGTCATTTACTTTGGGAAGCCCTGTGAACGATTGATAAATGATTTCTATACCACAATCTACACAAAACATGCTTTTTCGTGTACACTAAATTTTGTTCATTCTGTTTCTTTTAATTCGGCATATAGATGTTACACTGTACTTAACGGAAATTTCCCCACAGATATGATGCATTTGGATTCTCTTGGATGTTCTTGTACATGAACCATTTGCTTGATCTCAACGAAAAGTTTACTGTAGCATCCCTATATAATAATAATACACATTTAGAATATAAATTTTGGACTTTCTGCTATTGTTTGTTCTTGAGAAATGCTGCTAGCACACAGAGACACTCACACCAACCACTAAAAATATGTTATTTTGGATGCAGGAGACCTCAAAACGCGTAAATATAACAAAAACTCAGTTTCAAAAATTTGACCTAAAAACAATACTTTCTCTGCCATGTATGGTTGCTGTATCAAGAATAATGTTTGAAAAATCCATCAGAAAATACAATAGAAACGGTTATTAAAAAAATGGCATACTCTCTCCAAGTTCGTGTGAATTAGCAAGATAAGCAGATCTATGAATAATTTCTTAAGACTAATGGGCACCGAAAATTACATTTCTATGCAAAATGTAAGAAAGCCGAATTAAGACCTTCTGTATTCACAAAACAAAAGTCAAAGTCAAAACATATTTTTATTAAACCATAATAATTTATATTACGTTAGAGAAATAATGAAAAATAATCAAAGATTTCGCTTTTGTTGCATTGAAAATAGATCCATTGGAAAAGGAAAGGGAGTGTATAAAAATTTTTAAAAAATACATTGTCTGTATTTACAGTTAAAAAAGCCTTTAAAATTATACAATTTAAAATGTTTTTAATTTGGAATATTTACTTACATTTTTGAGAAACAAAAAGTTTCTTTTTTTTCTTTTTTTATAATAAGTGAAAACTTTTACATCACAATCTATTTTTCTATTCGTAAATAATTTAACTTTTACTTTATTTTACAAGTGCGTAAGCTCATAAATTTTCTTTAAATTTATTCCCTTTTTCATTGAATAAAATAACATGTTTATCATTTAAGTACAGGAAAGCTAGCATACATATATATGCGAGTATAACACCCTTATAATAATTGCAACTCAATATAAATTCTCATAAAATATTACTTCTTTATTGTTAATACGATATGAACATAAAATTTATTTTGTTCTAGAACTTCCATTATTCACTTTAATAGCATAGTTTTTCTGTGTATTTAAACATCCGGTTCTAGATTATTTTGGGAGTTATGACATTCAAATACATGCTTTTATATAATGTTAAATACTCATAAATAAAATTTAATATGTTTTTCTTTCATTAACTTTGTTTTTTAAATGCTTCATATATCAAAAACGTTATTATCAGCTCTTTTTTCTAGTCAGACTCGACATGTAAGTTATAAAAATTGCTGCTTTGAGAGATTAATGACGCGTTGCAATTTATGTAGGAGACATGTATTGTTGATTTATTTAACAAATGTTTGACGTAAAAACTTTTAAGCTGCCTTTTTAATCAGATTTCAGAATAAGTGTAATATTTAAGAAAGTGACAAATTTTATTTGAAACATATATAATTTTTTCAACCTATCGATGAAATGGTGAAAAACTGAAATCTGTAAAAGAAGTAAAATTTCTATATTTTTATAGGCAGCTGTTTTTTCTAAATTTCGCTTCATTTATTTCAGAATTAAGAGACATAATAACAATAAATACTGTAAATTAATATATTGCCTTCTTATACATAAAAAGACATATTTTTTTTTTAAATATTAGTATGATTAATTAAATAAATTATAATCATTTTAGCGTACCATTCAAAACACGTTAAATATATATATATATATATATATATTTTTTTTTTTTTTTTTTTTTTTTTTTAAGTATTTACATAAGTGATTTTTTTAAATTTCTATCCTACAATTACAAAGTTTAGATCATCACAAAACTTTCATTTATTTCATTATAATGTACTTGAATTGCGTAGCTAACAACTTTTAGTGAGAAAAATTTTAGAGAGATAAAAAAAAAAATATCTAAATATTTAACCCTTCCATGACCAGGTGAAAATTTGAAACACGTAAGGACAGGTGGTGTGTGTCGCCATTATTAAACTAGTATGGTGGGGGCATCAAAAAATTTTGTATGCAAATTCATACAGTGCAAATTATTTATTAAAATTATTTTTCATGGTGTAAGCAGACGATTTTATCTCAGAGAAGTATCACACTAAAAGTCGAAAGAGAGTCAATTTTATGTCATGCAGACGACATCTTAAACATTGTTTCATATATATATATATATTTTAAATGAATGAAAATAATTTATTACTTTATTTCAAATTACACTGCGCTGAAAAAAATAAAAGGAACATTGATACCATTCTTACTGATTCTTATGTAAAATGACCTCCTGAATCCGAATATGACCCCCATTTTGCCCAATCACCCACCGTTTTCTCGGGACCCCATCCCCAAATTTTACCACTGTTTGGTAATTTCCCGGCCTTGAATTTTATTTGTAGAATGGAAAAGAATTATTTTAACACTTAAAAACAAAAAGATATAATGTATAATAAATAATAATAATAATAATTGATTAATAAAATATAATACATGTAATGAATAATTCCAGTTGCAAATCCCCCATCCTAAATTTTCCGTTGCTGCAAATGTTCATGTTTTAGATTTTTTCAACTCTGTAACCCATCAGAAGATATTTAACAGTTAAGATATTTTTCTCCACCCCTCCAAATCAAATTTATAGCCATAAAATTACCGAAAAGTCATAAAAATAGGGAGGTGACCCTAAAAGACGGTGAGTGATAGGGCAAAATGGGCGTCATATTCGAATTTTGGAGGACATTTTTCGGGACGATTTTCATGCAGAGCAATGTTATCACAGATATATAGTTCGTTTATTTATTTTAAAGTTACTAACGTGTTTTTTTTTTTTAAAATGTTCATATTCAAAATTTACACATCGGGATCGGACACATCAAAATTTACACTCGACGCCTCTATATATGCAAAACATTTATCCTTGTTTACTATTACTGTTACATTATTGTTTTCCAATATCACAATGTTTGGTAAAAAAAATAATTCTCATTATGCACATTTATACGAAATTTGTCCTATACTGTAGGCTGACCATATGTCCTCGAATCTCGAGGACAGGCACGAATTTCGAGGACAAACTACCTTCGTCCCCAAAAAATTACAACAAATTTGGGGACGCCGGTTATAAAGTTATTAATGTTTTATTATAGTAATTTATTATATGTGTAATAAATAAGCTGAAATAAGTTCTTTTAGGTGCTTTATACATAAAAATTACTAAAAGTTTACAATTTAAGGTGATTTAATTATTATTTTATTTTTTTGTCCTCGAAATTCGAAGACACCGCCATCTTTGTCTACCAAATTCCAGGAAAAAAATATGGTCACTCTAGTATACTGCCATATTAAAAATTATGAGAAAACGGAAAATTCATACGAAATTTTGTGCATTAGTTTTGGAGCTAGAGCTTCCAGATAATTTTTGTCTCACCCACACACACAGACAGAAATTTTATAAAAAAAATGGTCAAATCGTATTCAGGTCATCTCAAAACGTGCAAATTCATAGAAAATCGGAAGACAAAAGTTTTCACGTCTTCAATACATTGTCTATATGTATATAGAAGAAAATAAAAAGAAGCTAGAATTTAAAATTAAACACAAGCCAAGAATTAGACATGTTTGAAAATTCCTATAGTATAACAGATTCTTTACGATTAAATTACATTTTTCGAATATCTATTCTTTGATTCAAGTATAATTTTAATATAATTTTATTTCTAGAGCTCGTAAATTACCTTCAAAACGTATTTCCTTTCTCAATACATGAAATAAAAGTCTTTTTTTTTTTTTTTTTTTTTTTTTTAAATACAAAAACTGTAACATATATCTATACTTTTTACTTCTATTACCCGACTACCGTAGGTAATGGAAGTATTGTATTCGGTATCAAGATTTCACCTGGTTTACACGTTTAAAGGTCCCCTGAGTCCAAAAAAGTAGTTTTTGGCAATTGGCCAGTGTATGTGTGTGTGTGTGTGTATGTGTGTGAGGAATCTTCTGACTATTATATCTCTGAAACCATTGAAGATAGAACCACGAAACTTCAGAATTAAGACAGAACTGTTATATAGATGAATTTTTTTAACTGTGGTGAAAATCGAAAAACCGGAAGGGGGATATCCGAAACCGGAAGTGGGTCCGTAAGTCCGTATCTCAAAAACGGCTCTAACGATGTTCTTCAAAATTATTGTATAAACGCTCCATTAGATGTCCTTTCGAACGATATAGTTGGTTAATTCAAGAAAATTTATAGGCGTCCTGCATAAATAGCTCAATTTCAGGTACTGCAAATCCGTTCCTTTCAAAACGGCTGTATGTTTTTCTTTCAAACTTACAATATTAACTCTATTTTAAATATCATTTTGTATGTAATTGTTGTTTTCCGGTCAACAACTAAATATGACAAGTTTTAATAAAAGTCGGTATCTCAAAAACGGCTCTAACGATTTTCTTGAAAATTGTTACATAAATCCGTTTTAGATATCCTTTCTCATGCTTCACGTGGTTATTACAGGAAAATTAATAGCTATCCTGATCAGATAGATCAGTTTTAGATCTTGGAAATTGGTGTTCCAAAAAGAAAAAAAAAAAAATATACCTTTATTTATTTATTTATTTATTTTTTACTCGTTGTGTAAACAGTGTTTTATATGTCTTTACACGTGTATTAAGTTTGTTTTACTGGAAAATTCCAAGCAGTGCATTTAATATCTCCAAAAAATGCGTGCAATAGTGGGTAATGGAAGTCCTGTGGTTGTTTCACATCAAATCTTTCAATAAATATCATTTAATATAAATTCTCATAAAATATTACTTCTTTATTGTTAACACACTAGGAACATCAAATTTATTTTGTTCAAGAACTATCATTATTCACTTTAATCGCTTAGTTTTTTAATAGATTTAAACATCTTGTTAAAGATTATTTTAAATGTGATGACATTTAAATATATAATGTTTGTATATGCTCTTAAATACTCATAAATAAAATTTAATATGTTTTTCTTTCACTAACTTCGTTTTTCAAATACTTCATGTATCAGCTTTATTTTTTCTAGTCTGACACGACAAATAAGTTATAAAAATTGTTGTTCCGAGATTAATGATGCATTATAATTTATGTAGAAAGACATATATCGTTGAGTTGTTTAACTATTGTTCAACATAAAAACTGTTTTAAGATGCCATTTTAATGAAATTTCTAAATAAGTGTGATGTTTAAGAAACTGACAAATTTTGCTCGAAACATATCATTTATACAACATATCGATCAAATGGCGAAAGCTGGAGACGGAAAAGATGTAAAATCACTACATTTTTATTTGTAGCTGTTTTTTGTAAATTCCGCTTGATTTAATTCAAAATAAGAGATATATTAACAGTAAATGCGGTAATAAACGTTTTGTAGTCTTTATATTTTAACAAACACTATACATAAAGAGGGATTTTCAAATATTATTAGGATATTTTAGAAATAATATTAATTTTAACGTGCCATCAAAAACACTTTAAATATCTTTAAAAAATATATAAGAGAGGTTTCGTGAATTTCCTAACCTAGCCTTACACATGCTCCGATTGCTTATTTAACATACTAATCCATTGTTGATCAAACGATGTGTCGCTACTTTGTAGCGACGTTATTTAAATAAGCATTTTCATTACTTTAACAAGAAATAAGGTAAAGGGCTTACCTCCATCGGTCCAGAGATTCGTGGGGACTGCCAGCCGCTCCATGTTCCATTATTAATCAAAGATCACGATGAAATCACTTGAATCAGAATCATGAGGAAACCGAATACAGACACAGAACATTTATTTACACTTACACAAACACTACATGACGAACTACACTGAGAGAAGAAGAAACAAAAATTAATAACGGCGTACAGCGCCATCTACAGGTTTCACATTCACCAATAATAATCTACACGATGCACTCAAATGTGTCCGAAAACATCTTCCACGATGGGAAGGCGCCCGATCATGTTAAAACAGCGCTTTGCGTCTCACGTTTATTGATAACATATACATCAGATTTTTATGCTATACCCTCGAAGCCCGCTTGTAAATCTTCGTCAGATAAAGAGAGATATCACATGACAGAATTACAGTAGAAAGAATTGGAAAAATACCCACGGTCAAAACGGGAATTGAACCCGCTCTCCAACGCTTAAAGGCGAATAGCAGTATGGTGACATAACCACTCGGCCACAGAGGGACCGCGTCTCACGTTTTGTGTCGTGTCACAGTATGAAGCCTATCAATACCTGTTGCGAAAAGACGAGATACTTTGCTGGTGTCTGAGCTGATGGCAACAATTAAGGGCAGTCTAAGAAGTTGCCGACTAAACCAGCCCAAACATTCATTGAGAAGAGATGTTGGGTATTATGCGGTCTCGCACATGTGGGTGTTTTCGAGAGTCCATAAATGCTCATTGTGTTGGTTAAACACGTTATATAGCGTAAAGTACGCCTCATTCGTTAACAATACATAAGATGGTAAATTAGCAACTTGTGCTCATTGATTGAAATATGTGCAAAACACACACATTCAAGATTATCTGTGGAGGGCAGAGTCTGTACTTTTTAGAGGGTGTAAGATTCCGCCTTACAAAACACAATGTGCGCTATCCTGAGATCTTCTTACGGAAGAAACGGTGGCATGTACACTGGTACTCGGCATTTATAAGGCATTTAACAAAGTCTGTTCTACGATGGGCGTACGAGTCACACGTGGCCATTCTTCACTATATCTAAAGGACCCCTATTCACACAAATTGTGATGCACATTCAAAAATATCCGGCGGTCCACATCTCTTTGTAGGAACCATGGTCGATACAGTCACTGAGTTGCTGGTACATTGCGATCAGTCTATCCGTACACAAAGTAAATGTTTGCCAGCTTCCTGTTCATAAAATGTTGCATGTTCTTCTCAAAGCGACTATTTCTCGAATAACTGTGATAAAACAGATATTTTCCTCTCTATTTCTCTCGTACACAGCAACCACTATAGTGTAGTCACGTTTCCTAAAACTAGCAGTGAGGATGAGTCCAAAAAGTTTGAGGGGTACCAGCTTGACCGACAGATTGGAATTTGAAAAACATCCAGTAATTCTGCGCTCTGTTATCACTTAATTTCTCTGAATCAGATGACTGTCACTCCTATTTTAACACTGAACTCATTAAATCAGCACCTGCGCATAGGCTTCCATGGTTTCATAAAATGTGATCGAAGCAGTAATGCCAGATTGGGGATTTTGTCCTCATTTTGGGGATTTTTGAGGCTTCTGGGGACAATTTTGGGGACCAAATGTTTGTGGGGACTTTTTTGGGGAATTCTAAATTTTTTGGGGACAAATCTGGGGAATTCTTCAATTTTCTGTCAATGTTGGCAACATAATGATTTATCCCCACGACTAGGGACTTTCAATAACTTTATTATTATTTGGGGATTTTTTTTTTTCAAAAATTACCTTCATTTGGGGAAAAATCTGAGCTTAAATCTGCTTGATATATATATATATATATTTAATTTTTAATTTTACCCTTTTTAGTAGAAATCAAGCATACGACGATGTTTCCTTCATACGTTGCTATGCAATTCTCAATGCTTTTGATGCGCTCTACCTCCCCTTAAAGTTTTTCCAAAAGTTTATGGGATATCCAATAGATCAAAATTGATCATCACCAGTATATGTAAAGGTTCAATCAGATATAATTTTTCGTGGAATTCTTGACATGTTTTCGAGAGTTACAGTGCTCTGAATATACGGAATTCTGTGCATTCTTTCGTGAGATAAAGCCCTCATAAACGTTTTCTAACGCACACATACACAGATACTTTCTAAATATGGCCAATTGTGTTTCAGAAATGTCAAAAGATGTAAATACATAAAAAAAAAAAAAAAAAAAAAAAAAAAAAAAAAAAAAATATGGTGTGAAAAAACCACACGACTTCCATTACCCACTATTACACGCATTATATGCATTTTTGGGAGATAATGGGATCAGAAAACATAAAAGTGACCTAAAGAAGTTGAAACATAAAATTTTCACAGTAAGAGAAATTTTATACACATATAAGACATGTAAAACGAAGCTTACATATAGCGAGGTAAAAAATAAGAGAAAAAAATGCTAGAGTTATTTTTTGAAACCCAAATTTCCGAGATCTGAAGATGAACTACCTAAGCAGGATGGCTGTTAATTTTCCTCTAATAACCACGTAACCCATGAGAAAGAAATGGATTTATATAACAATTTTCAAGAAAATCGTTAGAGCCGTTTTTGAGAAACCAACTTTTACAAAAAATCAATTATTGACCGGAAAACAATAATTACATACAAAAGCATGTTTAAAAGTGAGTTAATATGGCGAGTTTGAATGAAATCCGTACTGCCGTTTTTAAAGGAAAGCGCTTGCGAGACCTGAAATTCAGTTATTTATACAGGACGCGTATCAATTTTCCTGAACTAACCAACTATATCATTCCAAAGCACATCTAATAGAGTGTTTATATAGCAAATGTGAAGAAAATCGTTGGAGCTGTTTTTGAGATACGGACTTACGGTCCCACATCCGGTTTCCGATGTCCCACTTCTGGTTTTTCAATTTTCACCAAAATATGGATATTTCATCTGTACACCAGACCTGTCTCAATTCTGAAGTTTTGTAGTTCTATCTTTATTAGTTTCGAAGATATGATAGCCAAAGATTCCGCACACACACACACACTGACCAGTTGCCAAAAACCACTTTTTTTGACTCACGGGACCTTAAAACGTGTAAATCAGGTGAAATCTCGATATCGAATTTTTGGACCTACGGTAGTAGGATAATGGAAGTAACTAGAAGTCGAAAAATTTCACAAATCCAATGTTTTCATCTTATATATTAGAAATTCGTGGTATTGCTATTAAAAAAAAATAATAATATTTATAGCAAGAGTTGATTTTAGCAGTATAATTAACCATGCATTTTCCAGATTCATAATGAATGTTGCTTAATCAAACTTATTTACGAACCTTATACTTAAATTAATAAAAAAAATATTTTTTTTTAACTAAACGATTTTTGTTGAAGTGTATTTTTTTTTTTTTTTTTTTTTTTTTTTTTTTTTTTTTAATTTATTATTCCATACATTCTCAATATGCAATCGTTTCAGCATAAGAAACGTTAAATTTTACAATTATTCTATGTGTTTACTCTAATCAAGTTTTTAAAATTATTTTAAAACTCAAATCATTTCCACTTAATTACTTCTTTATTGGTTCAGAGAAACTGAGCCTTCGGCATTTACTTTTCTGACAATTTAAATAATTAATTTAACGCATTTGAATGAAGTAAATTCATTGAAATAAATTAAAAACAACTTAATTCAAATAATAATAACCAAAGTTCTTTGTTTGGTGCTATTTACCTACGAAAATTAAGCAAACAGAATAAGGTACCCTTAGGGAAACTAAATTTTGTAATTTATGTAGAATTCTTTTAATTTAAAAATGAATTTAATTTTAGCAGTCGTTGGAACTAAACTACAGTGAGAAACAGATGAATGCATTGACAAAATTTATACGCAATGAAATAAAACAAGATATAAAGCTTATTTCTCTTGTATTTATTACTAAATTACTTACATTATAACTCTTATGATTATTAAATATAAAGTGGGTTTGGTTTGGTTTTGGAATATCGCTCTATGATCATTTTTGCACATTAATCCATATGGTATAAAGTGGATTCAGAACTACTACGTACATTCTTGCCTGAAGAGAGATTCGAACCAGGTACCTGACAACTTGAAATCAAATCAAAAATAATGCAAAAATTGTATTATTATATTCCTCCTTTGGTTTATTATTTCTATTTCAAGCAATTCTTGCGTGGTTTTGCAGTATATTATGTTTTTCCAAAATATTTATTGGGCCGCGGTAGCCCAGTCGGTAGAGCGCCGGGCTCGTAATTGGAAGATTCCGGGTTCGGTACTCGAGCCGGCCAAAGACCGTCGTGTACACTAATGGTGGCTGGTGCACGTAAAATCTGTCGTGACCGCAGTGTCCTCCATGTTCCCATCAAAAATTATACCTCTGGGGCCCTGGGGGTCACCGAAGCGGGAGAGCCATCCCTTCCGTGGAGGATCAAAATTGTGATGGCATGTCTCCGGACCACCTCTAGGGGTGTGTCCCAGGCCGTCGCCAATTGCCCATCTGCGCAGCACTAGTGCGACGTAAAAAACCGAACCATCCAACCAAAGTATTTATTTATCATCATTTAAGAACTGCATTTTGGCAACTATCAAATCACTATTTTTACTTTCTCTAAATTAGAATGCTCATACAATAGAGTAAAAATTATGTACTTTTATACATGTATTTATTTATTTTTTTCCTTCGCTTTTTTAATTTATTTGTTCCAAATTGTACTAACGTTAAATGAGAAGGAAATATTTATATTGATTTAATGAAAAACTAAAAAACTGTTCTTCTTTTTACATGCTTCACTTTATTTATTCAGATAAAAATATTTTTTGAAACCTCTTAAACATTTTAAGCAGTTTTTTACATAAACATTTTAAGCAGTTTTTTACATCCTTATTTACATAAGGAGTTGCATCTTCCTTCCTGAAATACGGAAAACAAATAAAAAAAAAACTTTAACAAAGGGTGGAAAATGAATTTCTAAGGAAGCAGAATTTATGACTGCAGTTATTAAAATTATTTAGAAATATTAGAATCTAGAAACAAATAACAGGAAATTTATAAAATTATTATGTATCTAAAGATTATGAGACATTTTACGCATGGTTACAGAGTAATTAAAACACTTAGAACACAACATTGTTCTGCTGTATTAGTAACTAAGGTTTATTAATAAATAAACTAATAATTATAAATTGTTTATGATTTTTTTTCATGTTTTTATTAACTTCGATTCCAGTTTGTTTGTCCAGTACAAATCTTGCAAACGATCTTTAACTAATTTCCCTACTAGCTAGACATTTGAAACTTTCAGAATAGCCCAGAACCCGATGACAACACAATACTTCGAAGTCCGATTTTTGAATTTTTGATTAGTTTTCTTTTAATTAATTAAAGTATGAAAATAATAACCTTTTAATGGCTTAAAAAATAGCCATTAAAATATTAGCAATAATTTAATTGTTGCCAAAAAAAAAAAAAAATTATGAGTTCGTTTTCTTTCGACATGAAAATAAATACATTTAATTAATCTTGAACGTTAAAAAATTGTAAAAAGTTAAATTATGCATCTCACAAAAATTGACGTCATTATCACTTTAAAAATTTTATACACATTGATAAAATGCTAATGTAGTTCTATAGCTATGATTCAACAGAAAATTTAAAAACATGGGACATAAAAAAAAATTTTATCTTATAATTGTTACTTTTTTTTTTTTTTTAACCTGTATATGACAGAGAAAGTGTTGTTTTTAGTCAAATTTTCAAAAAGGAATTCTTGCTATATTTATACGTTTTGTAAGTAAAATATCAATATTTGAAACAATGAACGAAACTTAAAAAAGCTAGAAAATAATAATTTCGATAAATGGTAAATAATGAATAGCAGAAGCCTAATATCGAATATAAATGGGTTTCGAGTTTACTATTCAAATTCTGCTAAAGTATGAAATAACTCCTCACAGCTAATGACAAACGCCAATGCACACTGCATAAACCACATTAGAAGAAAACTCGTATACGGATGAAAGAATATTTCTCGTATGTAAATCATAAAGTAAAATAATAACTGTTATTATTTTAAAAAAATAACCTACAAAGTATATGTTTGTAAAACAGACATGGTACAAGCTTACAGAAAAAAAGGCTGAATTTTCACGACCCCCCCCCCCCCTCTCAAAAGTGATATCAGGCAACTGACACAATATAAATTTTTCAATAATAAAAAAATTTGATTGCATACATGTACACACAATAAACAAAATCGGAACAATAAATATTATATTGAATATCATATTAATTATAATTAAAACAGTTGAAAGTTCCTAAAAAACAGACAAACATATTCTTCAAAATAAGTTTATTCTATAGAAGCATTGTTTGCTGGGGCAATTGATTAGCAAAATAATGTAATTCAAGTTCATTAGGAAAATGCAGTTGAAGTGCTATTTCTTTTTCATTTTCTCCAAGTTTGAATTTGACATTTCTTGAAAGCCAATCGCATAGAAATTGCTAAGAATATATTGTACAAATTCAGGCTGACCCCCCCCCCCTCCACAACACGTGTCCAAAAAGTCTTAATGCGGATTTGCATTGATCCCAAGAATAACAATTTTCAAGCTTAAAAAGGCTGAAAAGTAACATGTCTGGTAAAAGAAAATAAATAATCTGGTGTGGTACTCGCACGGCTCTCTCTTACCCTGCATTTTAAAATTTTAAAGAGAGATTGCAGATTAAGGGGCAAGATAACAAATTATTCCATATGAACCTACATTAAAAGGAATTAAATATAGCTTTAGAAAGAGTTTTATTCGACATGTAATTATGCGTAAATAAGGCTAACCACACAGCCACTTACATATCCATAAGACATCTATAAACACGTTTAAAAGTTAAGAAATGATCCATTAAACTTCTATAAATATCCTACAGATATCCATTAGCACGACAAATGTCACTATTTTTTACATCCCTTAGATGTCTGTTACATATCCGATAAATTTCCAAATATCCAATAATTGCACATGTTAGATCTAATAGATATTGAAAATATCTAAATCTTGTTTTGATCTAACATGTTACATCTATTAGGCATCGAAAAACGCTCGTCTAAATTTCGTCTATATTTCAACATCTAATACTAGATATCTGTAATTAGCGCAGGATATCCAGCACTTTTAATGGACATTCTTTAGATATTTTCCCAGACAGCACATCGCCTCCCCAAGATATCTTTAAGATGTCTTCTGGATGAAAAGACATCCCAGAAACGTCCTTAAGATGTACTGTGGATAAGTTAAGCCTAACTGTGCTGTTAGGGTTGTACCTTCTATGGATCATTGGATGTAATTGAGATGTCAAATGAATATCTGTGGCTGTATGGGTAACGCCCCCTCAAGTTCCTGTTCGAATAAGTACCTAAATTATAAAGAATTCACGGTTGACATATCATTTAAAAGTTTATTCCAATTTATTGAGAAAACTTTTCACACCCGCGTCACTCTTTGAAAATTAACAATCATGATCAAACTTTTCAAGTGCAATTTCATATGACACACACAAAGATTAACCGTTATAAACTTGACTTTAGTATTCAGGTTACCTTAAAACGCGTATTTATATATGAAATATATAACACCGCTGAAAATTTAAATTTGAAAATATTTATTTTATGGGTATGAGTAATTAATTTTCATTAAAGGACAATTTTCCTAGCCATGGTACAATATAGTGAAGTACTACCACCAATTATATTCAGTAAATATATATATATATATATATATTCGCTTAATTGTTAGTATTTCAAAGGCACTGAAGACCCAACCGAGGTTTGTGTTTGAATTCGTTTGTTTCTGCGCGCGTGCTTGGATAAGACGCTGACGGAGACATTGGGGACCCAGGCTAAGCAAGGAGCGATCGAAAGGCTGAAGGTTCGGCGTTTTGACTAATTCAATGTTTTAACGAGTTTCACTGTTTTTTTTTTTTTTTTTAGATTTTTATATTAATAAGTGATTCTGGGCATTTAATTAGACATAATGGCCAGTGAAGCAGGCTAAGCCTAATTATTATTATGCTATTTTGTTTGCAATTAATTATGCACACACTTATATACACACAATAATGGTAAAATAAAAAAAATATTGCATTAAATGACACAACAGAATTTATGTTTTTATTTAATACAATATTGTTCCATTGATTGACAATACTGTTGCATTAATTTAGATGCTTTGATTTAAAATTGTATGGGGAGGGGGGAGGAAGGAGAGAAAGAGTTGAATGACAAAACTTAAATGAATACTGCCAAGATCATGGATATAACGAAAATACAGATAAAAGCGATTTCTGAAAATGACGATTTATATTATTTATTGTACAATTTGTAGCAAATAACAGTTTGTTCGGTTTGTTATTGACAAAATAACTCCCTTGAAAACTTTATATCAAAATCAAATTTGGAAGTTGATAAAATTTGATAAATGTATTGTATTTTTTACTCACTACTGCAATACAATCTGCTCTCGATTAAACGGTATGATCAGGTAATGTCTTACTTCAAGACTCGAAATTTTCAAATATTTATTAAAAAGGTGAAAAAAAAAATGTAAATTACTATATAAAAAGCTATTAATAATTTAATTAATACAAAAGGACTTGCTTTAACTTTCAAAGTAAGGATGCGTCTTGTTTATACGAAAATGAAAAATTAATCTTTCTTCAAAATACATTTACGTATTGCAAATTTTTCCGGAATGTTTCAAAGTTTTAGTTTATTTATTTATTTTTATTTTTCCATAATTTACTTTCCATTGTAGAAGAATGTAAAATAATTAACCGTAAGTTAATATGTATTTTCTATCAAGTTGTGGTTGCTGATTTTTTTCATGCGTCTTATATGATAATTCGTTAATTAGAAAAGGTAATCATATTTAAAATTGATATAGGTGAGAGAGGGGTTGAATGGGACAATAGCAAAATTTTTATGTTTTGCAAGCACCAGAAACTTGACAAAAAAAAAATTAAAGTGTCTTTTTCTGCTGCCAAAGTAAGTTTTTACTGATTCGATTAGATAATAGTTAAAAATTAACTATTTGCTTAAAGTTAATATAACTCTTATATGGTTTTTCAAAAAAAAAGACAGAGAAAAGATATTATTGACCTCAGACAAAACTTTTTATGGAGACGAACAATACTGAATTCGTTTACTTGATTTCACTAATACCATGTCCTCATTACGTTTTCGCATATAAAAATGTCATAACTTATAAATTATTCATTACAGAAGTAAAGCTGTTTTTAACAGATACTTTTCTGTTCATAACATAAAAATTAAAACTGATGTCTTTATTTCTTTATTTTTTCATTATATCCTTTTCTTAATACTCTCCTATATGATTTTTAAGTATTCTTATACCCTAAACTATATTAAATTAATATCGTATATATGTAATTAAATAATTTACGTGAATCGCCTAAAAGATATCATTTTAAATATTCAAAAACATTCGTTTTTCTTAATTTATTGTCTTAATAAAATAACAACTAATCTCGAATGTATCCTTTATTTTATTATTACTATTTCTCTCTTTTAATAACTACAATTTTAACATATAAGATATATCACGGCGTTTAAATGACATAGAACTGTTATTATTGCTGAATATGATACTTAAACTCCCATAAATAAGACTTTAGATCGTTTCCTATGCTTTATTTCTCTATTCATTTATTATATGAATATAAAAGAAAATTCTGAGCGTTTAGTATCATCGACCAACGATGAATAAGCTATAAAAATGGAGTAATAACACTAAATAGGTAGTCATAATTTATGTAAAGTATCACATGAGCTATTTATATATTATGAGATTTCTCTTTCGAAAACACATAAAAAAGAGTTTTTAAAGTACATCACATTACAATACTAAAACAAATTTTGAAAAGTTCGAAATCTTGCCGTATTATTTTTGCAAAGTATTATTTTGAAAATATGTAAATCATTTAATTTTTAACATAGGGTAAGTGCACCAGTGATTGACACTTTTAGAGCAATCTCTGATGTTTTTAATGTCCCCAGTAAACTTTGTTAAACGATGAGTTAAAATGGCTGTCGCAATTGCGTAAGATCTTGACAAGAAACGTCCGAGCTTCTTCGGTGTCAAATCTCAAATTTCCCTAATGGAGCCGTATACTGAACCTATTCTCTAATGTGAATGCATTTTTAGTTAATTTTAAATTAACCATGTTTCTCTAATCAACATATTGAAACTCAGATAATTAAATGACATTTACATTTCAATAACGTCTGTATATTACCATAGCCTCCTAAACTAGATGCCTGTCGCGTGTCTCGGAAACTCGGCAACAGTTACAGTGGTAGACAGCACCACCTGGTACAGATTGGGCGACTTTTTTATTCAACAGTCACCAAAAATTTTTAAAAGTGGGATCTGATATACATAAAAGGCGAACAGAATCGAGGAAACGTCAATTATATATATCATATAGCACTTCTTAAAATTATTAGTGACAGTTGAATGAAAAAGCCGCTCAATCTGTACCCGGTGGCGCTGTCTACCGCTTCAACTGTTGCCAAGTTTCCGAGCCACGCGACAGGCATCTAGTTTAGGAGGCTATGATATTACAGTACTTGGTCATGGTTTCCATTTCCTGCAAATAGTTGCAAATTAAAATATACTTATTTAAACATTTCAATTATTCAATTAAAAAAAAAAAATCTTTCAAATATAGTGAAAGGTGAAGTGGGCAAATACTACTAGTACATATATTATAAAGACACTGTAGCTATGTAATTAAACGACTAAATAAAAGTTTCACAAAAATCATTTTTAAGGTAACATTTTTAAATATTCAAAAAATATTCATTTTTCTCGATTTATCGTCTTAACAAAATAACAACTAATCTCCTCCATTAATATTTCTTTCCTTTAATAATTTTGTTTTCTTTTCTTTTAATGATACAACTTTATTGCTTAAGAAATTATGGCGTTCATATGACATACAAGGATTATTATTGTCGAATATGATACTTAATTCCCATAAATAAGACTTAAGATGTTGTTTTCTTTTTACTTACTTCATTACTCATATATTATAAGTACCACAAAAGAGAACTCTAAGCATTTAGTACCATCGAACACCAATGAAATAAATATAAAATTGAAGTAATTAGGTGAAGAGATAGAATTGAAGTAATTAGGTAAAGAGTCGTAATTTATGCAAAAATATCATATTAACCATTTATGTATAACATACCTGTTTCGGAAAGACGTGAGATGAAATTCTTAAACTGTAACAAATCTTAAAATACAAAACGAATATTGTTTTGAAATCGTACAATATTATTTTTTTAAAGTATTATTTTGAAAATATATGTACATCATTTGGTTTTAAACGTTTGGAGAAGAAATAATAAATTATCTGAAATTTTATACCTTTTTCGACGTTGTTTCCACTTAAATAAATAAACGTTATTTTGAATGGTTTAAAATATAAAACTATTACGAGCTATTTAATCATTGAAATGGTATAAGAAAAATATGAACTATTATGTTTAATGTTAAATTTTTTAGTCGACAGCATTTTCAAAAAGGCATATTGGAGGATGACTTTATGTTTATTTAATGACCTAGCTACATACAAGAAGTTCCAAAAACTATAACATTGGTTTTAATTCTTTAAATATTTATTTTAGACATATACAGGATGATTCAGAATTATTGTTCAAAATTCTATAGTAAGTCACGAATGCGATAACAAGAAAGAATCACATAGAAATATATAGTCGCAAACGTACACTAAGGAACAAAATACAAAAACAAAAAAAGCCGCACTTGGATGTTTTCCTTTTCTCTTTCTGCAACCGCCAATTTTATCGCTTGAAAAGCAAATTTTCGAACAGATTTTATTACGTCGCACTTAGTATTTATCCAAGTATTAAAAACGAAACGCAGTTGTCAAGAAAATTATAATTTTAGAAAGTATTTTAAAAATGCCAAGGATAAGGCATTTAACGGTACTGCAAAAAAGTATGAAGTTTAGAACGAAAATCAAAAAATATTTTAATACGCGAGATGGCAAAATATTTAAATGTCAACGAACTATTCGTGAGATAGGAATTAGCAAGATATAAAATTTTTCGGCTGTTTAAATTGGAAATTTGACTTCAGGCGGCCACGTTGCTCGCCTAAGCGAGATGACCGCAATTTAAAAAGCAAATGTTTATAAAATCTATTTGTATCATGTTCAGAACTTAGAAAAGATTAAACAAAACGTGTTTAGCAAAATAATTTCTTCAAAAACAGCGCAGCAACAATTAAACAAAGCAGGTTAAAAACCAGAAGATCTGAAAAAATAAAAAAAATAAATAAATCCATTATTAAGAAGAAGAATTTTTTTAAAAACGTTCAGTTGACCAAAAAAATTAAAAATATTATGACTTAATGTTGTGCTGAACTATTTTTCTCAGCTGAGTCAAGTTTAATTTACCTCGACTAACAGAAACAAGCTAATAGGACTACGAAAAAGGGGACCGACTTGATGAAAATTTCCTGTTAAAACAGCAACACATTCTCCATACATTACGGTACGTAGGCGCATAACTTTTCAAGTAATCGGGCAAATTTTCATGCTCAAGGGATCAATTAACTCAAAATAAAATACGACCATTATAAAAGTGGTGCCTGACCGACTATTTTGGAGGTACCTCAGACTTTTCACAATCAGCATTTCAAGATGATAATTCAGCTTGCTAAACGGTGTCTGTAGTATGTTTATTTGATTCAAATTGTTAAATTTACCTATCTATTCCCTTGAGCACCTGAAATAATCATAACTTTTTTTTTAAGTTAAATCCCACAAAGAATATCTTCTTTACCAAACCTGGAAATTGTCCTAATCTCAATCAGCTCGAAATGTTTAGTGTATAGAAGGGGAGGGGGATTCGAAATTTTTAGCCTACAACTTTGCAATAACTTGAAAATGGTATTTATGATATTTGACCCAGTGATGTTTCTGAGGTTTATGTTACAAAACTGTATGATAATATGGCATTGTGTATTACAGCAGTAATTCCATATAAAGGCGGAATTATCCATTAAAAATACATATTTTTATTAAGTAATTGTTTAGATCTAACCTATAGTTTTATTTCGTATATTGAAATATAACATGTTTATTTCATATAATAAATCACAATATAATGCAAAATATATATTTATTATATTTCGTTTAAAAAGAAAGTTTTATATAGATTTTTATTGAATACATTGTAGAGTGTAATAAAGCGAATTATTAAATCAAAAATATACACAGGTATCATTTTTATCTCTTTGGTATTCCGCAAAAATTACAGTTTTATTTGTTTCAGTCACTAGTTTTGAAGTTATTTCAAGTAAAAAAGGATATAAGACAATTTTTCTGCAGGACGACTTTATTTTTATTTTTATTTATTATTTTTTTTTTCCTTAGTCTATTTCAAAAACACTAGCTGCCGAAAAACCCAGAGACTGAATGACGAGAGACAAATCACAAATAATGATAATTTATTGCACAAAGACGAGTTTGCAGGAAATTTTTGTGTAAAAGAAAGCTTTGAAGCAGGAGTTCGAAGTTGTGACTTGCAGCTGTACTCTCGCAACGACGACGCGTGGATCGACGAGCGTTCGCAGTTATGCCTAGTGTATCGTCGATCATGAAAAACGGCAGTTTTTTGAGTGACGCAAGCGGAGGGACAAACGGGCCGCTGCGAACTCATATATACGGCTAGTTTGACATGAAAGAGATTTGTAAAAGCCGACACTTAATATCTCAGCAAATATGCCATATTTTGTTCTGATCTTTTCAAAATAGTCTTTTATCTTAATCTATCCTGAAATTTTTACATTTCTACATGCAGTATGTTTTGAGATCTGAATCTCAATTTAAAGCCAAAAAGGGAAATGGTTGGTGTAATGGACTGAAATTCTGAAAAATATCTCTAAAACGGCTCGAAGGATTTTCATATAATTAATATATGTTGTTAATAGGATCTTTCTGAATCTAGTAACGTTTTCGTTTTTTTTTTTTTTTTTCAGGAAAACTCTTGTTTTTCATATAAATCGCTTTAAATATGGAACTATATTACTCCGCCAATTACATGTGTTTCTTCGGGTGAAAACGCTGCTATGCGGTTCTTACTTGTGAGGTAGGTGGGTTGGTTGGTTAACCGACTTGAATGCAGCCAATGAATTATTTAGATTTTTTTAACGCAAAAGTACTTTATTACATGTTTAAAATATTTATTGTATATATACTAAGTCAAATTCACTTAAATATATTTTCTCTTCTGTTATGAAAAAAATATTTTTGATTTTAAAATTTCATATTTAGTCAAAAAAATATTTAGATAATATTTTAAATAAGGAAGTATTTTGTAATTTTAGATATTCCATTTTATCATAATAATGATGAATTTACAATTTTTTTAAAGCGAAAAAAATTTTAATCATTCATGAACATCGATTTTATAATAACTCAACGATTCGTGATTCCTATTCATGTATCCTTCAGCGCCGGGAATGAAAAAAAAAACAGTAAATACAGTTTTGGCGCCATCTATCGTTTTTTATTTAAAACATACACTTTCGTAAATACATATATATATATTTTTCTTTTTAAAAATTAAAAATCTCTTTTGAAAATACCGTTAGAGTTTATCCATTTATTTATTTTTCAGACTTTAAAATGATACATATTTTAAATATTAACATAATCAAATTTTTTTATTATTATTTAAAGCAATAATGACTAGGGGATGAAACAGTGCTTACACTGTTTATTAGAAAAAACATTATTTCATGAATTTTATTAAAATTCATGAAAAATGTGCCAAATAGCAATTATTAAAAACCACGTCAAAATAAATAAGTAACATCATTACTTTGAAACCCATAATAATTTATTTAAAAAATATTATTCTTTATTTTCTTTTCTTTTCTTTTTTTTAATTAATTAATTTCTGCATGAAAAATTCTATTTCATAAATATATTTACAATTACAATAAACAAAAAATTCTCTTTTAATTTTAAATAACTATTTCTACCTGTTTCTAAACAAGCTTTTTTATTTACTTTTTTTTAAGGGGGGGGGAGTTAAATGTGTATGCATATGATTTTAATATAAACTACTAGATGGCGCCACTACATTTAATTTTCTTTAAAAAAAATAAAAATAAATAAAAAATAAATAAAAAGAAGAAGAAGAAAGAAAAAACTTTTAATTGCTTCGAAACATGTAGAAATAATTATTTAAAATTAAAGGAGGGTATTTTGTCCAGTGTAGTTGTAAATATATTTATGAAATAGAATTTTTACGCAGAAATTTCATTTTTTTTTTAAAGCTTAATTTATATTTTCCATAAAATTTATGATTTTATCTTATTTTTTAAATTGTAGAAATGTAAAGCTTAATTTATATTTTGTCTATTTTTTCCCCCAAACGTTTTATATGAAAATATATATGAAGTAATTTTTACCTGCATTTTGATGAAAATTAAATTGTGAATATTGGAGCAGTATCTATTCTTAGCCTCAAAAGGGGAAAGAAAATATATAAATTTCCAATTTTAACATTTACTTAATTTTTTTTTAATTGTTTAATTTGTATTTGTAATTCTCTAAAAAGAAACTTACAAAATGTAAATTACGTAATTCTAACTTAAATTTGAAAATTTCCACTTATTTTCTTTCTTTCTTTCTTTCTTTTTTTAAGAGTTTGATAATCCCAGTCAATAAATTTTTCTAGTGCGAAGCTTCTCCATTTTGTTTCCAAGTGGCAGACTACTTGAAAATTTGTCAGTATGATAACGTTTGAAATACTGAATTAATTCACACTAAATTTGCAGTGTAGATTTATCTCAGAAATGTATTTGATATGTTTATTTGCCAACTTAATCCACCCTCTTGTTTCCCTGTGCCAGCACACTGAAAATTTCAAATTTACATTAGAAAGGTTTTATCAACCGATTTGCTTAAAACTCCATATATACATAGCCTTCATTTATAAATCCACTAAGTCCATTAATAAATTGCAGCTGCCATTTTGAACTAAATGGTGGCAACTTCATAAGAAAAGATAAATTAGTTTACCCTTCCTAGGAGCCAGAAGGACTTGTTTTAATTTTTTGATCAACAACCACTAAAAAGTAATGATATCAGTACAAAAAACCCTTAACGGCTTAAAAGTTTGTGACGCCGCTACTTTATGGCTATAAGAATTTGAAATATGAGTCTTAAAAATAATGATATCAAATTTTAAGTGACGCTTTGCAATTAGTTAAAATATACATTGATTTTCTTATTTGATCATTTACTTTTTTCTTTTATTTATATTTATAATGCAAACGTAATATTTTTAACTGCAAGTTCAGACAGATATATAAAATACACACACTGATGCTTTTTCATTCGCATTTCAAATTCAAAATAACAGTTTTAAAAGGAATGATATAAAAATTCCAGTGGCGCCTCGGTGTTATTTTAAAAGATTTGTTTTTAGATTCCATTAAAATTACTTTTGTTTTGTCTAATAAAGTATATTTACACATTTAAACAGTGCTTTTAATTTTCTAATATACTGTCAAATAATTATACTTTCACTGAGTTTGCATTTTAAAGTAAAATTATTTATTTCAATAAATTTATTTATATTTTGCGTCACGCTATCCAAAACTGCAAGTAAAATTTGTGTAAATGTTTTCTTTACGTTACACTACCTCTTTGCGCAAATTTTCACTTTGTTGGATACTATGATACTATGTTTTGGATAGCGTGATGCAAAAGATAAATCAATTTATTGAAATAAATAATTTTACTTTATAATGCAAACTCAGTGAAAGTATAATTATTTAACAGTATATTTGAAAATTAAAAGCACGGTTTAAATGTGTAAATATGCTTTATTAGACAAAACAAAAGTAATTTTAATGGAATCTAAAAACAAATCTTTTAAAATAACACCGAGGCGCCACTGGAATTTTTATATCATTCCTTTTAAAACTGTTATTTTGAATTTAAAATGCGAATGAAAAAGCATCAGTGTGTGTGTTTTATATATCTGTCTGAACTTGCAGTTAAAAATATTACGTTTGCATTATAAATATAAATAAAAGAAAAAAGTAAATGATCAAATAAAAAAATCTATGTAATTTTAAGTAATTGCAAAGCGTCACTTAAAATTTGATATCATTATTTTTAAGACTCATATTTCAAATTCTTATAGCCATAAAGTAGCGGCGTCACAAACTTTTAAGCCGTTAAGGGTTTTTTGTACTGATAACTCAATTTACAGCAACGATTAGTGCCAACAAAAACAAATCCATTTCCGAATCCACAGGGATTTTATACACTATGGTTTTCATGTAACTCAAAATAAATAAATAAATAAAAATATGAGGGAAGAGATTTGCTGAAAAAGGTAGCCAAGAGAAGGGTCCAACTTGGTCAATCCACTGCTCGGAAAAGTAGCGTCCAGATATTACCAGGAAATGCGGAAAGCAGGCGTTGGAGCTCCGTCAAACTGAAACCACGTAAGGTAGCTTATGCAGTTGAAAATTTATAGCGTCAATAAAATTCAATTATGGAAATAATATCGTACAGAAAAAACTTATATTTTTAGTATATATATATATTTAGATGGAATATTTGGTTCGATATGCCCATTCTTCTAATAAGAGGAATGGGGTTGTTTCGGATTGGCTGAAAGATTTTTGCGCAAGCTCAGTTGCTTCTGTTTTGGTCGAAAAACCAGCTTTATCTTTTAATACTTTAGATAACATTACTGTAAAATATTTAAATCAGAAGGGGCAAAAAAATAAATTCATGTTATGCGGCTCTATAATTGAAAAATAAATGATTGATGCTCAAAACAATACATTATAATTTAAGCATAAAAATGTAAAATAGCATAGGAAATTTAAAAAGCACATTTCCAATACATGTTAAATAGGGTAAGTGCACCAGTGATTGACACTTTTAGAGCAATCTCTGATGTTTTTAACATTCTAGTTATCAGAAAATATTTTTAGAAATCTTAAGTTAGTACATATGGTATTAAAGACATTCAGAACCACATATATGTTAAAATATATACATTTGATAACTTTTTTTTTTTTTTTTTGGATTTTTATTTGACACCCACTCAACGTTCCAGTAATTGACACTGCCAGTTTTTCATTTTATCAGTAACTGGCACCCTATGTTCCAGTGTTTGACACTGCTAGTTATTCATTTTACCAGTTATTAGCACTCTATGCTCCAGTGTTTGACATAAAATGTTAAAATTCTTATATGTAAAATATATGATTTTATTATTTTTCTTATTTATTAATTATTTCTGGATATATGTCAATTACTGGAGCATGCCAATCACTGGAGCACCTATCCTACGATTATTAATTTTATTATCATAGTAGTATGCTCTAATAATTGTCAATAGTAAGTATAATTTAATTGATTATTGTTTTTAAATGCATTTCACAAAATTACTCCACCAGATGATAATTCTTTTATATGCCCTCTAAAACACACATGAACGTTTACAAGAACAGTTTTTAATAGAGATATGGTTTAATATGCTTTTGTAACATATATACAAAAAAGTATATGCCTTTTTTAATATTTATTTTTCCAGTTTTCATAAAATAAAATTTTGCAACATCAAAATTAACTAAAATACATTTTTAGCAACGCTAACAACTACATATTCATTGCTACTCTTCATAAAATGAAAAATAAATAAATAGAAGAAATGCGTAAAATCCTATACAAGTATTATTTTATTTCAGTGATATAAACTCTTTTTATTACATTTTATCATATACTTCAGAAAGTTCAACATAATTTTAACTGTCGATATACTTTAGTCTCAGAAAACCTTTTATCCCGTAATGACTCAGTATAAACATCTTATCTGTATTGCTTCCAGCAAACTGAACTTAAAGAGATGAGATGCATAAGCATATATTACGGTAAAATGAGCCATTCCTTCAGTTTCCCAGAGGTAAATTTTGCTTGATGAAGAGCTGATGGAGATTTATGACCCTAATGGTGTAGGAGAAAGAAATACACGCTTGTTTCTATCTGTCACAATTTATTAATACGGCATGTGCTGTTGATAAGACTAATATTAATTACTTATTGTACACCAGAAATTTGATTTAACGTTTAGTATACTAAGCACAATGTACTATACTTACAATTAAATGTCCTACTTAAAGCGTGAATCGGCATTTAATTTTAATAGATTTTAGTTTAATAATATAAAGATTAATTTTAATAAAATTTAAATAATTACCTAGAATTTGTACTATACTACTATATTTTCTTTATTTTATTATTATTATTATTATTATCTTTAACACTTTTAGTTAGTAATATAAAGTTTTTGTTAACATTACAAAAATTAATTTTACAAAATTTAAATACTTCCCTTGAATTCGCAATATGTATTATTATGTTTTGATTTCGTTACTTTTTACTTTCTATTAACCATATATATGGTAGTGAAAGTTTTGTTTTAGGGTCAAATTTTCGAAATTCAGTTTTCGTTATATTTACTCGTTTTCAGGTCTCTTGAATCAAAAAACATGTTTTTAGCGGGTGGTCTGTGTGCATGTGTGTGTGTGTCTGTTATCAGCATATCTACAAAACAAATAACAGCAGGAAGTTAAACCTCGGTATCTTAATTCTATATGGATGCTATACTAAACTTTTCGTTGAGATCAACCAAATGTTCCTTGAATAGGGGCACCCAAGAGAATTCAAATACATTACCTCTGTGGGGGAAATTGCAGGTAAGTACAATTTAACATCTGTAGACTCCACTAAACCAAATGAAATGAATATATATTTTTTGTATGTTTAAAAGCAGTTATATGTAGAATATGAAACAAAAATCATTCACCGTTCGTTTACAGGGCTACACAAAAAGAAATAGAATATAATACATAGGAAAATGCTTAAAAATTGATAAAAGTGTATTTGCTGTTATGCTGTGTGTTATTAATATAAGACTATATTTATGTGCACCATGTGGTATGTACATAATTATTAGAACGTATACATGTCTTCTAGTAATTAAGCGAAAACATTCATTTTTATTGAATGTAATTAGTGGAAATGCTTTACTGTAATATTTTACCATGTCCAGTAAACCTGCTTAGGAATTGGAATCAATTTATCATAGCCATATGGTAAATAATATATTTGTTTTAAGCTAAATATTCATCACTTGGTTTTTTGCATATTTAGACGTTTTCAGGCTTCCTGAATACCGAAGTCCAGTTTTTAACGATTGACCATTGTCTGTGTCTATTAGACTAAATTAAAAACAAATAATTTCAGGTGATCCAAATGTTGTATTTTAAAGTTAATGTGTTTGTTGCTTGAAAAGATTGATCAAGATTGATAAATTTCAAGGAATGTTGTCTTATACCTCTTTAAATTTACACGATATTTGTTTAAGGGTTTCATATAAGTTGCTCAATACATTTGGCTATTAAGTTATGCAAATGAATTTTTTTTTAAGCTGGCGCATGCGTAGATACATTTTATTTAGTAAAAATGCTCAGACTTCGTTAGATATTTAACATTTTTGCAGTCTGATTGTAGTGTGCTGTGTCTGATAAAGTATGCCAAATTTCTGAAAATGCCTATGCTCTGGGTCTAATATCCTACGTGTTATAATCAAAAGCGTGGAAATTTTTTTGCAATGTTTTATAAAAAACGTTTTATTTCCATGAATATATGTGGTTGCTTCTTAAAAATTTATACAGATAATGAGAAAATTCCTCTTAATCACATGCTAAAGTCAAAATGTATTTCAAGCATTACTTTTTACAGGGTGATCGAAAACATTTTGATATTTCTTTATTTTTTTACTGGTCTCCTTTCCTTTTCAGGACACAACTTTTTCTAAAACATATTAGGTGTAACGCGTTCTTTACGCTACCAAAGTTTCAAGATTATTCACAAATAACTTTTCTAGATATTTGACAAAATGTCTAAATAAGAAAAGTGTCCAAATATTTATTGGTAGGTAGTGTATGACATGATGTTAATAAGGTTAATAGTGGTGATTGCACCCTAGAATTATTTAATCGTTTGATATTTTACATCTGTAATACTATTACAATTTATTGCTTCATGTAGAACGTAATTTCGAATTTAATTTAAGTAGCTATTTTTATTAATATAAATGCTAAATTTTAGAGAATTTAAAATTTTCATTCTGTATTTTTATGTTAAAAATGTTAAAAATGCGTGAAATTGTCGATAGATTTTTTTATTATTATTATTTTAAAAGAAATCGGAAAAAAAAAAAGTTGACATAGGTGGACTCTGCTCAGTTCCCCATCATATTTATGTTCTCACAAATTTCTAGTGCGAGACATATTATAATCATGTTAAAAGAGATGAATTTGACCAAAGCTTGATACAGTGACAGAATGAAATCCCTGCCTAATAGGCTATCCACCGTTCACTTCGATATATTTATCTTATTCTAATCTATTAATTTATTTTATCAGGGTCAATTCCGTTGTTTAGGTTTCATGCTACTATTTACAATGCAATAATCCTCAAAATTTAGATTTATACGAAAAATTTACAATTTCGCTATGTTGATAAAATCGTAAATTACGAATAATTTACGAAATATTCCTATTAGAATATTTGTATTCAATCATGTTCAAACCAATATCATAAATGTAATTTTTAAATTGTCTAATGTATTTATGATCCTCAAAATGGAAGTTTATACTCAGTTTTGCCTTATTCTGACATGTTAAGTAAATCGTAAATTCCAAATAACTTACGAATTTTTTTAATTGAAAAAATCATAGTCTGTGATATTCATGCCAGTATCCTAAATAATATTTCGAAAGTGGTTTGACATCTTTACGATGAAAATATCCCTCAAGATTGACGTTTATGTGAAATTTTGCTCTATTCTGCCATGTTAAGAAATTCGTAAATGTCCAATAACTTACGAAATTGTTATATTGGAAAATTTATAGTCATCAATATTCATGCCAGTGTCCTAAATAATATTTCAAAAGTAGCGTGACATCTTTACGATAAAAATATCTCTCAAAATTGACGTTTATGTGAAATTTTGCCCTATACTGCCATGTTAAGAAATTCGTAAATTTCCAATAACTTGCGAAATTTTCAAAGTAGCAGATTTATAGTTACCGATGTTCCTTCCGGCATCAAAACTGATATTTTAAAACTGGTCTGACATTTTTACTGTAAAAAGTTTCCATTTAATGCACGATTAAGGTAATTTTTGTCTTAATCTTCCATGTTAAGAAAATCGTAAATTTCTAATAACTTACGAAGTTTTTTAATTCGAATGTTGCAAATAAATAGGGTTCTTGCCAGTATCGAAAGTAATATTTTAAAACTGATCTGACCTCTCTGCGATCATTTGTTCGTGAGATATCGTGTAAACAGACTAACAAACTAACGGACTAACACACTAACAGACACCTTACAGACATACAAATTTTGTCATTTTCGGATTCCTCACACCTGAAAACGTATAAAAAAGTCAAAAAACCGAGGTCGAAATTTTTCACGATTACCTAAGTTCCCCATACCTATAGTATGATGGGGAACTAAATAATATGATAGCAAATTTATAAACACAGATAAATTTAAATTGATGTTATTATTGTCAATTTCCAATTTTATTAACAGTAAAAGTAATGGGTTTTTAATAGTAGAAGTTGATTATACCAAGGTGTATTTACAAATTATAATAATTTCATCAATAACAATGGTAGTAATAACAAACATTATTAATTGTTTTGGTCAGAATTAATCACGATTTTTACACTGATTTTTTTTTTTTTTTTTAAGTGCCATTTCACAATAACAATCGTTCTATAAAAGCTATTTTAACTTTGAAAAAAAAAAAAAATGTAATATGTTCAATACTTGTTTAATAAAAAAGCTGAACATATTAAAATTAAATCCATACGTTACTTTCTATAAAGATAAAAAGGAAGTATTACATTCGTGAAAATTTTCTACTTTCGGATTTTGATGGATGTACACGTGCTGAGATGTCCTGGACACGATTTTGATCGTTTTTAGAAATGTCTGTGTGTTTCCAAAATTTTGTGGATACTTTATCTCAAGAACGAATAAACGTAATATTATACAATTTGATTCTTTTTTTTTTTTACCTTGACTTGAATTTGTGCCTATGACATTTTGGGATATAATGCTCAACGGGTGGTGCTATCACCTGTGATTATTCATAATTTTTAATAGGTGTAATTGATATGTGATATTGTATCATGTTTTCAATTCTCATATACGATCATATCAACTGTACACAAAAATTTTGATTTTATCGTTAAGTATGCAATATTATATACAATACATACAATTTAATGTCGTATTTAAAACGTAAATCGGGATTACGTTTAAAAAATATTTATAGGCTTGTGCTTGATATATTCGTCAAATTGATACTTTATTGTAGTATTGTCTGTGGGATACAAAACTGACTTTCTTTTATTTTGGAGCATAAAATTGGCTTTAAATTGGCATTTAGTGTTGTAATTTATGAGACGAAAATCGTCTGCATTCATTAGGGAAAACATTTTTTATAAATACATAATAATTTTAATAAATAATTTGTACTGTGTGAATAAAACGAATGAACGGAATATAAAACAATTCGATTTTTTTTTTCCTTATCTTGACTTAAATTGGTGCCTATAATATTTTGGGATATATCACTAAACAGGTGGCGCTACCCTCCGTATTTTTTCATATTTTTTATTATGGTGATATTAGCAAAATTTTGTATAAATGGACACAATGAGAATCATTTTTAATCAATCATTATGAAACTAAAAAAAAATCTGTAATAGTAATAGTTAATCAGGAAAAGAAATGGTATTTGTACGTGTTTTTTTTTTTTTTTTTTTTTTTTTTTAATCGTGTTTTTTTTTTTTTTTTTTTTTTTTTTACGAAAAGAATTATCTATATATTAATAGGCAAGCATAAAATTTGTTGTCCCTTTTTAACATATTAATTATGGGAGTAGAGGGTTGAAAATGGTATCATTCGAAAGGTATGGTTAGCCGGAAGGTGCGAATACAAATATTATTTTCTTACGATGTCAAGAAGGTATTTAAAAATACATTTATTTTTTATTCATTTTCCCCCATTTTTCCCTTTTATACACGTATTCCTTCACATTAAAAAATACCTAAAAGTAGAAAGTTGTTAAATCTGGCAATTTCATAAAGCTCAAATAAAACCATAGACACAGTAATTTGTATAATGTGGCATCATTATACGCAAGCGAAGTGATGACGTCACTGTCTGTCCATGGAGCCATGTAAAAGATTTTCTATGTTAATTGTCCATTGAGTTTTTTGTAAAAAAATATTAAAAAATAACGAAAATTATCTGCCGATTTTAATTCCGATATTTGGGTATAGTTATATACGTTATATATAAGTTACTGTCTACATGTGTTTGATTGAGTTATTTTTTCTGTAAAATTGATAAAATTTTAATTTAAAATCACAAAACTCCAGAAAAAAAAATGGCAAACTTCCAGTTTCGAATGTAAACATAAACATTTCATTTCAAAGGGTGATATTTAAACAATAAATATTGAACTAATATCTATATTAATAAAATCAGAGTTTTGTCTGTAAATTTGTCGGAATCGAAAAATTTTGCGATATCTTCACGTTTCACACCCCATGAAAGCCGAAAATGACTTCAGAAAATTTTGCCTGTGTGTGTGTGTGTGTGTGTGTGTGTGTGTCTGTGTGTATGTCATCGTGTCCGAATGTCGCTTTTTTTGTCCGGGCATCACTCGGGAACGGCTGGACGGAATTCAACGACGCTTGGCAGTAATTTAGGTCTTCACCCAACTTAAAATTATATCTATCAACTTTTCGGAAATTCCCCCCCGTTCCCCCCCTAGGGGGTAAAAGACTAAAACACGTTTGTCCGGGCATCACTTGAGAACGGCTGGACGGAATTCAACGACGCTTGGCAGGAATTTAGGTCTTCACCCAACTTAAAATTATATCTATCAACTTTTCGGAAATTCCCCCCCGTTCCCCCCCTAGGGGGTAAAAGACTAAAACACGTTTGTCCGGGCATCACTTGAGAACGGCTGGACGGAATTCAACGACGCTTGACAGGAATTTAGGTCTTCACCCAACTTAAAATTATATCTATCAACTTTTCGGAAATTCCCCCCCGTTCCCCCCTAGGGGGTAAAAGACTAAAACACGTTTGTCCGGGCATCACTCGAGAATGGCTGGACGGAATTCAACGTCGCTTGGCAGAAACTTAGGTCTTCACCCAACTTGAAATTATATATATAGAAATTTTCAAAATTATAATTAGTGTTTAAATTGTGGGTAAAAAACGCCTGCGCATGCGCCATAAATATCTTTTCACTGAAATGCTTTGAATGAAAAAATGAAATATAAAAATAAATTTTTAAGTTAAAGACTTTTGTATTCGCGTGATTTTCACTACAAATTATGAAAAGATTGAAATGAAGTGTTGCCATCTAAGTTTCATACTTTAGTTAATTTTAAAAAATCTAATTGTCGTATCGAAAAACTGTTTACACCCCAGGATTCAGAAAAATCACCTCTTTCATTTGGTACTGAATTTGTAATGATAGGTCCTATATTTCTAATTTATTTTTCCCTTTATCTGTTTTTCCGTTGCCACTTAAATTTCATACTTTAGTTATTTTTTAAAAATCTAATTGTCGCATCGAAAACCTGTTTGAACCCCTGGATTCAGCAAAATCGCCCCTTTCATTCGGTATCAAACTTATAAATATAGGTCTGATATTTCTAATTTATTTTACCCTTTTTCCGTTTTCAACCCAGATTCGATATGGAACAGCTTTAGTATTGGATCCCTTTGGCAAAATTTGAAATTCGGCACCGAAGTAGCTCGGACGTTTCTCGCCAAGATCTTTAATTGCACAATTGAGATAGCCAATTCAGTTCATCGCAAAAATGACTTAAGTCCCCAAAAGGTTCCGATACCTAAGCTGTGCTTTTTGTATTTATTAGTGCTAGAGGCCTATTTCAGTCGGTACAGTTGTCGAATTTTTATAGGTCACTCTTAATTAGTGCTAGAGGCTTATTTCAGTCGGTTTATTGAATGGGGATTTATTGAATGAAGTCCCCCCAAGACACAACTTTGACATGAGTCCCCCCCCCAGGCCCAACTTTGACATGACTCCCCCCCCCCAAGGTACCCCTATTTCAGTCGGTACAGCGTTGTCGAATTTTTATAATACACTCTTAATAGTGCTAAGGGCCTATTTCAGTCGGTTTATTGAATGTGGATTTATTGAATGAAGTCCCCCCAAGGCACAACTTTGACACGAGTCCCCCCCAAGGTACCACTATTTCAGTCGGTACAGCGTTGTCGAATTTTTATAATACACTCTTAATAGTGCTAAGGGCCTATTTCAGTCGGTTTATTGAATGGGGATTTATTGAATGAAGTCCCCCCAAGGCACAACTTCGACATGAGTCCCCCCCCAAGGTACCCCAATTTCAGTCGGTACAGCGTTGTCGAATTTTTATAATACACTCTTAATAGTGCTAAGGGCCTATTTCAGTCGGTTTATTGAATGGGGATTTATTGAATGAAGTCCCCCCAAGGCACAACTTTGACATGAGTCCCCCCCAGGCCCAACTTTGACATGATTCCCCCCCCAAGGTACAACTTTGACATGAGTCCCCCCAGGCCCAACTTTGTCATGAGTCCCCCCCAGGCCCAACTTTGACATGAGTCCCCCCCAAAGTACAACTTTGACATGAGTCCCCCCCCAAGGCCCAACTTTGACATGAGTCTCCCCCAAGGCCCAACTTTGACATGAGTCCCCCCCAAGGTACAACTTTGACATGAGTCCCCCCCAAGGCACACCTTTGACATGAGTCCCCCCCAAGGCACACCTCCCCCTCATTGGGAAAAAGAGAAAAAACGTTGTTTTGCGGCTATAAGACAGTTTGGACTTCCAACGTTATTTGTTACAATATCTGCAGCTGAAACACATTGGTTTGATTTAATGAAAACTTTATCATGGAATTTAGATCGTCACGAATTAACTAAAGAAGAATTTGTCGATATTAACAAGTTTAGCAGTAGGCCTCTGTCACTAAATTAAAATCTGTCAATGTCAGATTTTCATGTTTTAAATAATGAAATAATGTCGTGTCTGTATAATTTTTATTTATTATTTTTTTTTTTTTATAATACTGTCTATTAAAGACTTCTGTGGTCACGAAATTTGGTGCGTAAATTGTTTGTATGCATCCGGCACTTATTGTAACTGCATTTCACGGAATTCGAAATCCCCCCCCCCCCCCTTCTCGGAGTCGGATGGCAATAAACATGTGTAAAAACATGTTTTTCCGTTTGAATTCGCTTTGAATTATCTTAGAATGGCGAATTTTGGTGTGTGGATATTGATTAAGTGTACGCATTATGTACATTAGTGGGATTTTGCAAAACTTCGAACTCATCCGCTGAGGGTGGGGAAGTAAGAAGTGGGTAAGTTGTGCCGAATACAGTGGGAACCCAGACTCCTAACATTGGGAGCGAGAAAACCTCTACCAATCACAGCGAGAACTTAGGTTATTAATAAAGATATGGCATTTTGACAAATCATTTAAGTTTAACGTCCAGCGAAGCGGGCAAAGCCTGCTAGTACTAAATAAAAGGAAAATGGATTTGTTTTGTTACTAACTGCTGCATGTATAAGTAGACGATACGGAAAAAATTCCGATTTCCGTTTTTTGCTGAATTTACATGTTTTGAGCTTTCTTTACGTTTCAATTAACTGAAATTGGCTACTTATTTTTTAAAAAAGTGTCTTTATTGCTAGCTTTTGTGAGTAGAAGAAGCAAGTAGAAGATACATAAAAACTTTTGATTTCCGGTTTTCGATGAATTTACACGTTTTGAGATTTCCCTGCATTTTAATTAAGTGAAATTAGTGAAATTGACTACTTATTTTTATTTTTTAAGAAGTGGATTTATTATTCTTTCCTCTGCATATATAAGAAGAAAATATAAGATTCAGAAATGTTTTAGATTTTCGGTTTTCGATAAAGTTACACGTTTTGAAATTTCCCGAACTCAATTGGACCATTTTTGAAAAATATCTTTTTTTTTTTTTTTTTTTTTTTTTTTTTGTTCAAACACTGTACTTTATGAACCAATCGAATTAATTTAACAGAATTTGATACTTGGTTGGACCTTGGTCTGACATGGTACCTATTAGCTTCTGGGCTGTATCACACAACAAGGGGCGTTTTCACGTTGCGATTTTCTCTCATTTCAGGAAAGGCTAACATCTACAGAGAGAAATAGTTATATTAAGTAAAACTCTGCTGATTCAGTTAGAGTGAATATTAGCAAACAATTGCCGCAGCTGTGTTGCAATTGCATTCCGTTTAGGACAAGGCAATAACTTTGCTTTGCCTCGCTATTCAAAAAAAAATGGTCGAGTTTCGACCACTGGGCGATACTAGTATATATATATATATAAAAGCATTTATTCAGATATTGTCTGTAAGAAAAACAGACTTTTTTTTTTTTTTTTTTTTTGTACAGCATAAAATTGTCTTTAAATTGACATTTAGTGTTGAGAGGAAAATCGTCTGCATTCATTATGGAAAATAATTTTTGCAAATAGTAATTTTAATAAATAAATGTAAATACAGGAAAATATAGAAAAAAAGTTGTGGTGACCACAACATACAAGTTTATATATAAATATAATCTAGTTTTCTTTTTAAGTGAAATGACTGCTAGATTTCAAATGCTTATGTAAGTTTCAGAAATATATTTGCAATTTTTCTTATTAAATCTATTCAGAAAGAATTGCGTAAAATATGTCTGGAATCTTTGAATTCATAGTTCTATTTTTAGAATCTTGATCACTATTCCACTATTTGTCTGGATTTTCAATTCTGTGAATATCAATTAATGTTTGAAGCCTTTTCATATTAAAGGTTACATTTTTACATTTCGAAATATTTAAAATTAAACGTAAGATTTCGTAGAACATACTTTTCATTTAAAAATTTTGGCATTCAAAAATTAATCTATGCGGAGATAATTAATTTTTAAATATTACAATTTATGCACTCAATGAAAGAATATATTTTCATGAAAATTCTCATTATGAATCTGAATTGAATTGTTAACATTTTTCTTTTCATTTCATATGAAACATTTTTATATTAGCTAGTGTATTTTATGAAAATATTTCACAATATTTCATATATTCTTTTTTTTCATCGCATCGGCATGATGTATAAGTGTACTATTATTAATTTACAGACAAAATTTAATTCAAATATTCGTATAAAAGATCTAAATTATCATTGATTTCATAAAACTACAGCTATTGTAAATCTGAAAGCTCTCTCTCTCTCTCTCTCTCTCTCTCTCTTTTTTTTTTTTTTTTTTTTTTATGTGAAAGTTGGCAACAGAAGTCCAAAACCCCTCCTTAATTTTTGAAAAATAATACCATGAAAGTGGTGTGTTATAGTAAAGTGCTGATTTTCTACATGAAGAGATTTGTTAAAGTGGCACCTGTCGGGAAACAGTGCAATTGTTAAACAGTGTTTGATAATAAAACTTTATTTATTTATTTATTTTATATGTCATTAAAAAGAAAGAAAGAAGGAAGGAAAGAAAAGTAAGAGAGAAAGAAAAAAAAAACTTTAAAATTAAATATTTTTCCTTAAATATATATTACAATAAATATCTCTAATATCTCTATAATGGTAATTTCGCTTTACTTAGAATACAGTAGTGGTCAAAATTATAAAGACAACTGAAAATTGCACAGAAAAAGTCTATTTTTTAAGTAAATAGAGTGAAATGTGTAAATAAAATGCTTTTTTTTTTTGCTAGAAATGATTGTAGAATGCAAAGCATTGGAAAATGCAAAATATGAATGTTTTGCCATAATTAACAAAAACATATTGTTAAAACTAAACAAAATTATAAGGACAATGAATGTTTTGGCCTAAAATACACTAATAATTAATAATCTCTGCTATTCTTCTCAATAATTTTTTATCAGTCTTGGCGTCATAAAGTTTGACAGTCCTTCAGAACGTTCTTGGAAATTTTTATCCACGCTCTTTCGATGGAAGATGTGTGTTCTTGCTTGTTTTGATAATGAATACCACTTTTGTATACTTTCTGTGCCAGAATACCCATTGGATATTGATCGGGGCTTCTGACCGGCTGGTCAAGTAGTTTCATGAAATTAACATTAAACTATGATTTCAAAGTCTGAGAAACATGTACAGAGGGATTGTCCTGCTTGAACAAATAATCTCTAATGGTAATTAACCCGTTAGTAGTCGCTAATTGGTCGATTTGCCGCCCATCATTTAGTTTTTCCTGATTTTTTTATTCAATAGCCACCAAAAAGTTTTAGAAGTGGCATTCGATACACATAAAACGCGAATAAAATAGATTTAACGTCGATCACATCACTTCTTAAAATTATTGGTGACAGTTAAATAAAAAGTTCGCAATCTGTAATAGGTGGCGCTGTCGATAGCGACTACTAACGGGTTAATGGTACTTCTGGTAAAATATTATCTCCCAATATATCGACATAACACACAAAATTCATTCTGCCCAAAACTTATATCGGAGTTCTTCCGTCAGTTGTGAAACCTCCCCAGGCAACTACGGAGCCCCCTCCAAATGTACGCTTTGATTAAATATCTTATTCTTTGCGGAAATAATACAGAAGTATCGAAAATCATCTGGTACATCCCAATTAAACTTTTTCTCATCGGAAATGTTAATATAATCCCACCTTTTACCCATATTAATGCATTTTTGTATTTGTTTTTTAAACGCCGCCTGTGTCGTTTATAAATTTTTGTAAGAGGCGACCATGACATAGGTTTTCTGTAACTAATCTTTTTTTTTTCTTTTAATAAAACACGTCAAACAGTTCGATCACTGCATCGTATACTTAATTCCCGCTTAATTTCAGTCGACGTTTGTTTTTTGGAGGCCTTTATCAATTTTTTTTTTTTTTTTCACGCACAGAAGCAGAAGTTGGCCTACCTGTATATTTTTGCTGTTTTGACTTTTAAGAAAATTAGAAATGACCATTTTCGATCTATTACGCTTTGTCAAAATTTGACGTACAGTACGTCCTGAACTTCTAAAAGCAACCACTTTCCCTTTCTAACTCAGAAAGCTTAATATCTTGTGACATGTCTGCAAAAATAGAATACAGCGTTCTCAATCGCTTACTAAGCATTTATAACATTGGGGAGTGCCGTGTGCAGAACAAAAAATACGCAAATTTTGATTTTTAGAAAACACAAATACAGTTGTAATTATATAATTTTGTCCATATTACATGGCTGTCTAAATCCAAACTACATTTTATGAATATGAATTTATCTCATGTATTTCAATAAAATCTTTTTAAAAAATGCTTCATTTATCATTCGCTTCCAGCCATAAAATTTGCATAATTTTCCGGTCAACTGTAGCCAAGGTTTTGCGATTTTTCACATGTCCTTATAATTTTGACCACAGCTGTAGTAAAACAAGGTCTAATATAACCATAAAAAAATAACATTTTAATGCTTTTCTTTGGTGTATCTTTGTAAGAAAAGGTTAAATGGTGCACGTCAATTTTATAGAAATTCACGAATACTGATTCAAGTTGAATCGTCGACAAACATACAGACAAGCTGGAAGCCTAAACCCTTTTTATTATAATAAAACATGTAAAGAATAGTATAAAATATATCATTATATTGTTTCACTCAATAATAAGTAGTTTTTCTTTTATTTCTGCTAACTTGATATGGCCCTCACACAATTTTCTTTTACCCTGATTTTCTATAAAAATAGATTATTATATTTCAAAGTGCATGAAAAAATCAGCATGCATAGTTACGCTCATCAGTGCCTGACTCTGTCACGCTTAAAAAGGCTTAAGAGATTCCCTTGTACTCTGCCTATGTGTGAACGCATGCTACCGGCTTAAAATGAAAATATTACCATGATTACCATGAAAATATTACCATATATTATCATGAAAATACTAATTATTTTCACACTTTAGTTAATTAAATATATATATATATATATTTGTTCGATCGATAAACTGTTTAATCCGACAGATTCAGAAAAATCGCCCCTTTCATTTGGTACCTTATTTATAAAGAATTTTTTATTAGATTTTTTAAAATTAATTAAAATTTAAAATAACAGCTTTAAAATAAACATTTTAATTTTTAATTTTTACCATTTTTTTTTTCCCAGCATAAAATGAAATATGCTTTCACGTGAAAAAAAAAAAAAAAAAAAAAAAAAAAAAAAAATTATAAAACATTAAATTTTCTCATGCATATGAAAAAATGATGTCTATAAAATAATAATAATAATTTTAAATTCTAAAGATAACGAAGAGATAAATAATGTTCGAAAATTTTGTACGGGCTTGCTAGCAAATGAATTATTTGAAGTGAGAAATAAATAAAATGAAATCATCATTTTTCAACGGGCGCCTTACTCGCTCTACAAATAACTAGTGATACTATATTTACTAAAGAGGAAATATTGCGAGATAGCATGCATAAAAAACCTTGAGAATACTTTCTTGAGCTTTCGTATATCAAGAAAGAACCCACAATTTCTAAGTACATCGAAGTGTTACCCATATTTCATTCACATTACTTATTGAAGAATCAGTAGCTTCATTGAGAAGACAATGCTCAAGAAAACAACGCTCAACGATACTCTAGAAAATGCACAGTTCAAATTCTACAAAAGCAAATTATTATGGTTTAAAGTGTATGATAAGAAGTACTTATTTCATTTAAATATTTCTAAAGTACTTTTCATAAAAATTTAATACATTGTTGTGCAAGGGGAGCTACTACTATCTCAACTCCCGTTTAAAATGATGTAGCCACGTTTATTAAACGTTTAATGTTTTTGTTATTAAATTTATTATTCATTTCAAAATATTCAGTGAATTCAGACCGCTCTTTGGAACTTATTCGAATAAATTTCGACTTGCATAAACTAACTGTAAACTGTGTACGTATTATGTTTATAGTATATACGTACATAGTGTACTTAAATTCAGTCCAGAAATTAAAACACATTGCAAAATTATAAATACTCTTGCAGTAATTTTCAACAGTAGCCTTATTATATACGAATTCTTTTGCATGATCCTGTAAAAGAAGGGTAATTGCTCTCCAAATCGTACTGTATATTGAGCATGCATTTGTAGATATAAAAATTATGTGATAGTTTTATTATGTTTCGTACAATTTAAACATGTTAAAATGTATCGCAGAGTAATTTCACCCCTACACATGATATATTTAAATTATTTTATGTATTTTTATGTATCCTTGTGCAAAAACCACTTGTCTGATCGGGAAAAAAAAAATAGTTTCAAATAATATTCCTATATCATACAGATTTAAAATACCAAATTTACTTCTTCTAAATCTTTGTTTTTGAGATATCGTGAGAACAAACTTACACACATGTGCAGAAAGGCACACAAGTCGACCACTACTAAGAATCTGATTTTCATACTTAGGGAACCTCGAAGCGTCTAATTATAGCGAAAACTCAATTTTTAAAATTAGACCCAAAAGCAATGGTTTCTCTATCTACATAATTTTTTTTAAGTAATACTCTGGTGTGTCACTCACACGACTTTCTCTTGCCCTGAAACTTAATACTATAAATACAGGTTGCAGATTAAGAGGTAAGATAACGAGTACTGTTATGTAAACCTGTGTTAAACAATTCAAATTAAGCTCCGGAAGAGTTTTATATGAAAATTAGTTCTCTGTGAGGGGGGCTACCACCCCCCTCAACCCCCCGTTTCATAAATACACCTACATTTATATAGAATTTAATTCGGTTATTAAAAAATAATTCTGCTTTAAAAAAAAAAAAATTATTAAAATTATTATTTAAAAAAATTACCTTTTATGATAATGCAGACGATTCCATATTAGAGAAGTAGTATAACACTAAATATATATATATATATATATATATATATATATATATAAAGAGTTGAATTTATTCTCAATATTGCATTATATATATATATATATATATATATATATATATATTGTTAAAAATGAAAAAAAAATCGATAACTTTATTTTAAATTATCGCAGATCGATGGTTCAACCATTCGTTTTAAAGGTATTGGCGAGCTCTTTTGAAAGATACCCATCATGAAAATTTACTCCCCTCGAGGGGTACTTCCCCCCCCCCCCAGGGGGGAGGCGGGGCTCCTACATACATAATTTTTTTTTTCCCAGTTGACTATCTCTATTACAAAAAATATATATTAGTTTCATTTGGTTTAGTGCAGTCTATAGATGTTAAACTCTACTTACCTGCAATTTCCCCCATAGACGTAATGTATTTCAATACTTTTGAGTGTGCCTGTACACAAACCATTTGCTTCATCTCTACGAAAAGCTTACTGTAGCATATGATATACATTTATGACCTATATGATACACATTATGACCTATATGACACCTATATGATAGACATTTAGAATACCAAGATTGGAATTTCTGCTACTATTTGTTCTTGAGATATGCTGATAACAGACACACAGACATCCACACAGTCAGACAGACACACAGACCATTCGCTAAAAACATGATTTTCGTATTCAGGGCACCTCAGAACATGCAAATATAACAAAAACTCACGTTCGAAAATTTGACCCTAAAACAATACTTTCTTGACCCTATGGGTAAGAGAAAGTAAAAATGCAAAAATATACATAAAATGTATTATTATAATATTCAACTCAATGTACTTCCTCTTTAATAATAACCAATTTCCTTCTTCATTTGCGCTATACAAAGAAGAAAAAAAAAAAAAGAAAAAAAAGAAAGAGCCTAAAATGCCAGTGCTAAAGAAGGAAGAAAAAAATAGATTTAAGTTGCAAAGAAATAGGAGTCGATATTCTATGGTATGAAAAAATGGGAATGTATCGAAAATCATGAACAGAATGAGGAAAAGATAAGGATAATTTCCGGAAAATACGATTTATTTCATTTATCCAGCAGTTTGCAGTAAATAGCTTTTTGTTCATTTTGTTGTCTGTGAAAAGAGCTTTTCGTTGGATTCCTCGCTGAAATCGACTTACGAACTAAATAGAACCTGATAAACGCTTTTAATGAGTTATTATTATTATTATTATTATTATTCATATCTTAAAACATTTGTTATAGACATTGATTTACATATACTAGTACTGCTCAATGGTCGAAACCCGACCAGTTTTTTAAAGAAGCATTTATATAATGAATATAGAAAATCAAATTTTACGCAGGAATGATGTCCTTAGACGTCATCCTAAAAGTTATGTATTAATTTTATTATGTTTTCCATAATTTAAGAATATTCAAATGTACCGTAGAGTAATTTCACCCACAGATGTAATCTATTTAAATTATTTTATGTATTTTTATGTATCTTGTACAAGAAGCACTTGTCTGATATATATATATATACATATATATAAAAGTTTCAAGCCAAGTAATATTCCCATTTCATACAGATTCAAAATATCGAATTTAGACTTCTTTTAAACCTTTGTTTTTGAGATATCCTGATAATAAACAAATTTACACACACTCACTGAGAGGCACATACACTAACATTAAAAACCTTATTACCATGTTTTTGTTAACTTCGATTCTTGTTTGTTTGTATGTTTGTTTGCTTGTCCAGTACAAATCTTGCAATCGATTTTTAACTAACTCCCCGACTAGCTAGATATTTGAAACTTTCAGGAGAGCTCAGAACACGGTGAGACAATACATTTTTAACACTTTTAGTCAACTGTTTCAGGTCCCTACTGCCTTCGGCATTCGGCAGCGTTTATATGATTCTACAGAAAATTTATTTAACTAACTTCTCGGCTAGCTAGACTTTTGAAACTTTCAGAACAGTTCAGAACACGGTGAAAATGCATTTTTATAATACTTTTAGCCAACTGTTTCGGGTTTCTGCTGCCTTCGGCATCGTTTACATCATTCAACAGAAAATTTATTTAACTAACTTCTCGGCTAACTAGCCATTTGAAACTTTTATAATAGCTCAAAACACGATAACAATGGATTTTTTTAATACTTTTAGCCAATTGTTCCGGGTTCCCGCTGCCTTCGGTAGCGTTTATAAGATTCAACAGAAAATTTAAAAACATGGTATATAAAAAGTTCTTTTATCTTTAACTATTTTTATATTTAGGGAACCTTAAAACGTATAATTAAAGCAAAAACTCAATTTTTAGAATTTTACCCCAAAACAATGCTTTCTTTATCGTACAGTATTAAATAAAAATAAAAAATATAAAAAATAACATAAAATATATTATTATAATATTCAACACAATGTATTTCCACTTTGATAATACGCAATTTCGTACTTCATTTGCGCTACACAAAGAAAAAAAGAAAAAGAAAGAGCCGAAAATGTCAGTACCAAAGAAGGAAGGAAAAAATAGATTTGAGTTGCAAAGAAATGGGAGTCGATATTCTATTGTATGAAAAAGTGGGGATGTATCGAAAATCATGAACAGAATAAGGAAAAGATAAGGGAGATTTCCGGGAAATTCGATTTATTTCATTTATTCCTGCAGTTTGCAGCAAATAGCTTTTTGTTCATTTTGTTGTCTGTGAAAAGAACTTTTCGTGGGATTCCTCGCTGAAATCGACTTACGAACTAAATAGAACCTGATAAACGCTTTTTATGATTTTTTTTTTTATTCATGTCTTAAAACACTTGATAGAGACACTGATTAATACATATTACATATTATATATATATACAAAGAGAGAGATAGTAAAACCGTGTTACAACAGTATTTTAGTGACCAAGTAAATATATTGTTATAGAGGGGTATATCGCTACATGTCTGGTAACATCTATAATTTATTCCGGAGTACTGTTAGACCCACCTTTTTTTCACACCAGTATATTTTAACAGTCTTTGTTTAGTTGGATGGAAAGATCTTCCAACAACATATATATAAATTTCAATTTTTTTCCCTGTTATTCTTATATTAGTTTTATTTAAAAGAAAAATTTAGTGAAACAAAGAACCTGCTCAGAATTATTTATATTTGTTGAATGTTCCTCAAATTCATTGTCCAAAATTAGTTTAAATTTAAGAATTACACTTTTGAAAAAATACAGTATTTGTAATAATTATCTTAAAATCTTTTAAGTTTTGTTTTTAAATATTGCTCTAAAAGATAAAATAAAACTAATGTGGCGTTATGAATTTCGATTGTAAAGCATTAATTTAAAATTTACACTTTAAACATAGCATAGCTGCTAACTTTTTTTTTTTTTTCAATTTATTACGTAACGTGTTAGCATCTGCCTTTTTTTTCCACACTATTCATTTTTTATTTTTTATTTATTTATTTATTTCATTTTCTTTTTTTTCTTTTCTTATTTTCTTTATTAATTTTTATTTATTTATTTATTTTTGTAGAATAATTTTCACAGTATATAATTACGATAAGAAAAAAAATTGCAATTAGAAAAAAAAATATATATATAGGGAGTATTGACAACGTTACGGAATAAATTTTAAAAAGCTGGCAGCTATGCCATTTATTGTTGTTTCATTAAATATCAACTTTTAAAAAAAATATTTTGCTACTAAACATTTAAAAACTCTACATATTTTAAATGTATATATATGCGAGGCAAATGTTTTCTTATTAATTTTACCTTCAATAATCAGTCTTTCAGTTCATTTACCTTTCTTACTGAATTTTGGTAATTCTTTAAGTTAAAAGTAAAAAATAAGTTATAGTTCTTCTAAAGATTATGAAAATGGAAAGAAAATTGCTTTTTGGGTAGATTATATATAGAGTGAAATGTATTGTACGTCATTAAGGAACTTAAGTTACTAAGCATAAATAAACTTGTACGTAACCAATACTTGTTTTGCGTCTTTGAAGATGAATGACGACATATATCGTAAGGTTCTTTTAATGGAAAAAGTAATGGTATATATTACATATTGAATATAAAGAAAAAGCAGTTTGAATGCATACACAATATTTCCACAAATTGGTCGATATTATTAACTATGCTCTGAATCTTTTCTTCAAACACAAATTTATCAGATATCGTATAAACAGATTTAAGTTTAACTAAGCATTTCGATGGTTTGTGCATATGTTATAAAAAACACCTTTTTCATACATTCATTATATTTCTAATGAATTACCGTAATTTCTGGTAGATACCCCGCAGGTTATGTAATCCAGCTTTGCACCAGAAATTTCAATTGATAAATAAATTTATATTTGTACGAGCTCTTCCTTCGAAAAAGTATAGATTTCTCTATTAAATAAAATTTCTGGTGGAGAAATGACACATCTTACATACTGGTTATCTACCAGAAATTACGGTATTAGAAAGTAAATAAAAATATATAATACAAAGTTTTTTCTTTATTCTCTTGATTAGAAGGGGGAAAAAAGAATACTTTTTGAGAAATACACATATCCAGAAAAAAATGAATAGTTTTATAACACCTGCACCGTTATAATTCTTCAAATATCTGCGCTCAAACGGGCCCTTTGCAGTTCCCATCTTCCATTAGTAATTTTGCAGTTTCGAAAGTATGCGCGATCAGTTCTTCATCCTCAAAACCTTATAAAACTATTTTTCAAGGTGCTGGCTGCATATTAAAATTTTTAAATACCCAAACCTGTCATCGCGTAATACTTTTACAGTTTTGAAAGTCACTGTAAAAAAACTGTTAAAAGTACAGGAAAAACCTGGCAGCTGGGGTGCCAGTAATTCTCCGTCAAATATACAGGACAAAACTGTACTTTTAACAAAAAAAATGTTTCTTTTACAGGATTCCTGTGTAAAATATATGTCAGTGATACAATTTTATACGGTTTCAAACTGTATATTTGACGGAGAAATACTGGCACCCCAGCTGCCAGGTTTTTCCTGTACTTTTAACATTTTTTTTTTTTTTTACTTTCTGAACACTATAGTGAGGAAAGTGTCGTAATCATGTCTAAAATCCAAATTTGAGATTTTGATGATTCTATATGTTTCGAGGTCCCCCGAGTCCGTTTCCACTATTTTTACGATGATGTATGTATGTGTGTGTGTATGTATGTGTGTATGTATGTGTGTGTATGTCTGTGAGTGAACACGCTAGCGTCTAAACGCTTAGTTCGAATAAGCTGAAAGTTGGTACGTATATTGTAAGTCATCATAGTACGAACCCTATAGATTTTGGTGAATCTAGTACTTAAAGTTTTTTTACAGGGACACCAGGAAATATTCTTAATCATTATGGCCTATGGGGCCAAATTTTTAAAAGTGCGATAGCGTCTAAACGCTTTATTAATCTGAGCAAAAAATTTGTACGCATGTTATAGGTCAAAGTTGCACGAACTGTATAGATTTTGGTGAATTTAACACTTACAGTTTTTTTACAGGGGCACAAAGAAAAATACTTTATCATTATGGCCTATGGGGCCAAATTTTTAAAAGTGTGATAGCGTCTAAATGCCTTATTAATCTGAGCAAAAAATTTGTACACATGTTGTAGGTCACAGTTGCAACAACTGTATAGATTTTGGTGAATTTAGCACTTACAGTTTTTTTACAGGGACACAAAGAAAAATTCTTTATCATTATGGCCTATGGGACCAAATTTTTAAAAGTGCGATAGCATCTAAACGCCTTATTCAATAAAGCTGAAAATTTATATGAATATTATAAATCACTGCTGCACTAACTATAAGCATTTTGGTGAATCTAGCATTTATAGGTTTTTACAGGGACACAACGAAAAATTCTTTATCATTATGATCTATGGACTCAATGTTCATGAGCGTTAAATAAAACATCGTGTAATATATGGAGAGAAATACTCAAACACTCTATTATGTTTTTCTCTCTTTTGTTTGTTTAACAAATCCTCTTTCTTTACTTTATCTACAAAACTGTTAATTACCTACTCAATGTTCGGAAAGTCGAGTAGAGTCACTCCAGATTTCTTTTTTTTTTTTTCTTCTTCAGTGTATATACACTGAGAAAAAAATATACCGCTTTCATCTAGAACCATCCTTTTCTAAATCCCTAAACTAGGAATATAGATTTCGGAGCTATGACTATAAGGCACGCCAATACACTGACAAAAAATTCTGTAACTGACATCTAGAATCTAAATTGTGGCTCTAGGAAAAATAGTTCCATGTCATTCTTATAAATTTCTTATAAAAAAATTTCTAGTCTCCTTCGAAAGCGAATTCTAGAGACCTCTATTAGAATTCTTGTGTGTTTGAGTATACTATCGAGGACAAGCCTATTTGAAAACATCTCCAAATAAATGTGAATACAAGAGGCGAGTTTCAGCAGCTATAATCTCGGTTTAAGACCCAATTCTAGAAAATCAAGCGAGAATTTATCGTAATACAAAAGATTCAGAATATTCAGAAAAGTGTTTCACCATCTAGAAATGTGTAGATTAGAAATTCTCGACCATTTCGTCTATTCAGTTTATTGGCGTGCCTTATGCGCATAGCTCGGAAATCTATATTTCTAGTTTAAGAATTTAGAAAATGACCATTTATTCATTCTAGATGAAGACGATATATTTTTTTTTTCTCAGTGTACAATCAATTCCTCTCGCTATTATTTTCTGTTTCACATATATATGGTACAGAAACTAATGTTTTTGTGTCAAATTTTCTAAATAAACATTTGCCTATATTTACATTTTTTTTAAGTGTATTGTATATAAATCAGGTTTTAACCCTCTCTCTGTGTGTATGTATGCGTGTGTGTGTGTGTGTACGTGTTCTAAATAACACTCAAAAAAAAATATTCAAAAATGAGTTATATTGGGTCAAATTTGAGTATGTAACATACTCAAAATAGCTCCGAAGCAAATATACTCAAATTTAAAAATCCCATGTACTTACTATTGAAAATATTAACATGCTTAAAAATTAATATCGACCATCGTGAATCCCAATATTCCAAATATAGATTTTCATTCATGTATTCTTCCGTAAACTCCGATGCATAATTCTGGAGATTTTAGGAAATAAATTTTGTGCTTGAATTCTTTCTGTTTACATTTGTTGAAATCGTATTAAAGAACTTCTTTTAGTTCAGCATTACTTATAATAAATCATGAACTGAACAAATGTTAATTTAAAAACATGTGATATTACATAAATGAGAGAAGCATTTTTACCTTTTTGAAATAAAATTACTAATTTCGAAATAAGTATGTACATTTAATCATTTTGGAACACTTCCTTTTTAAGAGTGCAATATCATATGGGTATCATATTTTATTGAAATCGCAGAAATGGTTCATGTACAGTCGGTAACAAAAGTGTCCGAACACTAGCAAAAATTCCTATCTAAAAAATGTACACTTCATGCGGTTTTTTTAAATAAATCCTTGTCGAATCCTGTTCTTAGTGTAAGAACATGATTCGATAAGGAGTTATTTCACAAAACCGTATGAAGGGTACTTTTTTTACATAGGAACTTATGCTAGTGTTCGGAAACTTTTGTTACCGACTGTACAAGGAAGTACAAAACTCTTCAAATACATTACGTCTATAACCGAAATTTCTGGTGGGTACATTTTAACATATTTCTACTGTACTAAACAAAATGAAATTGGCATACATTCTTTATATCCATAAAAGCATGTTTCATATAAATTATGATATAAAAAAATTTATATGATATATTAAAAAAAAAAAAAAAATCGATACATTTGTGCTACGTTTGGAAATGGATCAAATTGCAATTCAAGTTGTATCATGTATATATATATGTGTGTGTGTGTGTGTGTGTGTGTGTGTACTGTGATAATTTCAACCGGTACATACATAATTTATAAATACAGTACCCGTCGCTGGTTAAAATCACGTTCGTTCAAACCAAAGTGATTTTATTAAGCGGCTGATTTTTATATCCAATGAAAATTTTTTGCACTCTAGGAAAATGTATTGTTTCCTTAAATTTGGAAAAAAATTTCAAAAAGTGATGAATAATGAAATTAATGAACAATATTAATTCATTTTTAACAGATAATGAATTTTTCCTTCAAAATAAGTAAATTAAATATGTCCTAAGTTCCGATGTTCTTTCCTTTGAGAAAAATCGTCATCATTTAACCAAAATTTCCTGCTTTTAATTTAAATTTAAAATCTTACTGTTTAAACCTCTTGCTTCTAAGCTATTTCAAAATAAGAAGTAGAAGTTGTCTTTTAAAAATTAAATATATATATATATATCACTTACAAACAAATTCAAATTTGTAACTTTTACCGCACTTTGAAGAATACACACTTCTTGAAATTGTTACTAAGATAAGTTTTACCGCACGTTTAATTTGTAACTATGCTGCGATAACAGTTTTTAACAAAGAGAGATAACGTAGGGATTGTTGTGCTTTTTTTCTTTTTTATTTGAAAAATAAAAAATGTAAATGTAAATGAAAAATTTGTTTAGCGGGCATAAATGACATTTTTATTGCTGAAGAGATTTTTTGTTTGAGTTTATTAACCGGCGATACTGATTTTATTAAACGGCGGTTTTAAAAGTATTTTGTATTGATTTGATTCCGGTCTCAGAAATTTTATCAGATTAAGCGGCCGATTTTATTAACCAGGGAATTTATTAAGCGGTGGTTACTTTATTATACAGAGTTATTCAGAATTAGTCCAATAAGTTTCAGTGCGATGTGAGCAGCAATTCTTCGAATAATTTTAAATTAATTTTGATATTTTTTTATAATACACTGAGAAAAAATTCTGTAACTGACAACTAGAATCTAGTTTGTGGCTCTAGTAAAAAAAATTTATGTCATCCTTATAAATTCTAGTCCTTTTGAAAGCGAGTTCTAGAATCTCCTATTAGAATTGTAGAGCGTTTGCCTATATTCTCGAGGTCAAACTTATTTAAAAATCTCTGCAAATAAATGTGTACACAAGAAGCGAGTTCTAGCAACTATAATCTTGGTTTATGACCCAATTCTAGATAATCAAGCGAGAATTTCTCGCAGTGCAAAGGATTAAGAATATTTAGAATATTCAGAATATTGTTTCATCATCTAGAAATCTATATAGAAGTTCTCGATCATTTTCTCTATTCAGCTTATTGGCGTGCCTTATATAGTCGGTAATAAAAGTGTCCGAACACTAGCAAAAATTCCTATGTAAAAAAAGTACACTTCATTCGGTTTTGTTAAATAAATCCTTGTCGAATCCTCTTCTTAGTCAGTCTGAGAACATGATTCGATAAGGATTTATTTAACAGAACCGTATGAAGTGTACTTTCCATGCATAGGAATTTTCGCTAGTGTTCGGACATTTTTGTTACCGACTGTACCATAGATCGGAAATCTATATTTATAATTTAGACATTTAGAAACTGACCACTTATTTGTTCTAGATGAAAGTGGTATATTTTTTCCTTAGTATAGCCTTAAATATTTTCTGAATGTGGCTAAAATATTCAAACGAGGAGTTGAGGTGGGTGGCAGCCTTCTTCACGCGAAACTTTTTGTTTGTTAAAAAAAAACTATTTTCCAAACTGTCATAATCCGCGTTTTTAATGATCGATAGATGGCGCTTTTTCAGCTTTTCTTGTTAGTAAATATAATAGCCACGTGTATTTATTATTGTTCTTTTTGTTATTCTACTTAATATTCGTACTATAATTTCTCCGCCATTACATCATGGAAAATTGATTGCTTTTGGAAAAAAATATTTCAGTTTATTCAAAGTTCGATCGGAAGTAGATTTTTAACTGAAGTTGAACAAATATTAGTTTCAAATCATCTGATTAATTCCTTACTTTCATTAGCCGAAGCAACTGAAATTTTAAATTTGTCATTTGGAAATAAATGGAAGCTTAATTCTGGATTTCTTGATCCTTTGGAGTTACACTGTAGCACACAACAGTATGTGTTATCTTTTTTACCGGATTTATTCATTTTTATTCAATAAATATATGTAAAACTAGACATCGGCAAGCAATGGTGGCTTGATGAAAGCCGAATTAAAGCATGTTAATTCTAATTTCACCTTAGTCCACCAGAGGGCGAGCATTTCATTACAATCGCGGATAGTAAAGAAGGAGAGAAGAAAGTAGTATGAGTTCCCCAGCAGATTTTATTTAAGTGAAATTTAATTTTTTTAATGAAAGATCTTTCTATGGCAATATTAATAATAACAATATAAATTAGCAGTATTATGTAAATGTTTCCAATATATTTCAAATTGATTATAAACATTTTCAGTACGTTTTAGGAAAAATTGGAACATTATAACTGCAAAAATTTTAAAGAAAAACTGAGCTGTGCAAACAGATTCTGAAATCTACACTTATAAAACAGGAAAAACATAAAATTTCAGTTACAACTATCGTATTACAACAAATAGATTTATTATACATTTCGCATTAGATTGTTTGATATCGAATCCTATATAATCAATACCTTTCTGAGTTCTACTTTCAAGAAAGAAATGCGATAAGGATTTGCTAATTTATTTTCCGTTTTATATTTCAAAGAGTAGAAACTAATTTAATACAATACATTTATAAATAATTTGGAAACACTAGAAATTTAAAAAAAGAGAGAGAGAGAGAGAAGTGATTTTATATATAAATATATTTTATACGTTATTTCATTTATATAAATTGGATAAATGCTCTACTATTATGACAGCATACTTGCCAGCATACTAATTAATATTCCGTAGTATTGTTAGCCCAGCCTTCTTTTTCACACCAGTATCTTTTTAGAGCATTTTTCTTCTTATTTAATCTTATTTGCATTTGGAGAATACTCTAAAAGTTTACTGGTGGAAAAAAGGGCGGGACTAACAACACTACGGAATATTAATTAGGATGTTGGCAAGTATGTGACAGTGTATGCATCATAATTGCCAACCTAACCCGGAAGATTGTTAGTCCCGCCCCTTTTCGCCTATTTTTTCACACCAGTCTTTTTTTAGAGTACTTTTTTTCTTATTTAATCGTAAATATATTTGAAGAGAATTACTTTAAAAATTAAGTGGTGCACAAAAAGGGGCGGGGACTAACAATCTTCCGGGTTAGGTTGGCAAGTATGATGCGTATATTTGAGGGTGTTGTTTAAAAAAATAATAAAATAAATAAATTTTGTGTTCTTATAAACTGTTTACATTGCATACATAGTTGCCAAATTAGCACCTTTTGGCTACAGGAAAATTTCAATAAAATTTTTTATTATTTTACTTAATCAGTGAAAACCGTTACTTATTTTACTTACTTTATTTTACTTAAATTTTATTTTACTTAATCCGTGATAACCGTTGGTTAAATAAAATAAATATTTCTATTAAAATTTTCCAGGAGCCAAAAGGTGCTAAATTGGCAACTATGATTGCATATGATGATTTTTCACAAGCTGGCTTAATCATTTAATGCTTTTAGAGAAGTTAGATTTAATGATCTTCTTTGAATCGTTTTTAGGTCGCATCTAATACAAAATAAACATAATACAAAAATCTGTATTAGATACAGATAGAAGCATTTTGTGTGTTACATAAAAAAAAAAAAAAAAAAAAAAAAATCATTCCACACATTATTTATTGATTATATATTTTCACACTTATCTTGTATCAAATGTCAAGTTTTCTAAATATGAAATGCATTCGTTTAAAAACCCTACAGATTACAAGCAAAAAATTTTCAATTTTTTTAAAGAAACCTTTATATCTCCATAAACCCTATTTATTTCCTATAAAAATAAATACAGGTAATTAAAAGAAGCATTATAATCATTTGCTACAGATCAAAGGTAATTTCAAGCTTTTTTTTTTTTTTTTTTTTATGAGTGGTTGAAAAAATACTTTTTCTTTAATTTTCACTGGCACCAGTTTCTTTTTCACGATAAAACTGACATTCAAACATATGAAGTATATGAAGTGTAATATTTCATTACACCCTTAAAGTTTCAGGATAATACATCATGTATTTTCTGAGATAATTGACAAAACATGTAAAATCATGAGCATTTTCATTATTTTCTCCACCATTTGTACATACTCCCCAAAATTGAGAGTTAAGTAAAGCAAGCTATTATAATAAGACAAGAAAGGTATTTAAAACCCTTTATCTACTGACGGTACTTTAAAGTACCATCACTTTAAAAAGAGTATAAAATCGAATTTATAGAAGAAATGTCAAAGATATTTATAAGAAGGGAACAGATGCACCTCCCTTTAATCTCACTACAAAGCATTAAATGATACATATAGCCATTTTTGTTCCATTAAGGGATTTTATGGAGTGCACTTGCTGTTTTTGCTTGATATTTTTCACGAGCTTCATATGTGTTATAATTAATTCCTATATTATTTCAAGAATATCCCACTAATCTTAGAAAAAATATGAGGAACATAAAGAGTAAATATTTCTCTAAACTTTTTTCATGTCAAAATAATTTTTTCGACCTCTATTTACCAGTGGTACACTAAAGTACGACCTCACAAAATTCTCATTAATTATTATGATGAGGTGGTATGCATAATTTTTAACATATGTATCTTTAAATAATGCACTTTAGTAACTAAAAATATATGTTTCAAACACATTTTTTGTCTGTATCTTAATGCAGTAGATAAAGGGTTAAAGAAGAGTTGATTTGCAAAATCAATATTTTATATTATAAACAGAAAAACTATGTATGTTATTTTCTCTGGTGTTTTTTATTAAAAATATTATATATGGAACTTTATGTTTTAAAAAATATAATGCATACCAAAAAAAAAAAAAAAAATCAGGAATGGTTAACATAAACGGTTGTAATTATTTGAAGAACTACATTTTAATGACGTCGTAATATTTCAAACCCGATGAAAAGTTTATGAAAAATGTAACATCATAGAAGATTGTTTAGCATCAGAAACTAATCAATATTAGGTGCTTGCGGAGCTCTAGTTTCCCGGAAAGAACATGCACGCTTATAAGTCTTACTAATTTATTCTCCGGTTTAAAATTTCAAAGAATGTCAGCCAATTTATTGCAAAACCGTTATGCGAAATTTGAGAGAAATACGTAATGCCAGTTAAAGGATAAGAAACTGTTTTTTTTTTTTTTTGCGAGAAAAATTCTTTGACAAAAAATGATTTACGAAGAAAGGGGATAAAAAGTTCAGTTGAATGTTGAAATATTTTGAGCTTTGAAATGCCTCATTAATGAGGATTGCGTGAAAATTTTAAAATATTTTATAAATAATATGTTTGGCGGACTTTTTGGGAAAACAATAAATGTATCTTTTTTTTTTTTTTTTTAATGCAAATTTTGAAACTTTGTGTTTTTCTCTTTTATACTTCAATTTACTCTATAGATTGCACTTATTATTTTGAATGTTTTGTGCTATTTTGTTTCTCGTATCTCTCTCTGACTGTAAGTGTGTATATGTAGATCTAAATTTATGGAAATTTAATTATATTTCACACGCACAAAATAATAAAGAAAAGTAAAAAACTGTAATATTGTGTCTTAAAGTAATAGTAAATATTTTGGTAATTCAGACAGAAAACTTTTCTAAGTTTTAATTTTTATTGTTTTTCCTATTGTATTAACTATGTTTACATATTAGTCGTCATGAACCCTTAAGCAGCAAATAATTCCAACACCGAAAAAACATTAAAGACGTCTTGGCATAGAAAAAGATAGATATTTATGCTTCCTGTATTTTAAAATATGTACAACAGTGTTAAAAAAATTAAATTAAATTTAAATAAATAAATTAAAAAAAAGACTATGTAAAAAGAAACAAGCATTATTCCCAAATTATTGCAGATTAGCTTTTCCTGCGCAGAACAACTGCGTGATAGCACCTGCATACATAATATGATTTTCAGAAAAATCTCATGAATAAAATCGTTAGAAAAGTTCAGTTCTACCCCCCCCCCCCCCCACACACACACACTTTTTTTTTCAATAAAATATATTTAAATCTTTAATACTTGCATTATATATTCATTTTTATTTTTCATTGATAAATAAATAAAAAGAAATAACGTTCCTTCAATTTATAATGAATGAAAAATCTGAATATATAATATATATATCCAAAACTTTGGCGTTCAAAAATTTATTTAGAAAAGCCTTTTATAATTGTATCTCATTATGATGATTTCGATTTTGACCAATAGAGGGCATCACCACCGTCTTGTGGAATAGTCAGTTTCAGTTTCTTCTTTTCTTTCTTTCTTTTTTCTTTCTTTTTTTTTTTTTTTTCAATATAAGATATTTAATTTGCAGTATAATTTCAATTTTAGATATATATATATATTTTTTTTTTCTGCAGCTAAGTTAAAAGTTCTTAGAATTAAATTAAATTACTTTATATTGAAAATCAAATTGACGGGATTAAATTCCCATAGAACCATAAGTAACAGATATTCCATAGTAAATAAATGTACTGTCTACAAAATAAATAAATTAATTAATAATAATAATAAAAATTTTATTTTCTTAAACATATATATCATTTTTGCTTTCAAAAATTTATTTAGAATAGCATTTTAAAAATATATCTTAACACGATGATTTTAATTTTGACCAATAGAGGGCAAAACCACCGTCCGAATATCCAGACTGCCGAATACCCACCAAAATACTCAACCACTTAACTGACTTTAAATTCTTCTAAAATCCTTCTAGATATGAGATCTTTAGCTTTTCCTCACATAAAGTTAATATTTTTTCGATTTCTTTAAGAAAATATGCATTTCACATGTATTAGAATATTTTTTTTGTAGTCAGCAGCCGAACTTATACGTTGAGCTATCAGATAACACCTTACGCCACTATCGTATCGTTTCGACAAAATTTAATCGTAACTAGTCCATACGTTCGAGAAATATTATACAGTCGAACCTCGTTAACGTGAACACTGTTAACGTGAATTACTTTTAACATGAACTGTTTCCACAATCCCCGTCGAAATGAAGATTAATTTAGTTATGTGAAGATTAGTTACTGATAGCATGAACTACTGATAACATGAACAAATTTTTTATCCCCTCGAGGTTCACGTTAACGAGGTTCGACTGTATAGATAACGTAATTCGATTGCGCAACAAGGTGGCAGAGCTTGCTTAATTTTCTGGCATGCACACTGTCCTTGACATAATCCACAAGAAAAAAATCACACGATACTGCGAGTAAGAAGACCAATTAAGGCTTAAACTGTACGCATTTCTGTAATTCAGTGGAATAACCACATTGAGAAAAAAAAATATATACCGCCTTCATCTAGAATGAATAAGTTGTCATTTTCTTAATCCCTTAACTAGAAATATAGATTTCCGATCTATGCGCATAAAGCACGCCAGTAAACTGAATAGAGAAAGTGATCGAGAATTTCTAATGTATACATTTCTAGATGGTGAAATAATATTCTAAATATTCTTAATCCTATGCACTGCGAGAAATTCTCGCTTGATTTTCTAGAATTGGGTAATAAACCAGGGTTATAGTTGCTGAAACCTCTCTCTTGTATTCGCATTTATTTGCAGAGATTTTTAAATAACTTTGCCCTCGAGAATATAGGCAAACGCGCTAGAATTCTAATAGGGGTTTCTAAAACTCACTTTCAAATGGGACTAGATTTTATAAGGATGACATGGAACTATTTTTTCTAGAGCCACAATTTAGATTCTAGATGGCAGTTACAGAATTTTTTCTCAGTGCAGGTTAAAAAAAAAATTATTATTATTATTAGCTTCAGGTACAAAATTCCGTCCTGAGTCTGTCCTTGAAAATTTGTGGCTTCACCTGTAACGAATTGCGAAGTATAAGCTTTTAATTTTGGATCGTAATTTTTTTAACACCCTGTATATCTCTTGCCTTGATGCACTCTTGAGTCTATGTTATTATACTTATATCTCAAATTATTTTCGTTCTGACTCCCTGATAAACCTTTACAAAAAGTTGTAACTGCAAATAAATGAAAGAGTTGTTTAAATAAAACATAAATTGGTGTTTAGAAATATATGTGTATTTATTAAATAGTTCTTGTATCATAAAGTATATACAACAGAGTGCCGTAAATAAATATTTACGCTATTCAACTAGCTCTCTCATATTGGAACAATATTATGTAACGTTTACGTGTTCGTATAGAAAAGAGATCGTAGAATCATAGCCTCCAAAACTAGATGCCTGTCGCGTGTCTCGGAAACTTGGCAACAGTTGAAGCGGTAGACAGCGCCACCTGGTAGAGATTGCGCGACTTTTTTATGCAACTGTCACCAATAATTTTAAGAAGCGATATATGATATATATAATCGACGTTTCTTCGATTCTATTCGTCTTTTATGTATATCATATCCCACATTTAAAAATTTTTGGTGGCTGTTGAATAAAAAAGTCGCGCAATCTGTACCAGGTGGCTCTATCTACCGCTTCAACTGTTGCCAAGTTTTCGAGCCACGCGACAGGCATCTAGTTTAGGAGGCTGTGTTAGAATCATGATACATAGAATCACTTTTCTACAGTATCACGAAACGTTAGTTTGTATTTGAAGCACTTAGATTTCCAATTCTTTCTAGGTTATTGTCGTGAGACCTGTATTTTAAAGCAAACAACCAAGTACTTTGTAGCATTGCTAATCAAGCAGAAACGGTCGTTTTGCCAAGCCAAGCTCAGAGAAAAGCAAAACAAACAAACTACCACTAACACAAAGCAGAACGCGCCAATAATAAAATCGACAGAAATAACCCAAGATCGTTAAATGCTTATTATACAGAAACCAACTTTCCCATGTTAAATCGGCAAATTTTTTTTCCGTAAAGTTTTAAATATTGGACGAACCAAATATCGCAGTAAAATGAAACAAAAAGTAAAATATTCGTATCAACGAGATCTTTAATTTGAGATAAAAACGAACTTTCTAAGTTAATAAGTAAAAAAATGGGAGCATTTTCAATTTAGCGTAAAATTAGATGTTTTGACAACTTTTTGAAAAAATTTCTTCTTCAAGAAATTCTTTTTAAAACAAGCTAGAGAATTCATAAATGTGCAGAATTCTTTGAAAACTGGTTTTTCAGATAGACAATTACTTAAACTAGGAACTTTTATAAAATTTGAAGTTATTAATTGAAACGAAGTTATTATTTTTTGAAGTTATTTGAAGTTATTGAAGTTATTAATTACTTTTATAAATTTGAAGTTTATTTTAGAAATCAAAATTTCCTATCTTAATTGCTGAAAAACTGTTAAATATCGCCAAAGAGACATAAATCGCCAAATATGAAATAGCTTCATCTCAGTTTACCCGAAAAATATTAATTTCAAATTGAGCTGCTTTTTCTTTTTATAAGTTAATTTTAACCAAAGAATCTTTGCTTTTATTATTTTGTACAATTTTAAATTTTATATCGCTGAAAACAGAAATGAATACATTTTTGAATAACATTTGTTTCAAATCTGCAGCTTAAATTGCTGATTTTTTGATATTTTCCATACCTTAGAATAAGAAAGTCAGTACACGATATAGTATCCAATTTTAATATCCTTCAATTCAATCTGGCAATGATAATTATGATGCATAAAGATTTCTACTTCCTTCTATATAGTATACTAGCAGGCTTTGCCCGCTTCGCTTGTAATTTTATTGAAATGAATTCCGACTTTCGGTTTTTAATGGATTTACACGTTGTAAGAGTTCCTGAAAACAATTTGACTATTTTTAGAAAATTTCTATTTGCGTGTATGTGTTCCATGTGTGTGGCGAAAGTTTTGTTCCAACTAGATATCAGGAGCTACTGCTCAGAATTACATATAAATTTATATGCAATTGAACCTTGATGTATAATAGCGTTTATTATTATTTGGTGTCAATTGCTCAACATGGTGCTGCTATACAGTGATTGCTGCAATTTCAGAGAAGGCTATATCTTATTAACTAATACATGGAATTGCATAAATTTACAAATAAATTTACATTGTTACAAATTATAGTGCTTATCAACTTTTGTACCAATATCTCAACATGTGGCGCTGCTATACAGCGATTTTCGCAATTTAAGGAAAGGTTCTGTTGCATATAATGAAACAAAACTTGATATGTGAAAAGGCCATTATGAGACATTATGCTGATTCAATCTCGATGCCTACCGGCCGATATGTGGAGCTCATATACTACAATTTTTTTTTAGAACTGAAAGGATGCCATCTGCATGGTGAAAATTTACTTCCGTTGGACATTTTGTGCAACAATACTTCTCTGAGTTGATAATATTCAGCATTCATAATGAAAAAAATAATAAATAATTTGTGCTGCGTTAATATGTATAGGAAAATGTAGAAGAAAGTTTTGTGATGGACACGACATACTAGTCTGCATAGAAAACCCATAGATAATGTCTAGCAACCAGAATTATGGAAAGTTTAACGCAAAGAAAACTTTGTAATACGTTTTAACGCAAAGAAAACAACATCGCACGAAAGCTGAGTTGAAATCCAGGACATATCTGATGTTAAAGTATCAGGTTAATTCCAGTAAATATAAAAACTATTTAAAAAAAAAAATAAATGATATCTACAAAAAAGACACTTAAAATATACAAAAAAGCCAAGCTCAAAGAAAGAGAATTGATAAAAGTTGTGTCTAAAAAGGGTGTGATATCAAATTCCCAAGCTTACATCCAAATACTTATTTAATATTCCCTTTTAACTAAATTTTCACATGCGAATCAAGTGCCTTATGATATGTTGATAGAAATCCTTCTTTCCTGTACTAAATACATCATAGCGTGTTTCTAAAAATTATTATTATTTTTATTTATGTATGATGGGCTTGGCGGCCATCTTTCAAGTAATGAATAAACATTCACACAATTTGAAAGAAGTTTCTTAAAATATATCTCATATAAAATTAATTTTGCTATTCCATTCAGCAGAGACGGAAATATTTCGATAACATGATTTCTTATAAGTATTTAGTATTAAGTGCACTTCCATCCTATAAATGCCGGGAATAAAAGAATATAAAAATTTAAATTAACGTAAAAACATGAAGGAGAGGGGAGGGGGAAGCATAGAAGCTTCCACCCCCCGTTATATTTACCCAATCTGAATTTAGCTTCTTGGAATAAACTTCTCGTAAAAATAATATGGTTATTCCATTCAACAGGGGTTGAAATATTCAGATTAAAAAAGAAAAAAAAATGCATTAAAAACATCGCAAAAGCCCCGTTAAGCACACAAGTTGAATCAATTTAAGTTTTAACAGTGTTAAGTTTGGCGCACTCCCATCCTCCCATCCTATAATTATTTCCCATTGCGCACAACTAGTGCGATATAAAACTCAATTAACCAACCAATCAACCAATTCATCCTATAATTGATGAGATTTATAGAATTCAAACTAACGTAAAACTTTGAAAGATGGCCGCCAAGCCCATCATACATAAATAAAAATAATAATATTTTTCAGAAACACGCTATGATGTATTTAGTACAGGAAAGAAGGATTTCTATTAACATATCATAAGGCACTTGATTCGCATGTGAAAATTTAGTTAAAAGGGAATATTAAATAAGTATTTGAATGTAAGCTTGGGAATTTGATATCACACCCTTTTTAGACACAACTTTTATCAATTCTCTTTCTTTGAGCTTGGCTTTTTTGTATATTTTAAGTGTCTTTTTTGTAGATATGAACATACTGTAACATTTGTTTTCGTAACTCGTGAAGCCTTATGATAACTCACTTGAGTAATTTCCTATGATCGATCATTAGAGGTACTTTTAAGTGTTATATTAACAAGCCCAAGGGGAAGATGAATGTTTAGTCTTCTGATCTTTAATTGCCAGGTGATGAGTTTGAATGTCAGTTCAGGAAAGAATGTTCGTAGTGATTCGGAATCTACATTAAGATGTATGTACTGGTCTGATTTGACTCACAGAGAAAAAAATGAACATAGAGAGATAAACTAAATTAAACCAATCCTTCATAAGCACTAGTCGTAGCACGGAGAGACAGTTATTTTTCCATCGAGTATGTTTGAAAATGTGCCCTCCGTGGCCGAGTGGTTATGTCACTACACTGCTAATCGCCTTCGAGCGTAGGAGAGCGGGTTCGATTTCAGTGCTGGCCCTGGGTGTTTTTCCAATTCTTCGTACAGTAATTCTTTCATGTGCTATCTGTCTTAATCTGACGAAGATTTACAAGCGGGCTTCTAAAGTCAAGCATACAAATCTAATGTATATGTTATCAATAAATAAATGCTTGAAAATCAAAGAATACACTTGATAGGACATTTCGGAAGCAGTTGTTGATCCTTTTTCTTACCGATTGACAACGGAAGTCTCTATTCCTAACTCATTATTAACCCACACTGAGAAAACATTCTGTGACTGACGTCTAGAAATTAAATTGCAATTGTGTCTCTAGTAAATATAGTTCCATGCCATCTTTATAATTCTAGTTTCCTTTGCTGTCGAGTTCTAAAAATCCCTATTAGAATTCTAGATTATTTTACTAAATAATCGTGTTCAAACTCATTTAAAAATCTGTGCAAATAAGTGCGAACTCAAGAGTCGAATTTTTGTAACTATAATCTTGGTTAATGACCCAACTCTAGGAAATCAAGAGAGAATTTCGCGCAATACAAAAGATTCATAATATTTATAATATTGTTTTACAATCTAGAAAAGGATAGACTAGAAATTCTTGACCTTTTTGTCTGTCCAAGTTATTTGTTTAACTTATACGCATAGCTCGTAAATCTATATTTCTGGTTAAAGTTTTCAAAAAATGACTACTTATTTGTTCCAGATGAAGGCAGCATATTCTAGATGCAGTCAGTACATATACAGTACCCGCCGCTTATTAAAATCACATTCGTCCTGAGCCAAAAGGTTTTATTAAGCGGCTGATTTTTATATCCGGCGAACGTTCTTGCACTTAACCCGTTAGTAAGTCGCTATCGACAGCGCCAACAATTACAGATTGCGAATTTTTTATTGAACTGTCACCAATAATTTTAAGAAGTGATGTGATCGACGTTAAATCGATTTTATTCGCATTTTATGTATATCAAATGCCACTTCTAAAAATTTTTGGTGGCTATTGAATAAAAAAATCTGGAAAAACTAAAGTATGGACGGCAAATCGACCAACTAGCGACTACTAACGGGTTAAGGAAAAGGTATTACTTCCCTGAATTTGTGGAAAGAAACTTCAAAAGGAAACGAATAATGGAATTAGTAAACAATATTAATTAATTTTTGATAGAAAATTCATTAATTGTTTCTTCGACATAAATAAATTAAACGCATTCCAAGTTCCCATGCACTTTCGTTTGAGGAAAATCATCATTGCTTTACCAAAAGTTCATGTTGTTCTTATAAATTTAAAATCTTTTCATTTAAACCTCATGAATTATAGTAATTTTAAAATAAGAACTAGAAATTTCCTTTTAATAATTAGAAATTATACAAAAATATCATTTCAAATCAAATTTGTAATTTATTACTGCGCTTTGAAGACTATGTTCCTTGAAATTGTTTCGGAGATAAGTGATGGGGCGTGTTTGATTTGTAACTGTGCTGCAAGTGTAAAATCTTCGACAATGAGCAATAACGGAGGGATTGTTTTGCTTTTCTTTCTTTTTTTTTTTTTTTTTAAGTCACAATGTAAATAAAAAAATTTTTTTAGTGCGCACAAATGATATTTTTGCCTGCTGAGGAGATATTTTTGAGTTTTTTAACTGGCGATGCTCATTTTATTAAGCGGCGGCTTTAAAAGTAATTTGTATTGATTTGATTCCGGTCCTGGCAATTTCATCATAATAGGCGGCTGATTTTATTAACCAGTGAATTTATTAAGCGACGGTACACTGTATATATATATATATATATATATATATATATATTTTTTTTTTTTTTTTTCAGTGGGATTCTCAGTGGTAGTATATTTCCCACCGGTGGAAGTCTCTATTCCTGGTTCATTGTTAACATTTATCTCCCTAGTGGGTGAATAATTAGCGCTCTGGCGTCTAGTTCCCAGTTGCAGGGTTCAAATCTTGCACTGAGAAAAAATTCTGTAACTGACATCTAGAATCTAAATTGTGGCTCTAGAAAAAAATAATTCCATGTCATCCTTATAAATTCTAGTCCCCTTTGAAAGCGAGTTCTAGAAACCCCTATTAGAATTCTAGAGCGTTTGCCTATATTCTGGAGGGCAAAGTTATTTAAAAATTTCTGCAAATAAATGCGAATACAAGAGGCGGGTTTCAGCAACTATAATCTTAGTTTATGACGCAATTCTAGAAAATCAAACGAGAATTTCTCGCAATGCAAATATTCAGAATATTGTTTCACCATCTAGAAATGCGTAGACTAGAAATTCTCGATCATTTCGTCTATTCAGTTTATTGGAGTGCCTTATGCGCATAACTCGAAAACCTATATTTCTAGTTAAGGGATTTAGAAAATCACCGCTTATTCATTCTAGATGGAGACGATATATTTTTTTTCTCAGTGTGTATCAAGTATGTATGCTCCTAAAATTTCGGAACCAATTTTCATCCACATGTCCCGATCTAACGAGGCTGTTCAAATTATTCATCTGGTATATAAAACGAGAAATTAATGAAATAAAAAACATCCTCATTTTTTACAACATATATTTTACACGAGTACATTTTTTCAGCAGACACACTTTTACTTACCGAAAGTTTTACACATTTTATTCTAAAATCCTCATTTTAAAATATTAATAACTGCAATGCAACATCACCATTATAAGTAGTATGAGATTTCCAAAAAAATTCGTATGATTTACTAACTTTTTCTATTGTTACGTTGAGGTTAATGTGCTAGGTAGTTCAAATCTCTGAAGTTATTTCTTGAATTTTTTTTTTTAGAAGTATCCAGTTTTTCAAAAAATGAGATCGTTAAAATTCTGAAAAGACTTGAAAATAATTGGAGGCAAACTGATTCACGTAACGTTGTTTCTTTCGTTACTACTGAACTTTAGAAGACTCTTTTAAAATATGACGTTAAAAAGTTAACTTTTTTTTTAAACTTTAAAATTTAAAAGTTTATATAATTTTCTTTCATATATATATATATATACTACCGCTAAGATAAAAAAAACAGGACATTTATTCAAAATGTAGTGCTATTCAAAATTAATATTACTATAAATTATAAATTAATAAATTAATGAAATTTTTTTCATTTATATAAGAACACAGCGCGATTAAGAATATAGCTAAATATTTCCAGAAATTGCATTAAAATGTTACTAATTTATACTTTAGCGTACATTGGACAAATATTAATTCGTATGCTGAAATTATATCGTAGACAATTGCCTCGATTTTACCATCATAAAATTTGATTTACTATAATATTTTCCTTAAATTGAATTTTGCTAGACATCGCAACTCCAAAACGGGTAATTATTTTGGAAAAGTATATGTTGTAAATCAAATAACTATTTTTACATAATCCCAAATAAATAGCCATGCAAAGACGAAAGTTGCAACTCGTTTTCTGATTTAAAATTTGAGTGTAATTTTTATCTATAATATCAATGGAAGCTTGGAAGTTATTTTTGTAATAATATTATAATAATTTTGTCCATAACAATAATTCAACACTTTTCAAACTGAAAAATAAATAAATAATTTAGTGAATAAAAACTTGTCTTTGACTGATTTTAATTCAGTGCCATTAATCTATATTCATGTAGACCAACATACATTTTTTCTCTTTTATTTATCTGAATCAAACGCCTGTTCTTCCGTTTTTTGAAAGCCACTATTTCATAGTAGTTACTTTTGTTTTATATAATCTTAGAATTTTAGTCTTTAAATAAAAGAAAGTTGTTTATTCGAAAATAGTAGTGTTAAAAATATCGGGTGATTTCACGGTCATTCAAACAATTTTAAATTTTATTCATTGATTCCCTATTAACATTAAAATATTCTTGGTTCAGATATCATTAGTCTTTTTCGAAATAGCGTTCTTTTTTTTTTTTTTTTTTTTCTGTTTGTAATGTTTGCTCTCTAAGGAAAGAAGGTTGGCATGTAAAATAATTTTCTCGAAGATATACAACCCGTCAGACCGATTTTTAATCCGTCAAAATACTTAACACTTTGTTTTCATCAATACAGTCAAAGCCACCAGGTGTCTTAAGCGATTCATCAAGTGCTTCAAAGAATTTAGTAAACCTTAGCAATTTCAAATTCTAAGAATGTAGGATTTTTTTTTTTTTTTTTTTTTTTTTTTTTTTTTTTGAGAGGGGTTGCAATTAAAAAAAAAAAACATAAATAAATAAATAAGAAAAATAGCAATCGAATGAGACCAAATGCAAGATGACAAAATTCCGTTGAAGTATACATGAAAGCAGTAACGCTATGCACTCGTGCCGAATTTTTCTGTCTATTAAACGATCGAGCCCAGTCGTTTCGATCCAAAAAGATTAAGTGCGTGTTTGCAATTTATCGACTTCAACAGATATATGCTAAGAATTATGAAAATAGGGGAGGGGGGATTGTTAAAAATATTCAAATTCAACGAAGGAATAAGACCAATTCACACGAAGAAATTCTTAAATTTAGGGAATTAAAGCAAAAACGCACACGGACCAGCACCTTTTCATCTCATGAAAGGTGAGCTTAACAATTCGATCCGAAACAACTGTTTCCTATATTTAAAATGTATGGTATTATTATAAATGTTTTACTAAACGTAATTTAATACCATGTAATTCTGTAAAGTGTTCAGCCGAGAGACGAATTTTTTACCGTTTTTAACCCATAGTTTTTCATATCAGTTAAAACGTAAATTAGCGAATTTAATAAATGATATTCAGTAATTGAAAATTCTACGCAAATCTCTTCCATCTTTTACAATCGAACTAAAAATTGTTTACATCGTAAAAATTGAGCGGATATATGTATTTTTATAGTAGATTTATAATACAGTCGAACCTCGTTAACGTGAACCTCAAGGGGAAGAAAAATATTGTTCATGTTATCAGTAGTTCATGCTATCAGCGACTAATCTTCATATAACTACACTAATATTCATTTTGACGGGGATTGTGGAAACAATTAACGTTAAAAGTAATTCGCGTTAAGCGTGTTCACATTAACGAGGTTCGACTGTAATATTTTTGACAAATTCATAGTACTATAGCATTGAGTATTATCTACAATACTAAACTGAGTAAGTGGAGTTCATTCAATTTTTTATAGCAGCCGATTTTGTAGTACTGACATTTTACTGTGTGGTATGCAAACGAAATTATGTGAAGATACCTTTGAAATTATTACCAAATTTAATTTACTTTTATTTTTCTTTTTAAGTAAAATTGTATGACATGCATAAAATAATAATGATTTATTCGTCATACTTCCTCTTTTTTTTTTTTTTTTTTTTGAGGCAAGGTCAAACAAGAAATTAACGCTTCGATAGATACCAATATCTGAATTTTATCTAAATGTCTATCATTAAATGAGTTATCTTTTTATTTAATGAGTAATCTGTTAATATAACATTCAAAAAGTTGAACCTAATATGTTGCGGCTACCACAAAACTTTCTTCTGTACCATTATTATAAATACATTGGTTGAAACACATCAGAAACTTCAAAGAGACTTCAAGATAGTGCCATATATCGGCCGATATGCACCTAAATTTAATATCAGTTTAGGATTTCATTTAAAGAAAAAAATATTTCATATATAAAATTCTTTTCAAATTAAAGCAATACCTTTCATAACGGTCTTCTAACTTATAAAGTGTGGTACATATATGCACTAGAACACAGTCATCCGTAAATGAGAGGAATGGTAACATAGCAGCTCCATCTTTTGGGCAATACGTGATAAAATATAATACGCACAATTTATATCATGGTACAACAAAAAATAAGGTTTCATAGAATTTGGAATGTACAACGCCGGTAAAAATTTGCAAACACACCGACAGATATTTTGACATTTATTAAAATGGCCAAATAGTATTCAAGTCATCTCAAAACGTGTAAATCAATCGAAAATTTCCCCGATTACAATACTTTATTCTTATGTATATTGAAGAAAGTAAAAATTACAGACTTTCGTAAAAACTAATATTTTTAGTATTGATTAATTAACCAAAAGACTATTACAAAAAAATTAAATAAACAAATAAATAAAAATAAAAAACATAAAATATATTTATGTACAATATTATTGTAAACCAGCATTAAGTAAAGTAACTAAATGAATGACAAAGCTTATGATTTTATAAAAGGTAATAACTGTTATTGACTTTTAGACTCTTTTCTTTTTCATTTCTTCAGGGCACAGAAGAATGTTTAAGATGGATTACATGAAATTCTTTCTAAGAATAATATCTGAAATCTAGTTGCTTGATTGATTATAATGGGATTCGTTATTAACTTTGCTTACATTTTGAAATCCTTCAGTTCTTTTGGAATTGTATGCCAAAAAAATTGAGGAAGCAGTAAACAAAAATTATGGATTGGAAAAATAAGTAATATAAATACTTAGTTATACTAACATCTATTTGCTAAATTAAAGTTTCTAAGTTATCAGTACTTAGCGTCAGTTATAATTTATCAAATCTGTATGCTTGATATATATATGGAGCTACATATATTAAAAAAAAAAAAAAAAAAAAAAAAAAAAAAAAAAAACCTAATGTGCTGCCGACATCACAAAATTTTCTTTTACATCATTCTATATAACTAGTTAGTTGTGGGGCGACTAAGGCGCCCGTTGAAAAATGATCATTTCATTTTATTTATTTCTCACTTCAAATAATTCATTTGCTACCAAGCCCGTGCGAAATTTTCGCCCTTTATTTATCTCTTCGTTACCTTTAAAATTTAAAATTATTATTATTATTTTATAGACGTTGTTTTTTCATATGCATGAGCAAATTTAATATTATTTTTTTATTTTTTTATTTTAATTTTTTTATTTTTCATATGAAAGCATATTTCATTTTATGCTGAAGAAAAAAAATAAAGGCAACAATTAAAATTTAAATATCTATTTTAAAGCTGTTATTTTCATATTTTAATTAATTTTAAAAAATCTAAATAAAAAACCGTTACAAATAAGGTACCAAATGAAAGGGGCGATTTTTTTCTGAATCCATCGGATCAAACATCTTATCGATCGGACAATTAGATTTTTTTAAATTAACTAAAATATTAAAGTTAGGAGACAGAGTCCAAGGAAATCTCTTAAGCCTAAAGCGTGACAGAGTCAGGCACTGATGAGCATACTTATATATGCTGATAATGCAATCTATCGGTCAACATAAACAAAAGTTTAATAAGCATAGTTTTTCACAATAAACATTACACATATGCAATTTAAGAAATTTTACACAAAAGATGCTGAACTGTAATTATTCGGAAAATCACAAAACTTGAGTAAAAGAACGTTACTTATTGACCAGTGTACACATTGAAAAAAACATTCTGACACTGCATCTAGAAAAGTAATTGCGGTTTTAGAAAAATAGTTTCATATCATCCTTATAAATTCTAGTTCCCTTTGCTATAGAATTCTAGAATTCACTATTAAAATTCTATAGTAGTTTCTCATATCATCGTGGTCAAACTTATCTAAAATTCTCTGCAAATGAATACGAATACAAGAGGCGAGTTATAATACTAGTTTATGAATCAATTCTAGAAATCAACCGAGAATTTCGTTTAATCTTTAACGATCGTAACGTTAAACGTTTAACCAGTAAATTTTAACCTTTAACCGTCTAGGAAACTTTAGACTAGAAATTCTCGATCATTTTGTTTATTCAGCTTATTTGTTTACCTTATTCCCATACCTTGGAAAGGGGTATTTCTAGTTTAGGGATTAAGAAAAGGCCGTTCTGGATGTTCTATTATAGAGCGTTCTATTCGTTCTACATGAAGACGGTATATATATATATATATATATGTATACCTGTGAACAAAGAAATTCTATAGCTTTTGCATTCTTTGTGACAGAAAAACGTCCATTTTTTAGCGTATTTGTATTCTACCAGGCCCTTGAAAACGTTAGAATGCAAATAATGCTTTTTTCTCATTCCAATTTCCAATAATTCATTTCGATTTTACTTTATTTCTTTTTTGGTTTGATTTGGGTAGTCTTCGCTTATGATCCGAATAATTGTTTTAATACTGAAATTAAATCATCTTTAAATTTCAAATTTTTGCACTGATAATATTGTATTACTATATATATATATATATATATATATATATATATATATATATTCAGTGGGGCAAGTTTGGTTAGTACCGCTCCCTGAAGTTCCGTATGAGCACAAATCGAATCAGGATTGAATAAGGATTTTAATAGTGACTTCCTCACATATCACGTTTTGTGCACTTATAAAAGATGAGATATAGCTCGACCCTTAATAGGAAAACTGCACCATAAGGGCCGCTTGCGGTGAGATATATTCCCAAATCTAATCAGCACCAATTTATGTCAAGGTTCAACCTTATATACAGTTTCGTAGAATTCTGTCCATTATTTCGTGAGATTGTGTGGAGAAAATTTTTGTAACACGCACGCACACAAAAAGGCATTTTCATAAAATTGTCAAATCGAGTTCAGGATATCTCAAAACGTGTAATTCCATCAAAAACTGGAAATCGAATATTTTCAATAATCCAATATTTTTTTCTTGTATATAGAGAAAAGGATAAATATATATATATATATATATATATATATATATATATATATATATATGTATGTATATATATATATATATGTATATATAGTTTTACATAAAACATATTTATGCAAATCGAAGCGTTATGGTTACATATTTACGTGCAGGTATCATACACCAAATTTGGCTTATCTGATAACACTGCTCTGCATGAAAATTGCCCGAAACACAATTTTTGCAAATTCTTATGTAAAGTGACCTCCTGAATCTAAATATGACGCATTTTTTGGCCCTATCACCCACGGTTTTTTAGAGATGCCCCCTTAATGTTATCACTTCGGTAATTTTATGGCTATAAATTTGATATTTAGAGTTGGAAAAAATTATTTTAACTGTTAAATATTTTCTGAGAGGCTACAGATTTCTAAAACATGAGTAAAATTCTAAAACATGAACCTTTGCGGCAATGAAAAAATTCAAGCTGGGGGGGGGGGGGGAGGGAGTAGAAATTGCCACTGAATTATGTATTATATTTCTTATATTTTTTTAATCTATTATTAATGTTATTTATTAAACATCATATAGTTTTTGTTTTTAAGTGTTAAATTAATCCTTTATCATTCTTCAAATCAAATTCATGGCCATAAAATTCCGAACAGTGATAAAAATTGGGAGAGGGGGTGGTGTCCCGAAAAAACGCTGGGTGACTGGCAAAAATGGGATTCATATCTGGATTCAGGAGGTCATTTTACATAAGAATCAGCAGGAATGGTATCAGAGCTAGAATTTTTTTTTTTTTTTTCAGGTCAGTGTTTCTATGCTATATTACTCTTTGCTATAATTATTATTGAAAGATGCCATTCAGGACTTCCGTTGAAAAAGTGGTAAATTTCAACTAGAAGTGCTGAAGCTGATACGCTCAAAAATCTCAATATTCTAGGTTTAATGCTTTCAAAAAATTTACTCTTTATCAAAATACGAGATACCAAGATACGCGACTCTATACTCAGAGATGAAAAAAAAAGTTTAAAAAATTCCCATTTCAGGACAATTTCAATTTCAACTCCAAGTCACTTCGATAAATTATAGAAGATTGTATATAAGATAATCAATTATTTTATCTGATAATTTTTACTTCCATTACCCGACTACCGTAGGTAATGGCAGTATTGTATTCGGTCCAAAAACTCGATATCGAGTTTTCACCTGATTTACATGTTTAAGATCTCCTGAGTCCAAAAAAGTAGCTTTTGGAAATTGGTCAGTGTGTGTGCGTGTGTATGTGTATATATGTATGTGGGGAATACTCTGGCTATTATATCTCCGAAACTATTAAATATAGAACTACGAAACTTCAGAATTGAGACAGGTCTGGTGTACTGATGAATTTTCTAAATTTTGGTGAAAATTGGAAAACCAGAAGTGGGGCATCGAAAACCGGAAGTGGGAGCGTAAGTCCGTATCTCATTTATACACAAAAGAATCTAGAACAAAATCATCGCGTATATGAGAGGACTGGTAACACAGAAGCTCCACTTTTTGGACAATACGTGATGAAATATAATACGCACAGTTTATGTCATAGTCCAACAAAATATAAAGTTTCGTGGAATTCGTGAGATGCAGCGCCCGTAAAGTGTTCCCACAGATATTAAGACATTTTTAAAAATAGTCAAATAGTATTCAGGGCATCTCAAAAGATTTAAATCAATCTACTTGTTTTTCAAGATTGCAATACTTTTTTCTTACCTACATTAGAAATGTAAAAATTCTCTTTCGCGAAAAACTAATACTTTTATTGTATTAATTAATTAACCAAAAATAAAATATTTAAAAAATAAATAAATAAATAAAAGCAAAAATAAATATGAAATATTTATGTTCAATATTACTGTAAACCAGCATTAAGTAAAATAACTAAATGAATGACAAAGCTTATGATTTCATAAAAGGTAATAGTTGTTATTGACTTTTAAACTTCTTTCTTTTTCATTTTTTCAGAGCACAGAAGAAAGTTTAAGATGGATTACATGAAATTCTTTCTCAGAATAATCTCTGAAATCTAGTTGTTTGATTGATTATAATGGAATTCGTAATTAACTCTGCTTGTATTTTGAAATTCTTCAGTTCTTTTGGAACAGTATGCCAAAAAAATTGAGTAAGCAGTAAACAAAAATGACGGATTGAAAAAATAAGTAATATAAATACTTAGTTACTAACATCAATTTGCTAAATTAAAGTTTCTAAGTTATGAGCGTTATTTAGCCTTAGTTGTAATTTATCAATGTTGTATTATTAAAAATTCTTGATTTATATATGAAAGCTATATAGGAAGAAAAAAAAAACTACACTGTAAAAAAATTCTGTAAATTTTTGTAAATGTTTATCGACAGTCTCAGTAAATTTACAATAATTCTTGGTTAAAAGTAAATAATCGAGATTCTCAATCTTTATTTTGTATTTTTATTTATTTTAATTATGTATTTCTCAATAAAGGATTAAAAATGAAGGTTTCTATTGTATAGAAAAAGCATTCTAAGTCACAAATATATTCTCGTCAATAATTAAATGAATTATTAGCCTTTAAAATGCATATATAACATACAATTTTTAACATCTCCTTTTTTTCCCTATAATTTTATATAAGACTTAAGATAAATGTTTACCAGTAGTTTTCTATTGAAAATTTTAACAATATAGCGTGCTGTCGACATCACAAAATTTTCTTTTACATCATTCAAGAAAAGCAGCACTATCTACAATTTAACATGCACAAAAATTTGATTAGCATTGTTTTTCCATAGCCTCCTAAACTAGATGCCTTCCGCGTGGCTCGGAAACTTGGCAACAGTTGAAGTGGTAGACAGCGCCACCTGGTGCAGATTGCGCGACTTTTTTATTCAACTGTCACCAATAATTTTATAAAGGGACATATGATACATATAATCGACGTTTCTTCGATTCTGTTCGCCTTTTATGTATATCAAATCCCACTTTTAAAAATTTTTGGTGGCTGTTGAATGAAAAAAGTCGCGGGATCTGTAGCAGGTGGCGCTGTCTACCGGCAAGTTTCCGAGAAACGCGGAAGGCATCTAGTATAGGAGGCTATGGTTTTTCACAATAAACATTCTGCATATGCATTTTAAGCAGTTTTGTACAAAAGATGCTAAGCTATAACTATCCAGAAAATCGCAGAAGAGGAGTAAAAGCAGCATTACTTATTGTCCAATGTACACACTAAAAAATAAAATAAAATAAATAAATAAAAATAAAAATATGACACTGACATCTAGAAAATAAATTGCGGCTCTAAAAAAATCGTTCCTCGTCGTCCTTATAAATTCTAGTTCCCTTTGCTAGAGAGTTCTCGAATCCCCTATTAAAATTCTAGAGCAGTTTCTTAAATTATCGTGGTCAAACTTATTTAAAAGTCTCTGCAAATAAATACAAATACAAGAGACGAATTATAGAAACTATAGTACTAGTTTATGAATCAATTCTAGAAACCAAGCGAAAAATTCTCTCAATTCAAAGGATTTATAGTATAATAATATACCGTTTAACCATCTGGAAAAAGTTTAGACTAGAAACTCTCGATCATTTTGTTTATTCAGCTTATTTGTTTACCTTATTCACTTAACTCAGAAACGTACATTTCTAGTTCTAGGATTCAGAAAATGACTGCTTATTTGTTCTACATGATGGTGGTATAATTTTCTGTTTAGTGCACCAAATTAAATCCGTTTAATTTTTCATTACAGTCTCTCATATATCAAGTATGGTTAGTAGCGCCCCTGTAGGTCCGTATGAACACAAATCGAATGAGGATCGAATCAGGATTTTAATAGTGACCTCTTCACGTATCATGTTTTGTGCAGTTATATGCACTATAGAAGATAAGATATAGCTTTGCCTTTAATGGGGAAACTGCAGCGTAAGAGCACCTCCTGCTGAGAAATGTATGCACAAACCTAATCAGCACTAATTTATACCAAGATTCAGTCATATATGCAGTTTTGTTGAATTCCGTCCATTATTTCGTGAGATAGCACCAAGAAAATTTTTATAACACACACACACACAAAATGACAGACATTTTCCAAAAAATATCAAATCAAGTTCAAGGTATCTTAAAAAGTGTAAATCCATCGAAAACTGTAAATCGAATAATTTTAATAATCCAATATTTTCTTCTCGCATATAGAAGAAAAAATAAATGGATATACATATTGTTTTAAGTAAAATATATTTATACAAATGGCAACATTATAGTTAAGTATTTACGTGCATGTTTCATACATACATAGTTTTAAATCACTGAACTCATATCAACTACATTTGGTTTATCTAATAATTACTCATTATTTTAAATATTTTTGAAGGATGTAATTTAAGACTTGTGTTGAAAAAATAGTAAATTTGAACTTGAAATTGGGCTGATACGCCCAAAGCTCCCAATATTCTTAAGTATAATACCTCACAAAATTTACGCGACTCCTTACCAAAATACGAGACTTAACTCAGAGATGAAGAAAACTGATTCACAAATTCCCATTTGAGAAATGATTTCTTTAGTTATAGTAGGCTAGAAATCTGAAAATTGAAATGAAAGGTGAGATTAAATGTGTTTATTAAGAACGCATTTTTTAAAATTTGAATTTAAAAGAAATATGATACACTAGCAGGCTCTGCCCGCTTCGCTGGACACTATATTTAAATGATTTCTTTGTAACTGAATATATTTCGATTGGCGACTATTTTCGTCACAGCTTTAGTATGGGACCTCCTTGGCAATATCAAACATTTTTTGAACTTCTCGAATCTGTACAACAAAACTATTATTAAAACAAATATTTTCGAAAATAGTCCAATAGCTGGTGTTAATTCTTCGAATATTCTGGAAACAGTTGAAGCTGTTACTCGTACAGTATAAGTCATTATTCGATGAATGTTCTGGGACAGTCTAAAAATAGTCACTTGTTCCACAGGAGTAAAGCAAATAACCCAATCGCCAAGTTTGTCTCCAAGACTATGCTTTCTATTAAACATATCTTTGTTTAGTTATTTAAATATTAATTTGAATTAATCAAATATTTCTGCCCGACAGCGTGCAAGTGCAGTCACACACAGCAGCTCATTTATTTGTATGTTCAATTAGCGTAGTGATTGGTATATAAAAAAATAAATAAATAACTAAACATTATCGTGCTACACAACTTTATTGAATCTCTCCCTTGGCGGCTTTTGAATTTTTGTCGCCATATTAGCGATTTTCTTTTTTTTTTTTTTTTTTGTATAATTTCTTGCATAAAAATAGAAAGCGTTTTATCGGACACCTTTTCGTTAACATATAAGAACCCTTCATATTCTGTTTATTTTATTAATGGTTTTTAGGTTTAAAATAGTGCTTAATGAAATAAATTTTCTATTTTTAAAACTGCACTTTTTTTTCTATAAAATTATCTACTCAGATAAAAATAGATCATTTATGTGACTACTATTTCAGTTTATTTTTTTTCGTTTTGTAGTATTTTATAAATTTTACATTTTTCTTGAACTACCTAGATTAAAATTGCTGTTGCTAAATTAAACCTCTTTTATATTTTTCTTGAACTACCTAGATTAAAAAATGCTAAATTAAGCCTCTTGGCGAAAAATGTTCGGTGTACTTCAACGCAACAATTTAAAAAATCACCCAGGAGGATCTACTATAAATAAAACTGATTTTAGTAGAACACACATTAGCATCTTAAACTATATTAGCACTTTGTAAAAGAATTTTTAAATTAAAAATGACGTCAATTTTTTGAGATGCATAATTTATTTATTTATTTTTATTTATTTATTTATTTTTATTTTTGTTCACGTTTAGAGAAATGTATTTATTTTCCTGTTGAAAAAAATAAATAAATTCGTTTTTTTTTTTTTTGGCAACAATTAAATTATGGATAAATTTAAATGGCTAATTTTTTGCTATTATTAGCTTACAAAATTGCTATTTTATGCATAAAAATCGCAAAAACAAATTTTTTTTCGGAATAAAAGGTAGCCAACTTTTTAAGTTAGGGTATAAGCTATCTCCATAACAAATTTCATCGAAATCCATCGAGCAGTTTTAGCGTGAAACTCAGTCAAATAAACGGACATTCACATTTATAATATATATAAGATTAAAAACATACTAAAAATCATATACTCTTCAGAATTTCTTTTAAATATTGCTCCTCGATTATTTCTAGAAGAACAGATTCTTCAAAATGCTTCTTCAAAAGTTTTAAATTTAAAAAATGGTGACAGATGGAATAAGTCGTTTAAACTCACATTTCTATCAAGAAAATATTCTGAAAATAAAAAATAATAGCATTAAACTTATGAGCACAGTTTTATCATGCAAAATCTTTCGAAGAAGAATTTTCCTTAAAATTGAATTTGAATGTAGTGAAATGGGTAGATGACTTTCTACAGTCGCTGTTACCTTCAAAATGTTTCAATTAAAATATTATAATTTTATACATAGGTATATTTAAAACCAATGTTATCACTAAAAGGTGTTGATTTTTACTGAATATTTATTTTGATATTTTCAGATTATTATTATTATACATGTATATATATATACATATATATATATATATGTATATATATATATATATATAATGTTACAACTTCTTAAAAAACTAATCACGAATATATTTCATAACAAAATAATTTTTACAATGAAATAGATTTTATGCAATTTATTATTAGTATTAATTTATTGCAGGTAACATCCAAAACTAAGAAAATTGACAAGGTGTACACATGGGACAAATAAGTACAAACATTATGTGCTTTCACATATTTCATTTGCTTCGTGGATCATATTATTATGCTTAACACAAAATTAATAAGCGAAAAGATTAGAAAATAATTAGTTATAACAACAATTTGACGTACTTGTTAGCCCTGTTTGCTTTCTTTCGTAAAAGCAATTCTTGTAAAGCCTTAAAATCTTGAAGCATTAAAGCCTGGTTTTTAATTTTTTATTTAGATTATTTTAATAAATCGATAATTAGAAACTTATTGGATTTTTTGTCGCCTCCAAATTTAGCCCTTTTTACAATATCTTTCACATGGAATAAGCTATTATATTAGTATGTATGGTATTAGCAGGGCCCGAAATTTCAACTCAGATTACACTCGCCGAAACAAAAGTTAAACTCGCCACAAAATAGGGTAGCCATTTTTTATTTCTTTTTTTTCTTTTTTACGCATTTTGGATTTTTTTTTCCTAACTATTTGGAAGGCTTTTACAAATATGCCTAAAATTATGTATATTAAAAGTGTGCCGTATATCATCATGTCTCATAATCATCTCTAATCAAAAATCCTTATAATGCATTTGAGATTTGAAAAAGATTAAAATATCTAATAACATAAATGCAAAGAGTCATTAAAGAAAAAAGAAGAAAAAAAGACTCTTTGCCAAACAATATCCTGTGAAAATCTTTTTATTCTGAAAGATTAAATTTCCTTATTTACCTACTTATTTATTTAACTTTTTACATCAGAAATGTCTTTTTCGTCCATTTTATTTTTGTAATCAGACGGAAATCGATGTGTATAACTTGTTCATTGTTGTCATTTGAAATAGCCATTTCGGAATAACTTTTTCGATAAAATCGTGGCTTACAAATCATTACAAGTGCAAATCATTGACGTTTCAGTAAAAAACTGGAAAATATGAACTGTTTTTTGATCATTATTCAACAAAATGAACATAGGCAGTATCTTTAAAAGGACTCGGGCTCATGACAATATCGCATAGGCAAATTATCGCATATATCTTCTCCGAGATAGTGGGCGACGGACAAAGAGGCTCTCTACTCGTCTATTCTCACTCTGCTTGGAGAAATAACAGTAGGAGAAACGAAACAACCAAAGAGATCAAAACTTTTATGTATGCACTACGTATTTTTTCTTTCCCAGGTTGGGACGATCTCGGGCCGCGCATACACAAACTCGGCTCTCCGAGAATCTAAAAAGGATAGGTTAAATATGAGGTTAAAAGATGGCAAGATTTTGACATATTTAAATCTATAAAAAGAATGTTTTCTCTTACCGTATCGTGTAAGAATTCTACCTATAAATAGACCAAATTTTTACTCGCCACAGCAAAAATTCCACTCGCCAATGGCGAGCTGGCGAGCGGAAATTTCGCGCCCTGGTATTAGTATGTATGGTATTAGGATTAAGACTGATTGACTGCACTAGGGTCCTAGCCCTGAAAGGGAGTGCCCTCCGTGGGGGTCTTCGTAAGGAGTCTTAGCTCGTATTTGCGCAAGTTTCGGAGAAAATCACGGAAAACTCCGAACGGCTAGGCCGACGAGCGCATCCTGCGATCGAATCAGGCACCTCAGGTCTACCAGGTTTGAGCGCAGAACCGCTCGGCCGCTGGTAGGCAACTACTACATTTCAAAGTCACTGATAAAATGCATTTTGCAATGATAAAATAAAATCAACGATGCCTTCCTTTCATTTTGAATACAAAAATGTACAAGTTCTAACAGAAATTCTGACATTTTTATATTTCCTCATTTTTAACATTTACTGTTAGTTTTGGATCCGTTGCATTCAAACGATTCAGACAAGAAAAGTTCTGACGATTTTTCCTAGAAAAGCACGTGGTCCCATTTCGAGCAAAACGCCGGCTTTTGTATCTGACGATGTGAAAACAATCATTTTAGCTGGAAAGCAAATCCAAGTTCAAAACTTGAGGACTGAAAACCTCTCTTTAGTTGTATTTTATGTATTGTAATATGTATTTTCTTTTTAACTTTTTGAAACCGAAAAGTACATAATTACCATTAAACATCGAGGTTATTCTGTTAAGTTTATATTGACGCATTCTTTTCTTATTATTACTTTATAAGTACAACTTATGAGTACTTGTTCACACTCTTTTCCCAATGTAGACCACATTATCAAAATGTTGTCCTCTGTTAAAATAAAATAAATTCAATAAATAATACCATTCACAAATGCTTAAGCAGTTCGAAATTTTTTTATCATCAGCAGACCTCATATTCAGTACTGATTACAGAAAAAAATCTTACTCTATCTGGATGCTTGAAAAATTCAGTATTTTAGTTAAAACAAAAACCCATTTTAACGTCTTTAACTCTTAAGCTTTAAAAAGGTTTTGAAACTTAATTAACTGTTACTGAGTTAATGGTTTTGATTGAAGACATGGGTCGCAGTAGCCTAGTTGAGAGAATGTTGAGCTCCTAATCGAGGATTTGCCAAAGACCAGGCACGTAAAATTCGCTGTAGCTCCAATGTCCTCCATGTTCCGTTAAATTGATAATTCTGATAGTTATCGTCGCAACGTAGTCAACCCTTCCGCCGAGGATTGAAATGGTGGTGTCATGTCTTCGGATCAACCTAATAATGAATCCCAGACCATCGCCAATAGCTATCTAGTGCGTCATTGAATTATCTCATTTTCAACCTTAACCAATTTAAGAAATAAAATGTGTAAGTTTTTGAAAATTAAAGGATTTTTTGTAAGCTACTCAAACAATATTTACTTTCATGGTTTTTTATTTATTTATTAACTTATTTATTTATTAACTTATTTATTTATTTATGAACCACTTAATATTATTGAATAATTTAATCAAGCTAATAGGAGGAATCTATTTAAAAATGCAGTTAAATTCATTTCCGACAAAGATGAAGAAACCAAGATAATTTGTTTATTAAATCCGATTGTTCATAAAAACCAAGTCGAGTCGATTGAAAACTAATATACCCAGTATTTTCCGGGCTCATCTACAAATATTGGGTGAGTGCAAAAGTTCATGCGGAGTTTGTGAGTAAAAGTCACACAGTGATTAGGCAAACAAAGTTCTTTATTCAATCAATGATATATTCTCCATCGTTTTCTATAATCTGTTTCCAACGTTCTGTCAGCATACGAATGCCCCGCCCCGATCATAAAAACTGCGCGGTTTAGATTCGAAGAACGAAGACACGATGTTTTTTAAGGCATCCAAAGAGTCAAGTTTTTTTCCATTTAAATGATTTTGCAATGACCAGAACAAGTGATAATTAGATGGTGCGATATCAGGAGAATACGGTGGATGAGTTAGGACATCCCATTTCAGGCTGTTCAGTTTGCCCAGCGTCTGTGTCGAAACGTATTGTCTGGCGGTGTCGTGATGAAAGACTACGCCCTTGCGATTTGACAAAATCGGACGTTTCAGTTTGATTTATCGATTCAGATTGGTTTATTGGCGACAGTACTTGTCCGAATCAATCGTTTGGCCAGCGGGGAGAAACTCAAAATAAATTATGCCCTTGCAATCCCACCAAACACAGAGCATCACCTTCATCGGGTGCAAACTGGCCTTTGCCATTGCGTCACCATGCTCACTTGCCTGTTTCCATGTGCATTTGCGCTGAACATTGTTGTACTTGATGAGAAATGGGTCCTGTACAAATTGTACAGGACCCATTTCTCATCGCCCGTCACTAATCGATCCAAAAACGGCTCGTTTTTGAGCTGCCCGAGTAAAGAAACAGCAGCAGAAATTCGCTCGATTTTGTTCCTCTCGGTCAGCAAATGGGGCACCCATATATCGAGCTTCAAATCGAATCCCATGTTTTTTAAACGCCGAAAAGCGGCTGATCGGTCAACATTAAGTGCTGTAGCAACTTCCTATGTTGAAATTCGCGGAGTATTCTGAACTAAAGTACGCACAACATCGTCCTCAATGTCTGGAGGTCGACCTAAGCGTGGCTCGTCTTCAAGGTTAAACTCTCCGCGGCGAAATTTCACAAACCATTTTTCCACAGTTGCTTGATCTTGATAAACCTCTTGAATGTTTTTTACGGCTTCTGCAACGTTTATTCCCTTCCGAAACTCGTAAAGCATAACATGCCGTAAATGCACCTTATCGACTGTCATTTTGAAAGTAATCTTTCTAGAAGCAGTTTGTATCTACACAAATTATTTTGTTTGAAATTAAAGCTGCACACGTCATCTTTCCAACGATCTGTCTTACATAGATGGCAGTATTAATGACAGCACTTTATGCCGCTTCAAATGCCATCTATTGCACCTCCGCACGAACTTTTGCACTCACCCAATATAAAATACAGTAAAATAAACAATAATAAGAATAAGAATAAAAATCCTTACAATAATTAGCTACATAAAAATAAAACTGTTAAATTAAAATCAATTGAAAAATAAAAGGTACATTAACAGTTAAAAGCAAATAAATGTGAATAAATCATATTGTTGTTATTTGTTATAATGACATGTTTAAATTAACAATTTACCGAATTCTCTTACCCATTTCTAGTGTTCCTTTACCCTCTTCATTAACTCGAAAGCACTCTATTAGTGAACTTGAATTCAGAATATTCAAACCATTTATTCTTTAACCACATTTCTTGCGACCATGGAAGCCTCTGCGCAAGTGCGGATTGAACGAGTCCAGTGTCAAAATAGGGGTGACTGAGAGAAAACAAGCGAAAAGGGAACACCGAATAACTGGATATTTCCCAAATAGCAATCTCTCGGCCAATTTTGCACTCCTCCCAAATTTTGGAGTCGTCCTCACTGCTAGTTGTAGGAAACGTGGTCGCACTATATCAAGTTTCTAACTCAAGCAGTCTTGTACAACAGACCGTAAATTGTACAACAGACCTTATCTTCCCCTTTCACTCTCTGTTCAAGATGTTTGGGTAACTTTTTAATAAGAATTGAATTTAATATTGAATATGAACTTGAACGAAGAATTTTCATAACTAATATCAAATTTCTAGTTTAAACGGTTACAAAATTGCACAACATACCCCCGTCCTCCTCGGGGGAGCAAGTTTCCATTACCGTATTAACTCCAGATACTAAAAAACACGGGTGCATTTTTTTTTTTTTTTTCTCGAATCCTTTAGAGGTATGTGCGTACAATTTTTTTTTTTTCATATTTATATATAGATATCAAAAATTCAATTTTAATTCCTTTACCAACCCCCCCCCCCCCAAAGAAAAAAAAAAAAAAAGTTTGCTCACATTACTCGTCTTTTACTTTAAGACGAGCAATTCAAGAGAATATAGAGCAAATGCTATTTCCCGCTATTTAAAAAAAATAAATAAATAAAAATAAATTGAAACTTATTAAAAAAAAAAAAAATACTACAATATAACGTACTGTCTAAATCATACACAATAATATATTCGATTTGTAAAATTCTATTTTATATAAGCTTATCATTTAATAAAATATAAATCATTTTTCATCTGCATATTTATCGGAGTTTATCCGAATCATTGCTATAATAAAAGCAATGTATTATTATTATTTTTTTCTCGGTTCTACAATCCCAAACATCAATGAAAAATACATTTCATTGGATCGCTTTTCCAACTAACATCTCGGATACAAATATCGACTTTTACACTACTCCAGGACTTCCCACAGAAAAATACTCTGTGACAATAACAAAATTCCAAAGCGACTTCCCTCAGATCGATCATCTACTTGAAGGAGTTTTAAAAAGATGACCATTTTCTTTTTTGGATTAGATTCTTTGACTGTCACTTTGTTAAGGATATATTGCCCAATACACATGCAGAAATAAAAAGAAGATAATGAAACAGAATAAATTTAATTTCCAAACAAATAATTGTTAATGTCGAACAGAAATTTGTTTACATTATGTAAATTAAAAATTGTCATTAGCTATATATATATATATACACACACCCCGCGACAAAAAGATAGGTACAAAGGGTGTTTTCTTTGATTTTTCATAAAATAACATTATCTAAATTGTGCTTATCATTTATTATTATCATAAAATAACTCTATTCCCGGACTAATTTTTGTTTTAAGACTAATTTAGAAAAATTTTAAGACTAATTTTTTTCTAATTTAAGACTACACACCGCGACAAAAAGAAAAGAACAAAGGTTTTTTTTTTTTTTTTGAATATGACTATTTTGAATGTGAATATTTTGAATATGATTCAAATATTTAATATGTTTTTGATATGATAATATTTTGTTATGATAATAAATGATCAGCACAATTTGGATAATGTTATTTTATGAAAAACTTAAAAAAAAACCTTTATTCCTGTCTTTTTGTCGAGGAGTGTAGTCTTAAATTAAAAAAATTTTAGTCTTAAAACTTTTCTAAATTAGTCTTAAAACAAAAATTAGTCCGGGAATAGTGTTATTTTATGATAATAATAAATGATAAGCAAAATTTAGATAATGTTATTTTATGAAAACTCAAAGAAAAAATCCTTTGTACCTATATTTTTGTTGCGGGGTATATATATATATGTGTGTGTGTGTGTATTATATATATATATATATATATATATATATATATATATATATAGTATTATGAATAGTTTTGAAAAGAAGACCATTTTCTTTTTAGAATAGATTATTTGACCAACATTATTATTTCAAATAATAAATATTCAAATAATCAAATGAAAGGAACTAAAATATTAATTTTTATTTTCTCTTAACTGCTATAGATAATAGAGAAAGTATTGCTTTGAGATAAATTTTCTAAATTGAGATTTTGCTATATTTAAACGTTGTGAGGTTCTCTAAATCAGAAAATCAAGTTTTTAGTGGTTGGTCTGTGTGTATGTCTATGAGTTTATTATTAAAATAGCTTTAAACATAAATACCAGCATAAAATCTGAATTCACTATTCTAAATCTGTATCATATGGGTATTCTACTATTTAAAACTTTTTATAGAAATCGGACCAGTGGTTCGTGTACAAGGACATACTAGAACATTAAGATATATTACGTCTATGACAGGATTTTAAAAAAACTTTTTTTTTTCTTTTTTTTTCTTGGGGGGGGGGGGGAGAGGTAATTGGTTTTCATGTTTTTTTTTATATATATATTATTGGGTATAAATTTTAAGTTTATTTCAAAAGAAAAAGTTTTAGACTAAAAGAAAACTTATAATAAAATAATAGTAAATAATTATAATTAATTATAATTAATCAAAAAATAAATGACATTCATATTCTTAATGTTTGCTTTAATCTGAATTCAGGAACGAAAGTAAAAGGAACTGTTATTTCATTCTATTTAGTATTTTATCACAATTTTTAATTTATTTTTTTATTATTAAGTTATTTTATGTAAAAATAAAGCTAATAACAAAAGCAAAATATTTTAATCCTTCCATGTACGATTTTCATATTATAAAAAATTATGTATTTTTGTATAGTAAAGTAAAAAAATGTATGCAATAATATATTTTTAAATTTTTATTAATATTGATACTGACATATTTTATTCATATTAGAAAACTTTTCAATATAAAGAAATACAAAACAAAGTTATCACTGCCTGCATTGTACATTCCTTACGTATCAGGAATTGATCCAGGTTTTAATTTTTAGAGCCCATTTTTTTTTTTTTTTTTTTTTTTTGAGGAAAAGAAGTTATCATATAACACCTTCTATTTTATTAGTCGTTCTATATAAATGTTTATTATCAAGTTAATAGTGTTTCATTGAACTAAGTTATAGGTAATCATTAAAAATAATTCTGGAAATACGGAAAAATTTTATAAAAAGATCATTTTTATGAAACTAAGTCTTTTAAAAAGGCTGTTTTTATGAATTTGAAGTTTGTGAGGGGGGCAAAACAAAATAACCCCATTTTTTTTCCTGTATCGAACCTCAATGTATCATATTTGTTAGTTATGTTTAATATTTGTCCAATCTTTAAAATTTCAGGCAAATTATTACTTTTTTTTTTTTTTTTTTACATCATGACTTACAAATACAAAAAAAATGACTTGCAATTTTGTTCATTTATTCACACCTTTCTTTTGCCAAAACTGTTCCACTCAAAAGAAATATTGCAAATAGATGTTGAAATGAAAGAAACTTTTCTTACGTTGAAGTTTAAAAATAATTACATATTATTAAACTGGCATGTATAACGCTAATATACACTATGAATAATGTCAACAATTTTTTTTTTTTTTTTTTTTTTTTTTTTTTTTTTAAGTGAAAAATTTTATTAGATTTTAAAAAAAAACCCAACAAAACCCACTTCAGAGTGAGTTTTATTGGGTTTTTTTAAGTGGGTAAACAAAAAATACCCGCCCAGGTTTTTTGGGCATGTTGGGGGGGGGGGGTCTGAAACTCTGGTCTATGGACTAAATTTCTTTTTGGTACAGTTTAATATATTTAGACTGTGCTAAGGAAAATATGACGTACATTCTTCTTATGCGTAAAAGTATGTTCCATGTATAGTTTGGATTGAAAAATATTGCGTTTACAGGGCCACACAAAAGAATTCCGTTGTACTTATGCTATTTTTGATCATAACTCTAAGTACATTGCAAGCTGTGTTGAAACTTAACAAAAATATCTTATTCTGAGATCATGATCATACAATGTATTTTTTGCGTTGCCTTAAATTTAAGCACATTTTTTGGCATGTTTGTAATTTATTGATAATATGCATGGCTACTCAAAATTTGTTCGTTAACTTTCAATGGGAAGTGTGGGTAGCCATTTTCTAAATATTTTGAAACGATTTTATAAATTTATTACAACATTTAAATGTTTTTTAAATAGAGCTAACAGTATTTAAACGAGAGGAAAGGGCTATAATTTTAATGGAAGTAGCTGCCGTCACAGAAGATGTCTGTCAATAAAACTATTTCTAAAACCATTTTGGATTGCAGGCCTGTCCAACCCAAAACACTTGGTGGGCCGCACTGGAAATCCATTTTATGCATTCGGGCCGTACCGTATGTACAGTCATAAAAAAGCCCCCCCCCCCCTTCCTCATTTCCCGACTAATTTCGCCGTAAATTAGTGTAGAGACATGCGTCCGGTGCCGATCGATTAACAAAAAGGCCTAGTTTAGAACACTAAATTTTTCTTAAGGGGTGTTTACATATTAAAACTAGCATCAATTTCATTTTTTTCAAAGGCAACCCCCTATTTCGACAAGCTTTTTGATTATTTGGATCAAATCAGCCCAAAAAATGGTATAGTTTATATGTTTCTCTCAGTTTTTCACAGAGTTGCAATTTGTTAAAATATGGAAATGCTAATGTTAAATGAATGTAATAAACATTAATTCATATCTACCTAAAAAATTAATACATTATTATTATTTATTTATTTATTTATTTTTTAAACGTTAGAATGAAGTAAGCTAAAATATATTCCATGCATATTTTTGATTATTATTATTTTTTTTTTTTTTTTTATTATGAAAATTATTAATATTTATATTTCAAAAAAATTATAAGTTATGGCATACATTAATTTTTGCTCGAATAGAATGGGCATCATAAAAAAATATGGGTTTCAAAATTTACATTTCATTCCAAACATTAGTTTTCGAATTATTGTGATATTTCAATTTTTATTGATCTTAGGGGGCTGTCACTTGTTATCATTTGTGTCATATATTACTTTGCTTACGCATGATTTAAAATAGTTATTCAAATAAGTTTAAACGTGCACATCATTTCTTAATTAGCATACTTTATTTTATATTTAAAATTGTTATACTTCTTTTCCGGTTATTATCTGAATGGATATAATACTTTTCTCTGTAATATCTTAATTTAATTTTCTAAAATATAAAGATTTACCCCTGATCAATTTTTGGTTGTAACTTTATTAAGACTTAATATAAGGAATATAAACTATATCTTTTTCCGAACCGCCTTAACCTCAAAAATTTGAATATGTAGTCAAAAATGGGTGTTACTATTCTAAAAAAAAAGAAGAAGAAGTTTGTGCAAGTTGTAATATGTAGATGACACCCTAACCAAAATTTAGCAATTGAATTTAAAACTGGATGTTATTACCAATCGTTAGGCATCAGCTGCTGGTCGGGGAACGCAATTATTATTATTACTATTTTATGACCGTTCATATGCATATGTGCATATATGTTTGTGAGTATATGATTAATGTATTTATATACCTTTTTTTTTCAGAGAAGGGCAGGGTGAAAAGTTGGAGCAGAATATATTAATTAAAATATTTTCATTCATAAATTAACAATAGAATCGTGAAAATTTTCTGACTATATATTAAAACTATAATAAATTAAATGACAAATGGATCTAATAATATTTTATCACCACAGTTCTTTGTAAACACAGTTCGTTACTATAATCTTTGAAAAGTATTTTCACTTCGAAAAGTCAGAACGTATTTATTAATTTTTGATCCGCTAACCAAAGTTGTTAAACTTTAAATATCGTTAGTCTCCTCGCAGGCCGCAATAAACTACGAGGTGGGCCGCATGCGGCCCGCGGGCCGCGGGTTGGCCACCCCTGGCTTTAATGCACCTTAAAAATATTCAGATACTGTAAATTCTATATTACACCTCAAACTGTAATATTAATAGTCAGTCTGCACTGCACCCGCATAAATCTTGGCTTTTACACGTGATTTTCAAATTTATTTTTCCTTGCCAATTCAGATTACTTAACATTGGTTTATATTATATTTAAAATAAATGGATTTATCTTTTACATCATAATATTCATACGTTTTGAAGTCCAAACGTCTCCAAGAAATTAAAAAGGACATCGTTATCATTTAATTCAAATTGTTAACCACGTGTCCATTTATATATTTATGCTATTAATTTCTCAAGATGTAGTTGAATTCTGAATAATTTAACTTAGCATTATTATTATTATTATTACTGAAATAAATTTTTTAAATAAATCTCTGGAAATGGGCCAATGATATTTGTATGTTTAATTTATTACTTTAGTTAATGAATGAATTTTCTAAAACCACGCAAACGGTGGATAAATTTTATTTTCTTTATCTCAGAATATTACTGTGATTGTCATGTAACTTTTTCCATTAAATTATCCTTTTTTATTATTTTATTCATTTGAAATGCGCGCATCGAATCCATGGATAAGATTACTTAATATAATTTTCAGTGTTAATTCCGGAAAACTTGGCTTTTTATCATTAAGAAAATGTCTACAATAAAAGAAAATATCGTGAGTCACTCACGAGTTTATTTATGTTCACCATAACAGAAAAAAATAAATTAAAAAACAAATGGAAAGAAAAAATTACCAAAAATAATTTTCAAAGAATTTTACTTAACTATTTATTTTTAATAATTTTTGTATTTTATCGATCAATTGTACTCTTTAATTTTTGAATATGCGGAAAAGAATACTTCCTCCCCCCCCCCCCCTCAGAACATTTAATGGGATTTTTTTCTAACCGTTGTCCTTTTAATAAAAACTAAGATTTAAAAGGGGATAGAAAAGTTACAATTCTAAATATCCATGAAAAAACTTATTTCATTGGATCGCTTTTATTGTAACATCACAGATACAAATATCGACTTTTACAGACCGCCAGGACTTCCCACAAAAAAATACCTTTTGACAATAATAAAAGTTCCGGAGTGACTTCCTTCGAGGATCAATAGTGTAAGGGATGTTGCTTGAAAAATGTGGCTACATTTCTTTTTTGCTGGTTGGATTATTTTTTAACTTTCATTTTCTGCTAAAAATATTCCTAACGAATACATATTAGTTAGTACATAATATAAAAGTAGATAGACATATAAATAAAAAGCTTTTTAGCAATAATTATTTTTCCTACTGAAAATGATTTCTTATTATAGATAATATTATAACTCTTCTTTATGATGATAAGAGTGGTCGTAATGACTAAGTGATATGAATAATACTTATCATAATCATATGTACACAATTTGATATAGATAAAATATATGTAACTCGTTACAACAATTAGGTAAATGAAATTATACTTTCGCTCTAAATTAATTCACTGTGAAAAATATCCGCATAGCCCTTCACTTTAGAATGTGAAAAAAAAAAGGGGGAATGTTAAAAATCCATAAAAAAGATACAGGGTGTTCGGGATAAATTTGACAGTTGATTCTGTATGCGAATTGTCTGAAGGTATTGTCAGCGTTCTCCTATATTACTTTTCTTTGGTTCCAAATACAGCTGTGAAGTTAAACAGAACTGCAATGAACGAGTAAAATTCCACTGAATATTGAGAAAGGGTTATCTGCATCATGAGGATTCGTACCAGACCACCAAACTCTGCAATCAAGAGAGAGCTCCTTGAATACAGTGAAAGCGACACGAAGTGAAATGCAGAAGTGCAACAGTCAATACAAAGTCGTGGCTGCTAGAAAAGCTCACAGAAAATGATCCGATTGTTGCTGCACACCTGAATTCATGCACCAATTGCAAGAGACAGTGCAGGAAAATCCAAGGAAGGGAATCTAAGCTCCAGCATGGGAAATAGGTGTCGGCCCGTCAACCATGAAGGTGGCTTTGAACGAAGATCTTCGTAATCACTCCTCCAAGAGGCGTAAAGGCCAACTCTTAACTGAAAAGGCACAAGACAACAGCCTCATCAAGGTGCACGACTTCACCGGTCCTGAGATCTGGCCACCTAACTCTCCTGATTGTAATCCTATCGATTATTATGTGTAGGCCATGTGGAGCAACACACCAACCGCACTGTTTGGAACACAACAACCCAGATTATCTACAGGATTAGCACGGTGTTTGAAACTCTCTTTAAAGACATCGTGAAGGCTGTATGCTCCAAATTCAAGAGCCGCCTTTAGGCAGTTGTGGCTACATATGGTGGATTTTTGAGTGATTTGGATTTACAGTGTTCTCCTGATACTGTATACAGTTTCCATGAGTTCAATAAAATGTGTTTTCAGGACGATATTCTCTGTTTTTTACTACCATCCAAAAGTGTCAAATTTATTCCGAACACCTTGCATATATAATAGCATGGGGGGAAATGCACAATCACAAGTGTGTGTTAAAAAAAAAAGGGGGGGTCAGAAAATGTGCGAAAAAAGGCAAGAGAAACATAGCAAACTGCAGAATGGCGACGTATGTAATTTCAAGAAATTCCATGAATATTTACGGAAGTTGCAACGTATAGACAGACAAACCGATATCATAAACACTTTTCAACTTTGTTGGAAAGTGTTAGAAAGGATTGAAAAATAATAAAATTCCATATTCATAAAATAAAGCTATATTAAGCCTCAGTTCCATATAACATCTCAGGTATAAATATTGGCTTTATATATATATATATACTATATACATATATCTGTATATATATAAAAATTACGTGTCACGATGTTTGTCCGGGGTAAACTCCTAAACTAAGGAACCGATTTTAATGAAATTTTGCACACTGTGTGCAGTTTGGTCCAACTTGAGAGATAGGATAGTTTTTATCTCAATTTATTGTCACAATATTGTTTTATTGCAATTATTTGTTAATTATAGACCTTCGTTACAGTTGCTCAAAATTTCTGTGAGTTCCATAAGTTTAATTGTTGCCAAAAAGAAAAAATACGAGTTCATTTTCTTTCGACATAAAAGTAAATACATTTAATCAAACGTGAACGTTAAAAAATTATAAAAAGTTAAATTATACATCTCACGAAAATTGACGTCATAATCAATTTAAAGATTTTATTCGCATTGATAAAGTATGTATTTACACACAATCGAAGTGTGACGTCACTGACCGCCTGTGAAATCAAGAAAAAGATTTCTTATGTTAATCGCCCATTGTATTTTTTGTAAAAAATTATTAAAAAAGGAGGAAAATTATTTCCTGATTTTAATTCCCATATTTTTGTATAGATATGTATTATTTATCATGTGCATACGTTAGATTGAGTTATTTTGCTGTCAAATTGACAAATTTTTAATTTTAAATTTCAAAGCTCTGTCGTCCTTGGAGCTTTTCGTATTTGGCGATCAAAAACGTAACACGAAAATATACAAGCTAGATGTATATTTTCGTAATATGTATTGTGCGAAATATTGTTTCATATTATTCATTACTCTCTTAATATAAGTTGTTAAAATAACCATGATTTTTGAAAGGAATTAAATGTGTGCGCCAGATAATTTGGCGATATTATTTTTTTTTTTTTTCGCCAAGGATGATAGATATGAAATTTATTCCGCTGCAACATGTTAATATCTTATATCAGATACATTATGTATATGCTACAATTTATTTCACGTGACACGTGTGTTAAAAATTTATTTACGACATAACCTTGCTTTTTCAATTTTTGTTGCATTATTCTAATCTGTATCACTTCGTTTTCTTTAAGAAATTTGTGATCTATACATAACGTTCTAAATGAAAAGTAACCATTTCAATATTTTAAAACTTATTTAAAAGTCTGTTTTATTTAACATTAAATTTTAAAACTTAATTTAAAACTTATTTAAAAGTCTGGAAGAGTTTAAGTCTGTTTATTTATTTTGTAACGCTAATCTATATGATCGATGTTCGAAACTTTAATTAATTATTTCTCTTATTTTTCTTTACTTTTTCTTTAATAACTTACCAATTTAACGTTCCTGATTAAATTTGTGATTTATATATGTATTTTGCATTAAATTTTGACTCATATTTATTGCTGAAAATGCGATCTTAAAATCTTGCAATTTTCTTATCTTAATCCTCAATGCTTTCCTTCTTGATTAACTTGAATTTACTATTAAAATTTTAACATACTTAGAATCTTCTCACCACTTCGTTAAAATATATTAATCTTTTCAGTAATATATTAATCAGTATATCCCCACAACGATATTTGGCGATTTTTTGTTGGCGATTATGGCTAAATCATAAATCTATAAATCATAAATCATAAATGATAAATGATAATCTAAATCATAAATCAAAAACATAAAATAATAAATCCAAAATAAACATATAGGCTGCCATATTATATCACAAACAGTCCAGAGCGACATCGTTATCGTTCAAAACGGCGCCAAAGAAAAATCGCCAAATTCAGCTGTGGGGATATACTGAAGTTATAATTATCCGAATATAATTACTGAAGTTATATTATAAGTTATAGTTGCGGGTAACAACTATAGTATTTCCCCACAACTGGATTTGGCGATTATGGCTAAATCATAAATCTAAAAATCATAAATCTAAAAATCATAAATGATAAAATCATAAGCTAAATCATAAATCTAAAATAAAAGCATGCAGGTTACCATATTTTATTGCAAAGAATCCAGAACGACTTCGTTATCGTTCAAAAAGGCGCCCCAAAAAAAAAAAGAAAAAAAAATCGCCAAATCCAGTTGTGGGGAAATACTATATACCTTATCAAATTATCAACGTATTACTTAGCCGCAGCAACGCATGGCCGGGTCTGCTAGTATATATATATATATATTAATTTTGTTTATTGGAAGAATCTTAAAATAGCTATCGTAATAATCTTTAATTACAGTAGAACCTTGCTTATCCGAGGTAATGAGGATCGTACCTCTGATAATTGCAAAATTCGATAACAGGAACTCTGTCATAAATCGAGGAGGGAAACATGTGGCAAGGTTTAAAATGGATAAAAACGTAGTCAATGACGTAAAACGATACGTATATGACATATTTAAATGTAGTCCGTTAAAAATTCAATACAATACATACTGATATAAATCAAAAGATACAGAGTATTGTATAGTAAGATTTGTTAAACATATTTACGCTACTTGTCAAAAATTTCACCTCCGGGGGGGGGGGGGGGGCTTTTCGGAACTATCTCGGTTAACCCGGAACTCGGTTAATCGGGGCTTGAATAACCGCGGCTCTACTCTAATCACAGAAACATGTACAAGCTATGAAAAAATCCGTTTAGAGAAATGTTTACACATTTATCTCCCCATCTCCCCCCCCCCCCCCCCCCGTTATTCTAATTATTGTTATAACTATTATTATTATTATTATTATTATTTACATATCTTCAACAATAAAAATATATATAATCAAAGTAAAAAATCTATAAGAATGTCTTTTCTTACATAGAACAAATGCAGAAGTTTCAAAAAGAAAGAAAGAAAGAAAAGAAAAGAAAAAGAAAAGAAGTACCAAAAATTAATTTCAGAGAATATTTCATAATTATTTCTGAAACTCTTAGCATTTTAACTACCTATTTTGCTTTAAACTTTGCTTCTGAGGGAAAAATAAGGTATTTTTTCAGAGCATTTCATGGTATTTTATTCTTAGAATCGCTATTATAAAAAACCAAGATTTAAAAGAGGGTAAAAAAAGATACACTTCTACGTATCCATGAAAAAACCACTTCATTGGATCGCTTTTCCGTGTTACATCTCAGATACAAATATCGACTTTTAAAGAGCACTCCAGGACTTAACACAAAGAAAACCTTTTGACAATAATAGAAGTTCCAAAGTGACTTCCTTCGAGGATCAATAGTCTATGGTATATAATTTTAAAGAGATGGCCACTTTCCTTATTTGTAAGTTGTATTATTTAACTTTCTCTCTGTTTAGAAAAAATCTTAGCATAAATAATATAGAATAAATGATATAGAAATAAATGCAGTAAATAGATAGATATATATATATTAAATAAATATAAATGTACAGATTTTGAGCACTAAATGTGTTTTTTAATAGCTAATATAGGAAAAATTCTTATTATTAGTAATTTTATGATTATTGCTATTAATAATAACGATATTGTTCCTATATATAAACATATATATATACATATGAAATTAATAACAGAAAACCAATTAGGAAATTTTTGTAAAAACCTGAAACTAAATATTTATAAACCAATGCGAAAAATGTTGAAAAAGTAGATATAAATTAATAATAAACCAATAACAAACGAAAAATAATCCCAAAACACATGCGGGTCTTCTTCAAAGGAGCTCCCCCCCTCCCTCATGCAGGGAATGGAAATGAGAAGCTTCTGAGGGAAACGTAGAAATGCTTTAGTAGAAGTGCTTTAAGCTAAAATATACATATCAATCCCTCCAAATTCTCAAAGATGAAAGCAAAAATATATACAGCTAACGAATCTATTAAATTAAAATACAAAGCACTTTCTTTAAGACCAAAATCGTACCATCTGGGCATACGCGAGAAAATTTTGAACCAATTCGGAACGGGAAATTCCTTTCTCTTTATGCAGTGCAATACGAACATCCCTGATAGAGATCGAGCAGACGCCATGTATATTTCATATGTCTATGGCAGACGTCTAATTGAAGCTCAATGATAAAAATAATTCACACGATTAATTCTTTGATTCATACTTTCCAAGGTTATTAAACACAAAACAATTTGTGAATTGCTACTGCTTACCGTCGAATTTTCGCTGAAAATTTTCTTACACATCATAGTATTTCAAGATTTTTAATTTTCTTGAAATACTATGATGTGGCGCCATTTTTTAGCATAAAAAACATATATATTCATGAAATATTTTTTCCCCGGGGAAAAAAAAGGGGGGGGGTATTTTAATATTAACAAATTAACAGAGTTTTATTTTTTATTTATTTATTTATTTTTTTTTTTTAAGTTAATTTTTATCAGGTTTAGAAAAGATAGATATTTAAAATCAAAGTAGGTTTTTTTTTTTTTTTTAATTTAATTATTATAATTTTCTGATATTTCATTTCCATACTATATTATAGAAATAATAATAATAATAAAACTTAAAATATTGAAATTTTATATGAGTAAAAATTTACATACTATAATTTATTATTAGAAATTCCATGAGCAAATTATTATTATTATTATTTTTTAATAATATCAAATTCATTTTTATTAGGACTGAGGACTATTAGTCTCAATCTGGGATTTTTGCGGTGTCATTTTTCGATAGTTGAACATTTATCGAAATCACTGTTCGTTAATTGGGCATTTATCGAAATCTAAAATTTATCGAAAATATAATTGAATAATTTGAAAGCGATGTTATAATTTGAAAAAAAAAAAAAATTAATAGTCCTCCGTCCTAAACTAAATTCTGCTTTTGCCAGAAATTCATCAAAATAATTTTTTTTTTTTTTTTTTTTTTTGAGGGGGGGGGGGAGAAAAAGAAAAGAAAATTAATAATAATCAGTATCGAAACAGACACTACTATCGAAAAAGTTTTTTTTTTTTTTATAATAATTTTGAATTAGGAAATAAAAAGTGCGCGTGCAAAATGTAATAAAAATAAGTAAAAAAAATTAATTTAATGATTTAATTTTCATATAAAACATGATCGCGTGCTATTTTAAAAAGTAGATGTAAAATTTAAAGTTCATGTGGTGCGTGTGACATCTATAAAAATTGTTTTAAGAAATAGAATAGAATAAAGAAAGCAACGATGTTGGTTGCATTTTGCTATATAGTTTAAATTTTTAGTATTATTGTTATTATTTTGTTTGTTTGTTTGTTTGACATGTCCAATAATTGCAATAAAAATAATAGTAAGAAAAAAATATTCATTCGTTGTTTTAGAGAGAGTGAAAACAGTTGAGATAAGGATAAGAATATAATAAGAGAGAAATTTTTATGGAATTTTTATTACGACGGGATACAGAAAAAAAAAATAATAAATAAATATAAAGCTTTAGTTTAGCTCCTTTAGCGAAATTTGAAATTTGGCACCGAAGTAACTCGGACGTTTCTCGCAAAGGTCTTTACTAGCGCAATTATGATATCCGCATTTTAATTTATTAAAAACAATTTACAACAAAAAAAAGTTACTGTATCAATGGCATCCTTAAATTACCAACTCAAATTCAAAGTTCATTATCTTTTTTTTTTTATATGAATAATATGACCAGTGTAAGTTTAAAGGTATTTGGCACCATTGCCAGCAGCCCTGAAGTAGGCTTCATATAAAAGCTTACATTTCCATTTAATATTTATAAATTGAACTATATTAGTTTTGTTCAATAAAATATATATTCGGGCAACAGTTCTTATGGGTTTTTTTATTTATATTTTGCAGATCTGAAAACTTAAAATTGTGTTTTCTCAATTTTCATTTTTACTTTCTTCTATATTTAATAGAAGAAGGTATTGGATTCGTAAAAATTTTCGACCGCGGGTTTTTGATGAATTTACACGTTTTGAGAGCTGTAGAACACGATTTGACCATTTTTAGAAAATGTCTGTCTGTTTGTGTGTGTGTGACAAAATTTTGTGGCAACTGTATCTCAGGAACTACTGCACAGAATTTCATACAAATTGGTATGTAGTTGCACGTTGACATAAATTAGTGCCTATCAACTTTTGGTAAAAAATTGTCTGACAGGTTGCGTTGCCATCCCGCTTTTTCAAAATTTTTAACATGGTGATATAGGACAAAATTTTGTATAAATGTGCATAAAGAGAATTATTTTTTAGTAATCATTATAAAATTTACAAGAATTATTTATAATAGAGATAGTCAACTGAAAAAAAATGTTTGTATGTGTAGGAGCCACGCCACCCCCTACCCCCTGGGGGGATGTCCCACCTCGAGGGGAGTAAATTTTCATGATGGGTATCTTTCAAAAGATCTCGCTAATACCTTTAAAACGAATGGTTCAACCATCGATCTGCGATAATTAAAAATAAAGTTATCGATTTTTTTCATTTTTAACAAAAGAATTTTTTTTTTTTTTTTTAATGTAATATTGACATTAAAATTGACTTTTTTGGATATTTAGTGTTATACTGCTTCTCTAATATGGAAATCGTCTGCATTATCATGGAAGATAATTTTTTTAAATAATAATTTTAATAAATTATTTTTACTGAATGATTTTGTATAGAAAAATATAGAAGAAAGTCATGTGGTGGCCACAACATACTAGTTATTCATGAATTCATGAACTTCAAAATTATTAAACTTCTACAAATAATTAATAATGAACTTTGTTTTTTAATAGTACACTTTGTTGAATTGTAGTATTAGGGGGACCGGAAAATAATGTCGTTTTGAATTAAAATACTGACATCGGAAATTTATCCTGGATAAAATTTAAGATATTCTTAGGTAACTTATAAGATGGTTATTTGTAAAGTATCATGTTAAACAAAACACTGTTAAACAAAAATTTCCGGTTTCATTTTATTAATTCAAAACGACATTATTTTCCGGTCCCCCTAATATTTTGATAGAATAAACCCTTTGGCAACAAGTTAAAAAAATAAATTAAAATGGAGATGAAACCTGCAAAAGAAATTTTTAAAAACGAATATAATAGTTGTTGCTAAGGGACGCAGCACAGTTATCGCAAGCACAAACCTTTATGTGGAAGAATACACTAAAAAAAAGTTCTTTCGTACTAAACATGAATTCTGCTTTGCAAAGAATTTTACATCTATTAATTAGATAACAAAAATACGCTACGATTTATTATTATTATCATTATTGTTGATATTATTATTATTATTATTATTATTGTTCATATTATTATTATTATTATCATTGTTGTTGATATTATTATTAATATAATTAGTAGTAGTAGTAGTAGTAGTAGTAGTATTTTTCAACATGTATGTAAATATTTGAATATGCTATGCCTACAAAAGCGAAAATCTACTAAGTGAAAAAGGGAAAATTTGCAGCAAATCTTAATTCAATATGCCAATTTACTTAAAGGAACTTCGAATTGATAACGAACTTTCATGTCACTTTACAATTATATAAGCAAGATCAAATCAAATAATTGCCGGAAATGACAATTATAACTAAATATTCCAGCAATAAACGGGCAATCAATCGTAACTCAAATTGCATCCTAATTAGGGAAATCGGAAATCACCATTTAATTCTTAATCATATCAATTATATATGCCAATTATGTGCAATTTCCGTTTTAAAAATGACTCCGTAATTACGTTAGGAATTTTTTTTGTTTTTGAGTATGTTAACGTACTTAATGTACATTATGTTTTAATTTTTTCTGTGTATTTATGGCAGGAGATTATAAATATTTTTCATTATATTAAGAGAAATATTATTTTCAAGTTAGCTACTGATTTCTTAATAAAAATCTGAAGAAAAAAAAAATATGTACATATATTTAAGTTTTAAAAAGCAAATTTTTACTTTCTCTTACCCATAGGGTCGAGAAAGCATTGTTTTAGGGTCAAATTTTCGAACGTGAGTTTTTGTTATATTTACATGTTCTGAGGTCCCCTGAATGCGAAAATCATGTATTTAGCGAATGGTCTGTGTGTCTGTCTGCCTGCCTGTCTGTGTGTCTGTCTGTGTGTCTGTTATCAGCATATCTCAAGAACAAATAGTAGCAGAAATTCCAAACTCGTTATTCTAAATGTGTATCATATAGAGATGCTACAGTAAACTTTTCGTTCAGATGAAGCCAATGGTTCGTGTACAGGGACATTAAAAAATGTTTAAATACATTACGTCTATGGGGGAAATTGCAGGTAAGTAGAGTTTAATATCTATAGACTGCGCTAAACCAAATTAAACGAATATATATTCTTTGTAATAGAGATTGTCAACTGGGAAAAAAATTTTGTGTATGTAGGAGCCTCACCCTCCCCCTCGAGGGGAGTAAATTTTCATGATGGGTATCTTTCAAAAGAGTTCGCCAATACCTTTAAAACGAATGGTTGAACCATCGATCTGCGATAATTTAAAATAAAGTTATCGATTTTTTTCATTATATATATATATATATATATATATTAACTGTAATATTGAGAATAAATTCAACTTTTTTTTTTTTTTTTGGATATTTAGTGTTACATTACTTCTCTAATATGGAAATCGTCTGTATTATCATAAAAGATAATTTTTTTTAAATAATAATTTTAATAAATTATTTTTTAAAAACAGAATTATTTTTTAATAACCGAATTAAATTCTATATAAATGTAGGTACATTAATGAAACGGGGGGTTGAGAGGAGCGGTAGCCCCCTCACACAGAACTAATTATCATATAAAACTCTTCCGAAGCCTAATTTGAATTGTTTAACATAGGTTTACATAACAGTACTTGTTATCTATCTCCAACCTGTATTTATAGTATTAAATTTCAGGGTAAGAGAAAGTCGTGTGAGTGACACACCAGATTATTTTATCTATGTATAGTGTATTTGCTATGTATATATTAATGATGTTGTAAACAATGTTAATTATCTGAAAGAAATTAATATTACATTTAATGTAATAAAATATAACATGGATATATTATGTTATATTGTTCTGATAGATAAGAAAACTTCCCAACTATTGTCACTCGTTATATCGTTTAAATTTCAATAATGAGTTTCATTTAATAAAATTTAAGAAAGAAATGTCACGCAGTTTTTCTGGATTATATTACTGTAACGATTTTCGGCTGTTATGTGGCCAGCTAAAATATATTTTCACCTACTTCTGATTCAAATACTAAAATGAATTTTATTTAACTTTAAATGATGATGATTTATATTTACAGGTGAATATACACAGCAAAAATTATATAAGAAATATGCAGAAGATTCACATAGTTCAGAGACTCTTGTCTCTAATTAAACCACAGCAACACTATCGTTGCACACCTCGTGATGAGGAAGTATCCCAATTTTCCGGGATTCCGAGACAGGTGTCTCCTCACAATAAATGTTTTAAAACACTCCTTTCCGGACCGAAGTCCTCTCAAAAACTCTCAACTCTCTCTCCAACATTTTCCTATTCAGGACGAAGGGGGTCAGAAAGACACGGGGTCAGAAAGGGGGTCAGAAAGATTAATATTGTTCATCTGACGTCATTTTTTCAGTTCTTGATTTGTCAGAACACAAAGACAAAGAGTTTGTCCCAACCCTTTAATTTTTTCTTTTAAAACCGGGAAAGTCATAAGTCATTTAAGCATCGAACGGCTAATTATAAATAAATATGTCAACAGGATAATTTATCCATTATAGCCGTATAATTAAATATATCATTTCTATGAGTTATATTGTAAATACATTTCACTTTAAATGTGTCATAATTACTTCGTAATAATCATCACACACTTCAAAACTGTCGATTGTCAATAAACAACATCTATTTATGTCAAATAAAAGTATAATAAATTCGGAAGCTGTCAGAATTTTGTAATCGAAAAACTAATTTATCTTTTTGAAGTGCTTAATAATCTGCAATATGATAAAATGAAGTCAAGGACAGTTTATAATATAAATTATGAAGGGTGGCCGTTACAGCCCCTTCCCCCTCCGAAAGAAAATTTTCCAGCAACGAAAATTTTCTCAAGGTATGCTTGATAAATCACACCAGAGGCAAATATCATAATATAAACAAGAGAAAATAATATATATATATAAATAATGTAATGCAAGAAAAATAATATGAAATATTTTGAAACACAATCTTTTATAACTATCAAGTTAATACTATGTGAAAGATATGACATACGATTAGTATTTATACAAAGAGTTAAAACTATATAATGAAATTTAAACAAAACAAAAACAGAATAAACTTTTATTTAAAAACCCATTCGGCTCAAACCATCAGCATTTGCATGGTTTTGACCCTTTTTATGTTTAAATTTGCATTTGAATGGCTGTAATGCCAAAGACCACCTCAAAAGTCGTGGATTTTTCCCAGAGTTTCTGTTAAGCCAGACAAGTGGACAATGGTCAGTCTCTATTACAACCTCTTGCCCATCTAAATAATACTTTAGTTTGTTGATGGCGAATATTATTGCCGCACATTCTTTTTCCACTGTACTGTACCCTTGCTCTGCAGTGGTAAATTTTTTGCTTAAATATACTATTGGGTGTTCATTTTGCTCTTTGTCCCTTTGCGAAAGAACTACACCTATTCCTTTTTCTGAAGCATCTGTCTGTACTAGAAATTCTCTGGAGTAGTCGGGTGCATACAAGACTGGTTTGCTAGTTAATTTTTCCTTTAAGAGTCTAAACGCTTCCTCGCACTCCTCTGTCCAAACTATCCGTTCTTTCTTAACCTTTCCTTTTAAAGCACTCGTCAATGGAGCTGCGATAAGTGAAAAATTTTTTATATAGTGCGAGTAATATCCAACTAATCCTAAAAATGAACGAATTTCCGTTTTAGTGGTGGGGGTAGGAAAATCCGCCACTGCTTTTATTTTTGCTTCAGCTGGAGTGCGTACACCTCCTCCAACAATATGCCCCAAATATTTAGTTTGGTTTTGTGCAAAACGGCACTTCGACGGTTTAATAGTCAACTTTGCTCTTTCTATTCTTTTCAACACCTCACCAATATGCACAAGATGTTCATTCCAGTCATCCGAAAATATCGCGATATCATCTAAATAAGGTACAGCGAAATTTTCACATTTTTCAAGAACCTGAGCCATTAGTTTGCTAAAAAAATAAGGGGCATTTACTAACCCAAAAGGCATTCTTAATGGTCTATAAGTTCCGAAACTTGTCACAAATGCAGCATAACGTTGTGCTCGTTCACTAAGGGGAATCTGCCAGTAACCTTTAGCTAAATCAATCACTGTTATAAATCTTGATGCAGCCACTTTCTCAACTCTTTCTTCTATGTTTGGTAGCGGAAAAAATTCAGTTCTTATTACACTATTGAGACGCCTATAATCTATGCAAGGGCGAGGATCTTTACCTGGAGCTTCCACTAAAATCATTGGGGACGTATAATCAGATTGTCCTATCTCGATGATTTTTAAATCTAACATTCGTTTAATTTCAGTTTTTAAAATTTCCGTTTGACGTGGAGACGTGCGATAAGGTTTCGACCTTATCGGTTGATTGCTTATAAGTTCTATGTCGTGTTCAACTAGATTTGTTTTTCCAGGTTCATTTGAAAATACAGCTTTATATTTTTGTAATATTTCTCCTAATTGTGCTATCTGTTCAGGAGTTAATCTCTCGCTTAATGTACTATCTCTAATAATTTCGGAAAAATCGAACAGGTTTGGGTCTGAAACAGGATATAAAATATCCATGTCTAAGTCAGAGTCAGTTTCCTTAGAATTATCATTAAATAAAAAATTAACTCTTTCAGGACGTTGATAGTAGGGTTTCAATAAATTTACATGGTAAACCTGCGTTTTATCTTTCTTTTCTTCCATCCTGACAATATAATTTGTCTCTGAAATTTGGCTCTCGATAACACCAGGGCCTATCCATTGAACCGCAAACTTATTTGCTTTGGAAGTTGCTAAGACTAGCACTTTATCCCCAACCTGAAATTTTCGCATCACCGCGTTTCGATCGTACCACGTTTTCCGTTTTTCTTGTGTTTCCCGCATTTTTTCAACCGCTAAATCGCGACAATTTTTCATCCTATTTATAAGCTCAAAAACATACTCTGTTACTGCAGTATCGGAATCTTGAGGCGTCACCCAATGTTCATAAAGCAACACTTCCGGAGTGCGTAAATTTTTCCCATGGACAAGTTCGGCGGGGGTAAATCCGGTACTCTCGTGGGTTACAGTGCGCAGAGAAAACAAAGCCGCAGGGAGATTCTCTTCCCAATCTTTCCCTGATTCAAGACATAAAACTTTTAAAATTCTTTTTAGAGTTCTGTGAAATCTTTCAACTGGATTGGTTTGCGGATGAACAACGGATGAATGAGTAATTCGAATACCGAAACGTTCGAGGAATTCTGTAGTTAAATGGCTAGTAAAAGAGGTCCCTAAGTCACACTGAATTTCACGGGGGAAACCAATTCTGCTAAATACCATTAGCAACGCCTCTATTATTGACGTCGAGGTAATATCTGGCACAGGAATAGCTTCTGGATACCTAGATGACATGCAAATAGCTGTCAATAAATACTTATTATTTTTGGAGCTCACAGGAAGTGGTCCTACACAATCAATATTAATTTTCGAAAATATTTCTGTAATAATAGGGACAATTTTGAGCGGAGCCCTTTTACGTTCTCGTGCTTTCCCTATCCTTTGACATGGATCGCAGCTTTTAACATATTCCTCCGTATCCTTTATGCAATTCGGCCAAAAGAAATGCCTTAATAAACGATCTTTTGTTTTTGTATTCCCTAAATGCCCTGAAACAGTTTCGTGAACCAAAGACAGAATTTTCTGTCGTAATTTCAGCGGAATTAGCAATTGCAAACGATTGTTTCCAAAATGATCTTGTACTTTCCTAAATAACAATTCTTCGCGTTGCACAAAATCACCTTTTTTGTCTTTACATTTCTCCCAGCAATCTTCCAGAGTACTACAACTTTTTTGCATTTCCGATAACTTTGCTGGAGAAATTTCTAAAATATCTTTACAGAGTGGGTCAGCTAAGGGAAGAAAAAACTCACTTTCAACGTCCTTCTTAAATTTAATCCCTTGCTCCTGTTCCTCATCAAGTTTCGCGGGAGAAATTTTTTCGACCGATTTTTCTCGCTTTTCGTTTACTTTTGTTTTACTACGTGTCATCACTGCTCTTATCTGAAAATTCGGATTTCGTAAGTTCTTTTCAATTAATTCTGCTGTTCGATTCCCTAAAAGATAAACTTCGTTATCTAAGTCTGCTTCCATAACGGCTGCCTTTGTTATAATTTTTCCAAATCGAGGACTTTGTAAAATAATTTTTGCTAGAGGTAATGATTTAAAAACCCTATCTAAAGGTTGTTTTAGCCACACACTTTCTCCTGTAAAATCTATTGTTTTTACATGGTTTCGTGCGACGAGGTCTATTGAACTACCTGAATCCCTTAAAATATCCATCTCTACTCCGTTTATTTGTGTTCTGCTCATATGAGGAGCAAAGAGTTCATTTACCGATTTTTCACCACCTATGTGATTTACGCGCTCTGAAGTTTCTTTCTTTTTCAATCGCGGGCAATTTGGGCGCAAATGATCTGTAGCATGGCAGATATAACAGGCTGCTAATTTAGGCTTTTCAAAATCCTTTCGCCAATTTCCTCGCGGAGCGCTATTTTTCCATAATGTAGAACCCGAACTATTTCTTTCGAATTTTGTCTCTGATTTTTCCTTCTTAGGTAACTGAGGTTTTGGCTTTTCAAAACTTCTGTAAGGAATCTGTTTTTTAGTATTATTTCGCACAGCTTCGTATTCGTCTAATTTACTTGACAATTCAGCTGGGTCAACTAAACTTCCCCACTGATCTATAAAATGGTCTCTAATTTCCGGCGGTACTCGTCTTTTTATTTGGTCACTAACCATTAATCCCTTTAATTCCTCAAAATTTGTTACGCCTACACCTTCTAACCATCCATCTAAATAATTTCGCAATTCAAATACGAGCTCTTTCCACAAAGCTCCCGACTTTTTTTGATGTTGGGTAAATTTAGTGCGAAACGCTTCAGGTTTCATTTTAAATCTTTCTAATAAAATTTCTTTTATATGGCTATATTCTTTGGCCTTTTCTTCTGGCTCTTTGACAATCATTTGAGCTAATTCGATCGGCAAAAGTGAAATTAGTTGAAGAACCCAGTCTTTTTCCTCTAATTCAGCGGCACGCGCTTGGCGTTCGAACATAGTTAGATATAATGAAATATCTGTAGCTTCTTCTTCATATTTAGGCATAAAGTTAATAAAATTTTGACGAGGCCTGACACTTTCACTTCGTGCCGGAGTCACCTTTTCGGTTTCTGCCGTATTAGTAATTTTTAATTTCTCCAATTCAAATATCCTATTTCGTTCTCTCTCTTCCTTTTCCCATTCTAACTTTTTTTCTGTCTCTAACTTTTCTGATTTGCGCTGTTCAACTATCGTCTCCAAACAATTCTTAACAAATTCTTCCTCAAATACTGAACTCTCTTTAATCTTTTTGCATAAATCTACAATCTTATCCGATTCTTCCACCTGTACACTCAACTCGCATGCTAAGGTGTATAAATCTACTTTACGGTGTTTGGCTAAGAAAGTCATAATCCTTAATTTAACACCAACGTTTCTGATAATAATTAATTTCAAAATACTCAAAATATTTCTAGAATAACACCCTGAACATTACTTAATGCAACAGAACAAAAATACAGCAGTGCAAAAAAAAATTTCATATTACAGTAGCATATATGTAAAATGATCCTCTAAGCAATGATAATTTTTTATTCTTTAAAATTTCAAAATCCTAAAGCAAACATTATCTTCAAAAATGGTTAAATCAATAATAAAATTATCAAAATGTAAAAATCATTTCAAAGAATTTCAAAATGTTTTACTAGTAATGTTATTACTATTTAAAAAAAATCAATAATTTCGTAATGTTTAATATTTTAAAAACACAACAAATTATTTCTTCAGAAAAGTAAAAATAAAGTTTCTTTAAAACAAAACTAATAAAAGTATATTCTCTTAATTATTTTTCTTAATGTAAATTACATATTTTAATTAACACCTTTAAAAATTCAAATATGGAAAATTCATATACATTTTTTTTTTTTTTTTTCATGAATTCAAACAGGAAATTATTATTATAAAAAAGTTAATTTTAAATTTATTCAATGCAAAAGTTGCCTCTAATGCTCAAAATCAAGCTTACCTCCACTATTTTCATGCTACTTGTAGTGATGACGATTTTTCACAATAATCCTCATACATATCCAATGTAAGAACCGTAGGTAATTAATTATTCACTAGGCTCTGAAACATAATTTCACAAATCACCAGAAAACGAAGAAAGAATTCTTCCAAAAAAAACACGGATCACTACTTGGAATATTTTTCACACACATATAACATACTTCTTGAAATGAAGCATTCGACGTTGCGTCAAGATCACCGATTTATTTTCACCAGTCTCTTTGAAGACAATAGGCATCTACAGCGGTGCCACCAATAAATTATATATATTGCTGTAACGATTTTCGGCTGTTAGGTGGCCAGCTAAAATATATTTTCACCTACTTCTGATTCAAATACTAAAATGAATTTTATTTAACTTTAAATGATGATGATTTATATTTACAGGTGAATGTACATAGCAAAAATTATATAAGAAATATGCAGAAGATTCACATAGTTCAGAGACTCTTGTCTCTAATTAAACCACAGCAACACTATCGTTGCACACCTCGTGATGAGGAAGTATCCCAATTTTCCGGGATTCCGAGACAGGTGTCTCCTCACAATAAATGTTTTAAAACACTCCTTTCCGGACCGAAGTCCTCTCAAAAACTCTCAACTCTCTCTCCAACATTTTCCTATTCAGGATGAAGGGGGTCAGAAAGACACGCCTCTTTTGGTTTGATTGGTTATTAAATATTAATATTGTTCATCTGACGTCATTTTTTCAGTTCTTGATTTGTCAGAATACAAAGACAAAGAGTTTGTCCCAACCCTTTATTTTTTTCTTTTAAAACCGGGAAAGTCATAAGTCATTTAAGCATCGAACGGCTAATTATAAATAAATATGTCAACAGGATAATTTATCCATTATAGCCGTATAATTAAATATATCATTTCTATGAGTTATATTGTAAATACATTTCACTTTAAATGTGTCATAATTACTTCGTAATAATCATCACACACTTCAAAACTGTCGATTGTCAATAAACAACATCTATTTATGTGAAGTAAAAGTATAATAAATTCGGAAGCTGTCAGAATTTTGTAATCGAAAAACTAATTTATCTTTTTGAAGTGCTTAATAATCTGCAATATGATAAAATGAAGTCAAGGACAGTTTATAATATAAATTATGAAGGGTGGCCGTTACATTACACTTTCCAGCTGTTCTTACCATTCAACTTTCAACGTAGTTTTTCTTCCTTGGTGAATTCTTAATAAGCATAGAGTGTTTCACATTGGAAAAAACAAAATGAATAGCATAGAACAAATTCTACAGTTGATTTATTTAATCAAAACAAATTTATTCTGAAAGTACAATCATACAAGTGTTATCTGGCAGCCGCGGAAAATCTTTCATTTATGAAATCGTTGCTATAGGCACCATTAATCAAAATGATGCTACCAATTGCATGGAAACACGCATATATGACGACTGGATGAAAAATGATCGCGGTTAGGCGGTGCTTCACCACACTACCATAAAAACATATGTCAGTACCTGAGCGATAGGCTACTTTATCGCTGGACTGATCTTGCTGGATCAAACGACAAATAGTTGTTTTGTAAGCAACAGAGATCCACCTATCTCTGCAATATTTTCCTATGGGATTTTGTTATTAAGAAAAAAAGTTCAAGGCCCCCATTTCCCCAAGACTTACAGCAATTGATGCAGTGGATAACTAAAGTGCTCGAATCATTTTAACAAAGGATATTCTATCATGAGTTTGGCAGGAACTGCATTACCGCATAGACATTTCACGTGTCATCGCATCGGAGGTGCACTCATAAAACATTTATAGGAACTTGGGTGTCACAAAAGTCTTGGAACAGATTCAAAGAGCCGTGGTATGTACAAATAAATTTTAAAATTTTGAATATTGCTCAGCGAAATCTTGAGTTTATTCTATTATTTTTAGTAAAACGTATTTACACAGCCTTTTAACAGTCCATTATCTTCGATTTTTCGGAGGGTTTTTCATCATGTTCTTCATCATGGCCTGTATGACAGATATGTTAACTTTTTTCAACTTTTGAGTAATTCTATTCAATAATTGCTACTCAGATTTTGTTTCTCATCCATTGTCGTACACCCTTCGAGTAAGAACGCCCTGAAATCACGAAATCTGCAAACCCTCATTCCTTTTTTTTTTTTTTTTTTTTTTTTTGTGTGTGTGTGTGTGTGTGTGTGTCATCTTTTGGCACGAACAGTATTTTTTTCCCCCTTAGCAAACAATTGCAAATTTTTTTCTTTTTTTTTTTTAATAATGGCAACTAGTGAGGTCTGGTCAGAACATATTTTTATTGTTTTCGTGATAGTTATCTATCATTCCGTACTGATAGGTTACGATAATTATTACAGATAGTCTTAATTTTCAATTTCTTAATTCGTATTTTATTGCATCTTCAGAGGGCTATTTCTTTGAAACAAAGTAGACTAAATAAAACACCTACCCCAACCCCCCCCCCCTTTTTTTTTCGGCATCACGTTAAGATGAGCAAATTACAATTGATTACAAATAAAAAAAGAATTATGCAGTGCGCTCTGTATTTTTCATTTAAATATCAGTCTGTTCAACCATGATACCCCTTTCCACCTATTTTTTCACACTAGTATTTTTCTAGAGTGCTTTTCTCCTTATTTAATCGTAAATATATCTGAAGAGAATTGCTCTAAAAATTAAGTGGTGTACAAAAAGGGGCGAGAACTAACAATCTTTCGGGTTAGGCTGGCAAGTATGCTACAGACTGAAAATTACGTCATTTTGACAAAATCATTGAGAAAAGTCGAGTGAGATTTTTTTTCTTCCTTTTACTTATGTTTATCATACAGCACTGAAAAAAGAAGATTTCTTTTTTTTTTTTTTTTTTTTTGAGAATGAGAGACTAATTATATCAAACAAGTGAAAATTATGTTATTTGACAAAAACGCAGAGAAATTTTGAGTACTAATTTTCTACCCAAACAAAATGTAAACTTCAAGATTTCTTTTTTTTGTGTGTGTGTGTGAATATATGAAGCTTTATCTGTCAAATTTAAATTTGTAAAAGACAGATTTATAAGATTTATAATAGGATATATTATATTCGTTAAGATAGGGAAAAAAAAAAAAAAAAAAAAGGCGTCGATTGCACTTTGTGGTACATCAGCTGGAATGAAGCAGCATGCAAAATAAATAAATTAATAAAACGGAAATGTATCTTATTATAATTTATTTAATTCATTTTTATTTACTTATTTTGTAATTATCATTCAAATATTCGTACGGTGCACCAATAATTCAATAACATTTTCTTATAAAGTACTAAAGCTAACATAATCCAGATTAAGATGCTTTTGCTGACTTGGAATACAAGGGTTGCAATTCATTTGATTTTAGTCAAAATTTCAAGTTTTTTTTTTTTTTTTTTTTTTTTTAAATCTCAAATTAAACAAGTATTCTCGTTCGTAACTGTAACAATGACAGACGCGTCTTGAAAGAGTTTTTAACACATATAATTTTATTTGTATGACATGCAAGAATTTCTAGAGAAATGTTTAAAGTAAATACATTTCCATTAAAATTGAGCAGAATTTTATAGAGTGTACATAACTTGTGAAAAGCCGAATTAAGTGAATTTTCTATACTTCTCATGGTGTCATTAATCTTTAACAAACGCTGAGTAATTTTATCTAAAATATAGCTATAATGTATTTCCATATGTATGACACATTTATAACATGTTCTCTTAACCAATTGAAATAGTGTATGTCTAATTGAAAAAGATGTACAATTGTATGTCTGAAAATAAACTTTTGAAAAGTACGAGAATACGCTTATGAATTAATGTATTTTTTTAAAATATTACATTTTTAAAAACTACTCCTAATTTTAGTCCTGTTGAAATTAGCAATCATTTACTAAAGAAATATGTACAGTTATACTTGTAAAAGTACATAAATTATATTTATTATATCTTCCATAAAGATGAGAATTATTGTATTGCTATATTTTCCTACCCCCCCCCCCTCTTGTCGAGACATCTAAACTAACAGTACTGACGCCAAACTTCTGTTCATTAATAAAACATTCTAACCCATTTCAGTATTTCACATACATAAATAAGTATTCCCCGATTATATCGGAAAATCTTTACCCATTTCTACACTTTTTCAATGGAATGAAGTATGATATTCTCTCTCTGCCGTTCTTTTAACAGAGGTGCTACAAATGAGAGAAAATAAATAAATAAATATATATATATAAAGAAATATGTGGAAAAGTGCGCTTCTGTTTTATATTCGGCCATTACTTATCAACTGTTTGAAGGAAAAGGAATGTACAGGAAATCACACGCCCATAGTGAGAAAAATATGGGAGATTTCCTGTAAATTTATTTTTTAAATTTGCCCACTTTCCCAGCAGCTTCTGTAAAATTTTTCTTATAAAGAAAAATTTCAGAAGATAATTTTCATGAAAATGAATATTAAATCATTTATAAAAAGCCGTATTTATAAAAAAAAAAAAAAAAAAAAAAAAAAAAATGCGTTCAAGGAAAAAAATTACCCCCTATTTTTATATCAAATTTAGATTTTTTTTACAGTTTCTAAAATATTTAGAATATTTATCACAAATAATAATAATATAATTGTTTTAAGATTATTATTATTATTATTATTATTAGTTTTAATATTATATATTTCACTTTTTTTCTTTCTATATATATATATATATATATATATATTAATCTTGCTAAGTTCTTTGAAAATGCATGTTAATAATGGACAATTTACTTAACACAAATCAATTACAATGCCTTGAAAAGGGTGAACAAAGAGTCGAAGGATTGATGCTTAAGTTCACTTATGAATTTTTTCCATGATTTCATTTTTAAATGCTCCGAATTTTAGACCCTTCATAATTAACAGAGATTAAGGAAAGAATTATATGCAGTCATATAAAAAGCAAGATGCATATTATATTTATTAGATCATTGACGAAGATGAGAATTATTGCATCGGTATCGATATAACTGTATTTTCCGGCGTATAATGCGCAGATTTGTTAAATCTGTTATACACCTGAAATTTAAATTTACAGTAAACGCTATTTCTTAACAAGCTTTTATTTCAATATAGCTTTATTTGTAAAATAAATTTTCTGGTGTGTAGCTCATTTATTTGACTTGCGTGTTATACGCCGAAAATTACGGTAATTTCTTTTTTTCCTTTCTTGTCGAGGCATCTCAAATGCAAGGGTTATATTCCCCGCCCCTTTTAAGGAGTAACTCCCCCCACTTTTACTGGTGAGAAATTTAAGCCTTTTTTGCTCTCACTAACTTCATACAGAAATCTTTATTATATTATTCTGGTAATATGTCATGACTAAAAAGTATAGAGATTATTATATAAAGATAATGGAAACAAAAATACCCGATATTTCTCATCCGTGAAGGTGTATTTAAAAAACGAGCGGAAAATGCGACCCCCTGCAAATGACAGCATTGACTAGAGACTCTTACACACGGAAACTTGGATACCAGAATTTTTATATAGTAATTTTCTAAAATAGATATTGACAAGAACGTCGATGGCATAAATCAGTTGTAATGACTGAAAGTGGATGCACAAAGCGTGAGAAATTACAGCCAAAGTTCATTTATCAATTGCAGGGTGACAAGAAAAAACTTGGACGAAGTTTCAAACCAAATATCTGCAACTACCACTATCGCAAACTCATTTTGGAAGATGTTGTCTTACCTTGGTCTCAAAAGTTCTTTGGAAACAAAAGATGGACCTTCCAACAGGATTCTGCACCTGCACACAGAGCTAAAGGCAGGGGCGGACTGGCTCAATCTGGCCCACCCGACTATGAGGTATTTTGGCCCACTCACTACAGAAAAGCCTCTCCTCTTCCAGTATGGCTGCAAGCAATAATTTATAATAAAGTCACAATTTTAGAACATTTTGCTTTCCACATTAATATAAGTTTTATAAGTATATAGTCAGATTTCTTTTTTTTTCGGGGATCAGTACTTATGTTTCAGATATGCAAAATCATTGTTTAATATTGACATGAGAACATTAATATTTATCTAATACATTTCCTAAACTTTTCTGATGTAAATATATTTTCAATACAGTCGAACCTCGCTGTAGTAAACCAGGGATACAGTAAACTCTCGGATATAATGAACTTTTTCGGCGGTCCCAACTGAACAAAACACGTATTTTTATTTTATTAAAAATAAAAGTTTGGTTTATAGTGAACCTCTGGATGCAGTGAACTTTTATAAAGTCCGGTTACGGTTCACTATAACGGGGTTAGATTTTCCTTTTAAAGTTAATTACATTCTGGGCTCTACAGGTATCAAGATTGCATAGCTATACGAGTGATGCTAAATGACAAAATTTCTTTTTGCCCACTTTTAAATAAGATTTTACATGTTTTATATAATACGAGCAAAGTTCTGATGTTTTGAGGGTTCGGAAAGCAAAGGAAGTTAACAGTAAACATTTTGCACGTTATGAATTTTTGAAAATAAAATGCTGCAGATGGTGAAGATCAGCAAATTTAAGTTGCTTTGTAAATAATTGTAAATTTTAAAACTAAAATAAGAGAATATATTTTTTATGTTATAGAGTAAAAATAGCATCAGAGAGAGAGAGACAATAACTATGGCAAAATGTAAAGTAATATGCTTTTGTTTTCAGTTTAATTTCATGTTAATGAGTCTTTTCAGATGACGGTGACATGCTGATATCTGTGATGATGATATGTTTTATTGCAAAATTGTATTTTAATTTTAAAAGTCATTTGCAAGATCATCTAAAAACAAACATTTTTTGTCTTACCATTTAATTATTTATAAATATATATATTATATCATTTCATAACTATACGTTATTTAATAGGGCTATATATAAACAACACATAGAACTGCTGCAGGGTGGTATAGCTTCCAGTCTTCTAACAGATTTATATTTATATTATTATGAAAGAGACATTAAGAGTACTATTTTTAAATTACTGAGGTACATTGATGATATTATAGTCATATATTTAGATATAACCATAACAATAATCAAGACTCACTTGTCACCCATTACTTATCCTAATAATCTATCATTTACTGAAACTGAATTAAAATCTGGTGTAATTAATTTCTTAGATTTAAAAATTATTCTTAATCTTAATTTGCAACTGGAATTTGACTTGTATGATTTAACGTAACAATTTTCATCTTAGTGGAGTGGATGGCTTCTCCGCTTCAACAGATTTTAGTCCACTACCCATCGTTACTGTACACGACACTATTAATGTTAGACGGGACGGCTCGAGTGTAAAATCTGAAATACAGTAGAACCTCAATTATCCGAACCTCGATTAACCGAAACTCTCCGTTAACCGAAGTCTGTTTCTTCTTCACTTTTTTTTTTTTCACTTTCTACTATCATCCAAAAATTTCTCTTAACAAACATGTATTTTTAAAGTTTTTTTTTTTTGTTTTTTTTTTCCCACATTCCTTTTGTATGCAAGCCATCCTTTCCAAACTACGAGTGCTGATAAATATTTTAGATGATTATTGATGAATTCTCGATTATCCGAAAATTTCGATTATCCGAAGTGAGTTCGCTCCCAATTACTTCGGATAATCGAGGTTCTACTGTACTTCGAATACTGGCTCGACGCTCTGCGACAGTCGTCAGCAAAATTATACGGGTGATAGCAAAAATTCCTATATAAAAAAAGTACACTTACTACTGTTTTATAAAATAAATCCTTGCCGAATCGTGTTCTTAGACTGATTAAGTACATGATTCGACTAGGATTTATTTAACAAAACAGTATTAAGTGTACTTTTTTTATATAGAAATTTTTGCTAGCGCTTGCATAATTTTGCTGCCAACTGTAGCTTGTCAACAGTAATCATTTTTTTTTTTTTTTTTTTTTTTGGTTAAAAAAAAAGAATGAAAAAAACAAATTTATATCAATTTATAAACGAATGTTTGTTTTTCTTTCTTATAAAGTACAATCTTAAAAAAATTATGTTTTTACAATTTAGAAAAAAGAACATATGCAATGGATGAATTTAATTTTTATGGAAAAAATTTTAAAGGGAACATCTCGCAGCAAATAAGTTTTTCTTTATACAGTTTGGATTCCCTCTCCAGTGGCAGTTCTGAGAACTTGGACCTCCTTCACAAGCAATCTGACCCTCAATAGTCCAGAATAAGACCCCTATATGAAAAGAGCTGGCGCAGTGTCCGCCATTTTCTAGCCCGTTTAGGAATGTGTTGGCGGTAGAAAAAGCTAGGTTACCTGATTAGCGTCGTTATCGCCTTTAAACTTCTATACAGATCAAGTGAGCTAGAACTTCTTATCACGAAACAAACAAGTTGGCAATTTTAAGAACATCGCCAACATTCTCGAAACTGCAACCCTTCACGTAATATTAAAGTTAATTTTAAAATATTTTAAAGTAATAACTTAAAAAAACAGTACATTCATATTAAATTTGTCAAACAACTCTGAAAATAAAAATGAAATAATTTTAAAATAAGGGAAATCTTACGCTACAAAGTTGTGCTCCTGCACCGGGTATCCACGAGTTACATCTGCAATTTATAATCCACTCTTTCCTTTTTCCTGGATTAAAAGGAAATATAAACAGGTGGTGCCCTTTTCTGGAGTTATTCGTGCTATTTATTGCCGAAAAACCACCAATAATAAATTGTCAACCGGTCTTGTGGGCTAGGAAATGGCGGATGCGTCAGCCTATCTATGTAGGAGTTCTAGTCGGGAAGACCGTCGAGGTCGAACTTGCACATTTCAAGTGTGATTATCGAACATGTATATTCTAGTATTCTGCTGGGTTTGAACTTATGATTAGTGTTTCGGCAGTTTTAAAGTGTAAGCAACCTAACCACCTCATTAAAATAAATAAATAAATAAATAAATAAACCTCCAGATTAAAAATAAAAAGTTTGGGACCATATTTTTTATGACTTCGAGATTCAGGATAATTTATTTCCCTTCAGTTTTTAAAGATGAGAGCAGGGAGGCAATTCTTCTACCTGTCGCCAATAGACAAGTGGAGCGATGGATTTGTTCGCCAGTTTCTTTAACGGCTGGTCATCCTCCTGAGACAAAAACCGAGGGGAAAAAAAATTGGGGAAAGATATGTTATATTTTGTGCTTTTTTCTGGACCAGTCAGTGTACCTCAAAGATTTTCATTTTATTGCTAGTTTTGATAAATTTTAAGCATTTATTAAAGCAAGAGTCTGCTCAACAATTAAAATTAAATAACGATAGTGCAAAAAATAAAATTATTGTTTTTTCTTTTTCATCTGGCCCATTCTGGCAACTGGCCCACCCGGCGATCGCCGGGTAGCCGGGTGGGCCAGTCCGCCCCTGGCTAAAGGCACTCAAGATTGGTGCAAAACAAATTTTCCTGACTTCATTGGAGCTCAAGATAGGCCACCGTATTCCCCAGATTTGAACCCAATGGATTATTCTGTTTGGTCCATCTTGGAGACAAGGGTGTGTGCTAAACCTCATAAAACTTTGGCATCCCTAAAGTAATTCTTATGCAAGGAATGGGATAAAATATCAATAAGTGAGTTGCGAGCCAATAGCCGAAAATTTTGTGACACGTTTAAAGCTCTGTATTAAGGCTGAAGGTAGCCACTTTGAAAATTTGTAAATATAACAGAGAAAATAATGTATTCATATTTATTGAAATTTGGTCGTAATATTTTCATTAGCATTAAAGTTATAATGTATCATGTGTGTCCAAGTTATATCTTATCACCCTATATTTTAATGTATTCATATTCACGGTAAAAAAAAAAAAAAAAAAAAAGAGTCCGATTTTCAGTCTACTTAAAGTCAACAATTATTAAGCAAAGAAATGTATACAGTTATTTATGAAAAAGATGTATTTATTATATATTTAATGAATCCTCGATAAAGATGAGAATTACGGTATCGATATAATTTTTGATTTTTACTTTCTGATCGAAACATCTCAAATGACGGCACTGACGCCAAGTTTCTGTACATTAATCAAATATTTTACCCCATTACACTTATCTAAATGTATAGCTCTGATTGCATCGGTAAATCTTTACCCATTCTAGCTACTCTGTTTTCAGTGTATTGAAGAATTATTTCTCTCTTCCATTCTCTTAATAGAGGTGTCACAAATGAGAGAAAGTAAAAAGAAATATGTGAAAAGGTGTACTTCTGATATAAATTCGGACAATATTTCCCAGCTGTCTGAAGAATAATGAATGTACAGGAAATCACGTGCATGTTGAGAAAAATATTGGAGATTTATTGTAAATTTATTTTTGAAGTTCTCTTTTCTTCTGCAACTACTATAAAACCTTTCTGGTAGAAAAAATTTTCCAAACATAAAATACATGAAAAATTGAAAGTTAAGTCATTTGGAAAATAAAGATTGGGTGACATAATATTAGTAATACTATTAATAATTAAAATGTATCATAATATTAATAATTATTTAATAATAATTTTTAAATAATGTCAATTTAGAATATTTGTATATAGTGTTAAAAATTACAAATAGTGCTAAAAATTTCGAAATGAGTAATTTTGTTTCAAAAAGGAGAACATGCTTGTCTCATTTATGAAAAATCGCATGTTTACAAATTAACATCTGTTCACATCATAAATCTATATATTAATAGGGAAGCATGAAATTTGTGGTACACTTTTAACATATTAATTATGGGAGTAGAGAGTTGAAAATGGTATCATTCGAAAGGTATGATTATAGCCAGATGTGCAGAATACAAAGATCATTTTCTTACTAAGTCAAGAAGATATTTAAAAATATTTTAATTTTTTATGCATTTTGCCATTTTATACACAGCCGGCCAAAGACCGTCGTGTACACTAATAGTGGCTGGGTTGCACGTAAAATCTGTCGTGGCCGCAATATCCTCCATGTTCCCATCAAAAATTATACCTCTGGGGGTCACCGAAGCGGGAGAGCCATCCTTTCCGTGGAGGATCAAAATTGTGATGGCTTGTCTCCGGACCATCTCTAGGGGGGGGTGTCCCAGACCGGCGCCAATTGCCCATCTGCGCGGCACTAGTGCGACGTGAAACCCAACCACCCAACCATCCAATCCATTTTATACACGTATTCTTTTATATTGAAAAATACCTAAAGTAGAAAGTTGCTAATTCTGGCAATTTCTGAAAACTCAAATAAAACCACAGACACAGTAATTTGTATAATGTAGCATCACTATACTCTCAACTACAGATTTTTTATTCTAAGATAAAACAGCCATTAGACGGTAGAAATTTGAAAGAATGAGTGGAAGATCGAAAGTTTATACTGTTGAAAATATACGCAAGTTAAAAAAGGGATTTGATTTATGAGAGTTCTATTTTTTTTTTTTTTCTAATTTTTTTTAACATCTAATTTCTTTTTTACTTTTCTTTTTCTTTTCTTTCTTTCTTTCTTTTTTTTTTTTTTTTTTTTTTTTTGTGACTTACTTCAGCTCTAATTTTAAGACATAGTTTTAAGCAAAAACATAATGCCTTCCGATTAACTGAAATTGACTACTTATTTTTTGAAAAACAGATTTATTACTTTACGCAAGCGAAGTGATGACGTCACTGACCGTACGTGGGGCCAAGCAAAAGATTTCCTATGTTAATTGTCCATTAATTTTTTTTTTTTTTTTTTTTTTTTTTTTTTTTTTTAACATTGAGGAAAATTATCTCCCGATTTCAATCCCCATATTTGAATATAGTTATATATAAGTTACTATCTGTGTGTGTTAGATTAAGCTATATTTTCTGCAAAATTCATAAAAGTTTAATTTTAAATTTCAAAACGCTGGAAAAGTAAAATGACAGACTTCCATTAGACTTCCATTTTCGAATATAAACATAAACATTTAATTTCATTGGAATGAGATTCATTTCAAAGGAACATATTTCATATCTGCCGTCCTTGGCGAAAAAAAAAAAATAATAATAATAACAATGAAAGGTTGTAAGGTTGGAGGCACGTCAGCATAGCGCTGCAGCGAAGAAAACAAATTGCGAAGCGCAAGTGAATACGGAGAGGTTTTAGAGTTGTTAAATGAAGTGAGTGGAGTTGATGAAGATTAATTATAAATATGAATGAGGATGGTGAAGAAAGTGGTAGTAGTGGTGGTGATGTAGAGTGTGAAATAGAACAGAATTGTTCTTAGGTGATTAAGTTCTTAGTTCGATAAATTTTGTGGTGATTTTGAAGGTGATAATTTATAGTGTAGAGTTAGGCGGATTCAGGGAATCCTTTTCGCCTTTAGCCTATGATTAGTGAAGTGTAGTGGATCAGCGAGAGCTATTTTCTTACTACGTTACATACTGTGGGTGAGATTTCTTTCTGAACATATTTAAACTATTTATTGAAGTTATCTTTCTAAAGTATTTAAGATTTTATATTGAGTTTGGCCCAAGTGTCCTCCCTGCACTTAAGCTCTAATAAAACTTTATTTGTGTTTCAATTTGAGTCTCATACTATTTCTTACTTACTACTTAAGTTAATTAAGTTAATCTTTGAGATAATGGATGCGTCCACTTATTCTTCACAAGGTCGCCAAATTATCCGGCGAACATATTTCATTCCTTTCAAAAATCATGGTTATTTTAATACCGAGCAATCAGTAATATGAAACAATATTTCGTAGCATATATATGTATTACGAAAATATACATCTGGCAATGTATGTTTTCGTATTACGTTTTTAAACGCCAAATACACAAAACACCAAGGGCAAACTGATATCAAATCTATGCCCATTTTGTTTCTAGAGTTTTGAAATTTAAAATTAAAATTGTGTCAATTTAACAGCAAAATAACTTAATCTGTCACATGTACACGATGACTAATTTTTTATTTTACCCAAATATGGGGAATAAAATCGGGAAATAATTTTTCTCAATTTTCCATTTTGGATTTTTTACAAAAAATCCAATGGACGATTAACATAGGAAATCTTTTACTTGGCCCCAACGACGGTCAGTGACATCGCACTTCGCTTGCGTATAACTTCTACGTATATAAGAAGAAAGTTTAAGATTTAGAAAAACTTTTCCTTTCCGGTTTTTGATAAATTTATACACTTTGAGATTTCCTTGCATTGAAATTAACTGAAATTGACTACTTATTTTTAAAAAAGTGGATTTATTACTAGCTTCTTCATGTATAAGTAAAAAGTAGAAGATACGGAAAAAATTTTCGATTTCCGGTTTTCGATGAATTTACACGTTTTGAGATTTCCTTGCATTTAAATTAACTGAAATTGACTATTTATTTTTAAAAAGTGGATTTATTATTTATTCTACCATTTGCATATATAAGAAAAAGGTATAAGATTCAGAAAAAATTTAAATTTTCGGTTTTTTATGAAGTTACTCGTTTTGAGATTTCCCGAACTCAGTTCGACCATTTTTAGAAAATATCTGTCTTTTTGTGTTCGAAAGCTGTACTTTATGAACCAATGGACTTAATTTAACCGAGATTGATATTTGGTTGGACATTGGTTTAAATTGGTGCCGATTAGCATTTGGGCTATATCTCCGAACAGTTGGCGCTTCCACGTTGCGATTTCTTCTTATTTCAGGAAAGGCTCAGCCTCTACAGTGTACCAAACTTAGAGAAATATTTTAAGTAAAACTCTGCTGATCCACTTTGGATGCATATCGACAAAGAATTGGCGCAGCTGTGCTGCAATTTAATTCCGTTTACGAGAAGGCAATTACTTTGCTTTGCTTTGAAAAAAAAGTGGTCGCGTTTCGACCACTGGGCGATACTAGTTATTATAAATATATTGAACTGAAAGAAGTTCTCCAATAGAATTTCTATATGTTTAAACAGGAAGAGTTCAAACACAAAACTTTTCCCCTCAAATCTTCAGAACTATATATCGGGGCATTTTCGTACTGGTTGGCAGAAGAATATACCAATGAAAATGTACGTTTGGGATATTGGGATTCCTGATGATCGATGCGAATTTTTGAACATGTCGATATATTCAGTGATAAGATATGGGATTTTTAAATTTGAGTATTTTGCTTCGTAGTTCTTTCGAGAATGTGACAAACTCAAATTTTACTCATTTTTGAGAATTTCTCCTTTATTTTTTTCGGTGTAGATTGTAATATATATGTAATTTTTATTATTAATCAAATTAGCAAACTTAAAACAAACAAACAAACAAACAAACAAAAATAGGGAAAGAAAAAAAAGAAAAGAAAAGAAAAGAAAGAAAGAAAGAAAAATTCGTATGACTATTTTAAAAATTTTCTTTTCTTTTCTTTTCTGTTTTAATAATAAATTATAAATATGCACAATTTGCGTCCAGAAATACTTCTTATAAATATTATTGCGATTTATTTATTTTGTTTAGCTGGTCTTTAATAAAAAAATTTTAGTGCTAATTAATACATAAATATTTATAAATTCACTTTTTATCGTATAAGTGCAGTTGTGCTAATTTATTTTCAGGCAAAGTTGAACATTGTTTCTTTTAACCTAACTGTCTACATTCTAACTTTAATATTACATACTTCGAAATCCGTGGGTTTTATGTATGGTATTGAAATCCAATATAAAATATTCTTTAAATAAATTTTTTTAGAAAAAGAGAGAGAAAGAAAAAAATTGTGTGGGTCCCATTTATTGTTTCTTTGCAACTTTAGAAAACAAATTTTAATATATTATCTATGAATGTGTATTATTTAATAAAATACATTTAACAAATAGTTATTCTTTAAATATAACACAAAAGAAAAAGAATATGTCACTAAAATGTACCAGAATGTTATTTTTACTGTTGTTATTGTTATTGTTGTTAATCCTAACTGATTAACCATTTGGCTAAACCAGATCCATGCGACCATAAATTATGAAAAATTCCAACGCTAGAAGAATTGTCCCCAACAAATTCTCCTTTACAAGTCCCAAGCATAAAAGAAGAATTTTATTTTTTATTTTACTTAAAATGGTTTGCGTAACAGTTACAATTCCTTTACAATAAGGTAGAAAAGAATTTAGATACACTGTAATCTATGGTAATAAATTGTTTGAAGATCATTTGTGGAACATTTTGTTATTCGAAACAAAACAAATTAATATAGGTTTAGGCGATTCAGAACAGAAAACTTTCTGAATTCTTTTCATATGATGGTGTCGGATTGATTTACAATTTGGTTTTCAGATCCCAGATGTCGGATTCGAATCCCAATTCAAATGTGCATATTCGTAATGGCTTGTAATTAACTTTAATCTGTAGATTTCGGCCTAATTAGCCTTAGTGTATAAAAAATAACAAAAGAGCGACAAATCCAAGTTTTCACTAAATACAGCATTTTTTTTTTTTTTCCTTTTCTTTTTAACCCTCAATATGAAATTTTTCTTATAGAACTATATAAAATGTACATCCATTGTGAATAATAGCAATGTTTAGTCTTTTTACATTTTTTTTTCTAATTTTCGAGAAAAACTACATATTAATATGGCATTTGTTGCATCATGCATCTACAGTTCATATGCATTGTACGCAAAAGTTTATTCACACGCATTACAGCTTGTGGGCAGTTATTGAAAACATCTCTTTATAAAAGACTAGCAGGCTTTGCCCGCTTCGCTGGTCACTATATTTAAAGGAAACTCTCTTTTCAATATAGCTTTATGAAAAGAAGAAACAAAAAAAAAAAAAAAAAAAATACTGAAATCGCTCAAAAGCTCGCTTTGGGTTCCCTCGCAGTCTCCGGTGCTTGTCCCTATTGCCAGCTACAATGGCTTACCCGTGGGCTTCCATTTGGGTGCTTATCATATATGACAGTTTCCATATGGACAGTATCGAAAAATTTGAAGTAGCCCTACATTTGAATCTCAGTTACATATGAACAACACTATACGTGATGTACATAATATTTGCTTTCACGTTATTTCCTATATTTATTTGATTTAATCGATCAACCATAAAAGGACAGCAATTTCAGCCAAATATAATATTACAATATGCTATGACCGGCTACGTCTATTGCATGAGACAATTATTATTATTATTATTATTATTATTATTATTATTATTACTATTATTATTATTTTGTGGTTATATATACTTCATGCTTAGTTAATAGTAGTCGGTATATAGAAAAATAAATTAATTAATTAATATGTAAACCTGATCATGATGCAGCCTTAATACAGCTCCCCTTGGCGACTTTTGAATTTTTGTCGCCGTTTTATACCTAAACATAATTTATGCGATTATTGTTCCTATTTCTTTCTATCATTTCTTTTCTTTCTTTTTTTTTCAATATTTTATAATTTAGTTATATTTTTTATGCGCTACTTGGCTTTAAGTGGCTGTCCTTGGCGAAAAATGCCCGATCTACTTCACCATCAAAATTTAAAATTTTGTCCAGAATTATCAATAAGTAAATACCTTTAATATAATGCTGAATTAGCTTTTATGCCAAGCGTGATTCATCCGTACAATATATATATATATATATATATATATATATATATATATATATATATATATATATATATATAATTGAGGTATATAAAAAAATGCTATGAAATAAAATTCAGAAGAAACATATGCTAGATTTGTATTATTACTATTTTATTTTAAAGTTTTATTTTTCGCGTGAAAGCATATTTCACTTTATGTTAAAAAAAAAAAAAATAAATAAATAAATAAATACCTCGTAATCTTTTTTGGCAACAATTAAAAATTTAAATGGCTTATATTAAGGCAATTACCAGTCTATTATTTTTATATTTTAATTAATTTTTAAAAATCTAATCAAATTTCCGGTATAAATAGTAGCCTATGTCCTATTCCAGATTATTATCTATGTCTGTACCAAATTTCATAGAGATCCATTTAGCCGTTATGGCGTGATTGAGTAACAAATATCCATCCAAACTTTCGCATTTTTAATATTAGTATAGATTATTAGCATTAAGAATAATTATCAAAACGTATTTCAAGAAATATTTTGTCCTTAAAATGAAAACTTTAAAAAAAAAAAAATTTACCGTTAATACGCATACTTTAATCTTGGTAATTTTTAAAATATCGTAAAAGTTGATAAACAAACTAAAGTAGTAAATCTTTTCAACAATATTCGAAAATTTAAAATTTTTTCCTTCTTTTTTATGCACAATTACAAATGCTATTAACCATTTCACTAAGGCACCATTACATTACATGTACCATTACACTATTAATTTTATTTTTGCAAATAATATAATTATAAGATAAAAATAAAACCTTTTTATATACCATGTTTTAAATTTTCTGATGAATCATAGAGCACAACTTTTTATAACTTTTTAACGTTCACGTTTAATTAAATGTATTTATTTTTATGCCGAAAGAAAATGAACTCGTAAATTTTTTTTGGCAAAAATTAAATTATAGCTAACATTTTTATGGATATTTTAACGCTATTAGGATGTTATTATTTTTATATTTTAGTTAATTATAAGAAAACTAATCAAAAATTCGAAAATCGGACTTCGAAGTATTGTGTTGTCACCGGGTTCTGAGCTACTGAGAAAGCTTCAAATGTCTAGCTAGTAGGGAAGTTAGTTACAATTCGATTGCAAGATTTGTACAGGACAAACAAACAAACATACATACATACATACAAACATACATACATACAAACAAACAAACAAACAAGAATAGAAGTTAATAAAAACATGGTAAAAGAAAATTCATATTTAAAACTTCTTGACTGTATCTTATTTTGTAAAACACCCTATATTAGTATTCACACATACATAAAAAGAATCATAATAATTTCTCAAACATTTACTTTTTACTTTTTACTGAAAAAGATAAAACTTAACATTATTCATCATTTTATCCATCCGCGATTGTAATGAAATGCTCGCCCTCTGGTGGGCTAAGGTGAAATTACAATAAACATGGTTTAATTCGAATTCCATACAGCCGCCATTGCTTGCCGATATTTAGTTTCACATATATTTATTGAATAAAAATGAATAAATACGGTAAAAAAGATAACACATACTTTTGTGTGCCACAGTATAACTCCAAAGGATCAAGAAATCCAGAATTGAGCTTCCATTTATTTCCAAATGACAAATTTAAAATTTCAGTTGCTTCGGCTAATGGAAGTAAAGAATTAATCAGATGATTTGAAACTAATATTTGTTCAGCTTCAGTTAAATATCTACTTCCGATCGAACTTTGAATAAACTGAAGTATTTTTTCCAAAAGCAATCAATTTTCCATAATGTAATGGCGGAGAAATTATAGTATGAATATTAAGTAGAATAACAAAAAGAACACTAATGGAACACACGTGGCTAATGTTTACTAACAACTGCAGTGTTCACAAAGCGCCGTCTATCGATCATTACAAACGCGGATACTAACTATATTCCTTGCCAATAGCTAATACATAGCGTTCACGTTGATAAAATTCATTAAATGCGTATAACAGCCATGCATTTGTAACATATGGATACAACACTAAAGCTGAGATGGCTCTAATGCAATGAATAGGAACCAATATTGGTTATCAATTAACCTCCTAAAATCTGGATTAAAAAGTCGTTACCATCTGCTTTCCCGGAGTATTAGTGAGTGAATAGTTTATCGTAATGGTTTTCCGTTCAATATCTCTAATATCTAGTTCCCCGCCACATTCGAGACGTATAATATTGCATATAGTACATTCTGTACCGTTAACTTAATAAACGCATACTATAGAAACGAGAACAGAAATATTAAATAATCTACATATATATATATATATATGTATGTATTTATTAATTAACTATTACTAGGGTAAGTGCACTAGTGATTGACAATTTTACAGCAATCTCTGATGTTTTTAATGTTCTAGTCATCAGAAAATATATTTTAGAAATCTTAAGTTAGTACAGTCGGTAACAAAAGTGTCCGAACACTAGCAAAAATTCCTATGTAAGAAAAGTACCCTTTATACGTTTTTGTTAAATAAATCCTTATCGAATCATGTTCATACACTGACTAAGAACACGATTCGACAAGGATTTATTTAACAAAACCGTATGAAGTGTACTTTTTTTACATAAGAATTTTTGCTAGTGTTCGGACACTTTTGTTACCGTCTGTACATATGACATGAAAGACATTCAGAACCACATAGATGTCAAAATATATACATTTGATAACAATTACTTTTTTTTTATGAGTTTTTATTTGACACCCACTCAATGTTCCAGTAATTGACACAGTCAGTTTTTCATTTTATCAGTAATTGGCCCCCTATGTTCCAGTGTTTGACACTGCTAGTTATTCATTTTACCAGTTATTAGCACCCTATGCTCCAGTGTTTGGCATAAAATGTTAAAATTCTTATATGTAAAATATATGATTTTATAATTTTTCTTATTTATTAATTATTTCAGGATAGATGTCAATTACTGGAGCATGCCAATCACTGAAGCAACTACCCTATTATAATTTTAATCGTCTGTAAAAATATTTATTAAAGTATACTTTGAGTGAAGTTTTTAATTTCTAATATAGAAATGGCGAGAAATAGTAAATATATATTTAAAGAATGAAATAAAATTTGTCTTTCACATGATTTTTATCAAGCGCCCAGTTTTTCATATTATGATATCTATATTCCTATTATCCATTCATGAAATATGAAATTACACGTATTTCATTGAACTAATAAAATAGAATTGCTTTCTGTAATACATTTTCCTTGTTCAAATAGTAGGCAGCCAGGGATTTTTTTTTTTTTTCAACTAACACACACACATATACATATATATATATTTTTTTATTAAATAATTTTTTATGACTTTTTCGTATCTGGCGCACAAAATGTAAAATTGAAAAAAACTTTTCGTGGCTTTTTCTAGTGACTCAGCAACAAAAAATTTGCCAGTAAATTAAGTAATATTTTTTATAATTATTTCAAGCCAATTAGAAATTAGTACTTAAAACAGTTTCCTTGTAAGCAAAGTCCTCTAAAAATGTGACTACTTTATACTTGAGACTCTGGAAAAAGCATATGCGTACAAATTTAATAGGATTTAATACTTTCATGCCAGTTCTTCAATGATGACATAATCTGCTGAAAAACATTTAACCTTATGTTTACAATGGTTAAGCTGTACATACACTGAGAAGGAAAATATACCGCCTTCATCTAGAATGAATAAATGGTCATTTTCTAAATCCTTAAACTAGAAATATAGATTTCCGAGCTATGTGCATGAGGCACGCCAATAAACTGAATAGACGAAATGATCGAGAATTTCTAGTGTACACATTTCTAGATGGTGAAACAATTTTCTGAATCTTTTGTATTACGAGAAATTCTCGCTTGATTTTCTAGAATTGGGTCATAAACCAAGATTATATTCTGCTAAAACCCGGCTCTTGTATTCACATTTATTTGGAGATATTTTCAAACAGGTTTGTCCTCGATAGTATAGGCAAACGCTCAAGAATTCTAATAGAGGTCTCTAGCTACAATTTAGATTCTAGATGTCAGTTATAGATTTATTTCTCAGTTTATTGGCGTACCTTATACTCATAGCTCGGAAATCTATCTTTCTAGTTTAGGGATTTAGAAAAGGACCATCTATTCGTTCTAGATGAAAGCGGTATATCTTTTTTTTCTCAGTGTATTTCACATTCACTTTTTGTACCTTCCCATGTAAAACTATATATATATATTTTATTATTATTATAAGGATATCTCTTTTATAAATAAAGTTTTTCGAATTATGTTCTTTTAATTCCATTTTTTAAACACGTCACCTTTGAGGAGTTTCTTTTCGCACTAGTGAGTAATTTTTTAAAAAAAAATAAATATTTTGTTTCATTAAATATATATATATATATATATATATATATATATATATATATATATATATATATATATATATATATATATATATATATATATATATATACTTTCTCCATTTGTTTGACTTTAACAAAAGGTTTCAAGTATCATCTCCAAATGATACATATTTAGAATGCCGCGTTTAAACATCTTTCCTTCTTACTAGCAATTGATTTTGAATTATGGTCATGAGACAGACACACAGACCAGCCACTAAAATAACCTGATTTTTGGATTTAGGGTACCTCAAAACTTATAGTAAAAATCGTAATTTCAATAATACTATCTCTACTCTACCATACATGGGTATGAAAAAGAAAAAAAAAAATGTGTAAAATTTCCAAGCTTATTGTTATACGCTTTTCGTTACATTTTCTAAAATGCTAAAACTATACCTATATGCAATTTTTAAATTTACAATTGATTATAAATGCAATTATAATTGCTTGTTAATTTTTAACTTCTTTAGATGAAAGAAAATTAATGTGTTCATGAAAAATTGTTCGTAATTATAAAACGAAAAAGTTAATTCATCCATTGAGATAAATTTCAATTGGAAAAAAGAAAAAGAAATGAAAAAAAAAAAAAAAAAAAAAAAACTAATTGTAGATCAGAAAATATAATGAAGCAACTAAATGATATTAAAAAAATATAGTATCAAAATAAAAAGTCAAAAAATTTCTTATCGTGTGTGTGTTTTCTTTAAATTGATTCAGTTATTATTTTAAAAGAAAAGAGCGACTAAAAAAAGTATATTCATTATTAAAATAGCAATTTAATGGAACAAACGCTTCTCAATTTCTAAATCAATTAAATTAGAAGCGCAATTAAATAGAAAGCAAAATAATTATTCCGAAAATACTAACGAATCATAATTTAGATTAAAAAATAAATAAATAAACAAGTGAAAGAGCAGTAATTAAAGAAGTTATTACTGCCTTTAAAAAGTTGCTACATAGATTCTTGCTTAGAATTAAAAATCGCGTAAATAATCTTACGGGTATATACATTTATTTTAATTAAAATGCAAAAAGCTTTTAATAAAAAACGGATTTGCAAAAACATTAAATGTGTAATTAAAATTATTATTATTATTATTATTATTATCATTATATTAATATTAGTAGTACTAGTATCATTATTATTATTTTACAGATATATATATATATATGTGTGTGTGTGTGTGAGTGGATGGGTGGGTGTGCGAGTGCTAGTGTTTTTAAAAGTCGAAAACGAAAATCTTGTTTCATTTGGTATAAAAATTATATTTTACATTCACAATCGATTTATTAAGCAAAAATCGAAAAAAAACAAAAACAAAATACCACCTCTTTACTAATGACGATTTATCTTGATTTGTTTTGTTTGCTACCAGATTAAGTTGATTGTACCATAGCTACTACTTACATTTGTTGCTTTACTCATGTTTGATTGTTGCGTTACACACACTGTTAAAAATGGTTTCTTAAAAATGAGCTAAATTGTCTCAAAATAGCTTCGAAATAGTATATACTTAAATTTGAAAACCCATATACTCACATTTGACTACATTGACATGCTCAAAAAATGGGGTTGACCAATAAGAATCCCAATATCCCCATGTTTGACATGTTAATATAGTCAAAATTGAGTACATGGGTTTTCAAATTTATATATTGTTTCGGAGCTATTTTGAGACAATTTAGCTCATTTTTAAGAAACCATTTTTAACAGTGCATGCCTGTTATTATACTTTTATTATGACAATCAAGAAAATAAAATAATGAACTAAAACAGTTTCCATCGATATGAAATTCGTTCATCGATACGCTTGTATGTATGGAATAGAAAAGAATTTATAAGGAGTTATACACTGATTGATTAATAGTTTTAAACTTGCTGCCACTGTTTTCATTTCCTTCTGATTACTTCTTTCATAAAAGACTTTTTTGCTGCCATAATATGTTATTACAAATTTTCCGTATTTTAAACATAGTCTCTCTAGAAAGTAAAATTATATTTACAAAAATAACCAGACGTATCAAGCGATATCTGGGCATCACAGAACTTTCTTCTATATTTCCTACAGTCGACAGCAAAATTATTGAACTGCTAGCAATAATTCCTACTTAAAAGATGGGCACCTAATACTGTTTTGCTACGTAACTATTTGTCGAGTCATGATCTTAGTCTTATGCTGTTTATAAAAAATTAAGCTGATGATAAAAATTAGTGATCAAACTAAAAAAAATATATATATATGAAAAGTGTGGATGTGTACTTCAATAATTTTGCTGCTGACTGTATATACAAATTCAAATACTACAAATTATTTATTAAAAGTATTATTTATAAATAATGAATGCAGATAATTTTAATCTCCGAAAAGTATGAGTAAATGTCGACAGAAAAGCAGTTTTGCGCTATACATTCAACACCGTAAAAAAAAAGTTTTTTTTTTTTTTTTTTTAATGAAAAAGAAAAAAAAAAAATTATAACTTTGTTTAAATTATCACATATCTATGGTTAAATAATTCGATTTGTAGGTGTTGATGTGATCTTTTAAAAAAATACTCTGTTTGAAAACTTACCCTACACGCTCCTCCCCTAGAGTGTGGCGAGAGATGCTCCTAAATATACACATTTTGTTTTTTACCAGTCGACTACTACTTTCATCAATTTTTTTTTTTTTTTTTTTTTTTGCTTTTTTTGTTAATTTCGCAGTAATTTATTAAAAAAATTTCTGATGGTTTACATTTATATGAAATTTTATCCTATGCTGACACATTAAAAATTTTGTAAACATGAAAAGGCAACGCAAATTGTTGAGTGATTTTCACCAAAAGATGATAGACTATAATTTTTGTCAAAACGAAACTACATATAAAATTATCCAGGCATTAGATCTTGAGCTAGAGCTGCCATAAAATTTTCTACTCAGTGCATTTGTATAGGAAAACATAGAAGCAGTTTTGTGATACCTACAATAAACTAGTTTTTGAATAACTTTATTAACTATTGAATCTAATACTTTCTGTTGCTTGAATTTTTTATAAATAATATCTTGTAATTAAAATAAAAGGAAATAAAGGCCGTCAAGAAAAATTATCCTTTACCTCAACAGCTTATAAAACGATCTCATTATTATTGTTATTATTATTATTATTATTATTATTATTATTACTAGTTGTCTGCACCCGCCGAGCGATCGATTTTTAGATATACATTACCAATTTTTTTTTCTTCCTGACAGTTCAAATTATTAAACATTAGTTTACAAACTGTTTAAAAGAAATGGCTTCATCTTTTGCATGATGATGTTTATATGTTAAGTCCAAGCGTCTTCAAAAAATTAAAAATGTCACTGTAATCCTTCAGTTCAAATTTTATAACCATGTGTCTATTTATTATTAATTAATTAATATTATTAATTTCTTGTAACATAGTTGAATTTTACATGTTTAATTTATTATTATTATTTTACCCTGACGTGTAAAAATATATCATTTTAAGCAATCTTCGAAAAACATGCAAACCACGGAAAATTTTATTTTATGTATCTCAATACATTGCTGCGATTATGATGTAAGTCTTCCCGTACAATTATTCTTTTTCATTAAATTCATTCAGTTGAAATCATTATTATTTTATTTTACTGACACTGCTAATGCAAAGAAAAAAGGCATATTTCACAAAATAGCCAGTATAAATAAAACTTTTTAGGCATTTTAAGTGAATTTTCGTTGCATTTCTTATATTTTTGTGGATATTATTTAACTTCAGAACCCTGTATATGTATATTTGTTGATGGGTTTTGTATTCTCGTGTCTTGTAATATATTTCTTTTCTGAATTAATTTAATAAAATTATTGATATAAAAAATGTTTCGATTATAATTCTAACAGCTTTCGATCTAGTAATTATCTAAGAAAACTATCATTTAAATTGTGCACTTGTGTATACCTGCATAAAAAAACAAACTAGATTAAGAATACTTCGTAAATTAAGATGCGCGTAATAATAATTTTTACCACTTTTTTAAAGCAATTTGTTTTCATATTTCGAAATATTATTTTTAACATCATAAAGCATCTTTATTTTAAAAAAAAAAATTAAATTAAAGTTATGCATTTTTGCTTACTTTTTTACTTTAAAATTATACCTTAATAAGAGAAGTTTCACAATACAAAGCAATATATATAAAATTATTCCGTTAGGGAAAAAAAATAATAATTTAAAAAATAAATAAATAAAGGATTTTATGAAGACATGTTCAACAAAAAATTTCATTTTCTAACAGTTTTTCTTTTAATTTTTTTAAATAATATTTATTGATTTTTGAACTATTTTGAGAGAAATCTTATGAATACATAATTTTTTTTGTATAAAATAATTACCTTGTGCCGTAGAAAAAGTAAATTCATTGAAAAAGTGTTTAATTAAAAGATTATTTTTTATGTTACATTTTTTATTTAATAGTTTCTTTTTAAGCGTAAATTATTTTAATTTAAATACACTCTTTTAAAAAACCACTTTTTTAATATTCACTATTGATTATTTTTTTTTTTTTTTTTTCTTTTTTTTTTAATGGAAAAATGTGGACTTTACTTTTATTCTGGAATTAATCATAACAATAATAATAATAAAAGAAAAGTAAAACATAACTTTCCACTCTTAAAGAACCGAATTATATTTAAAAATTTTAATAGATTTTTTTTAAGTGTTCAAAATAATATTTTTTTTCATTTATGTATATTTTTATGGAGACCTAAGCTAGTTGTTCTTGTTACATGAGGTAAGTTGTTATTTTCAAATTTAAAATTAACTACCATTAGAATTGTTGAGAGCCTAGATTTCAGATATTGGCAGCATACTTAAAAATTCTGTAGAGAATTATTATACTACTAGCAGGCTTTGCCCGCTTCGCTGGTCACTTAATTTAAAGGAAACTCCTTTCTATATAGCTTTATAAAAATAAAATAAAACAAAATACTAAAATTGCTCAAAAGCTCGCTTCAGGTCCCTGCTGACTTCGGCAGCGATTTGGTCACCCGCTAAAACTCAGGCGCCTGTCCTTATTACCTGCGACATTGGTTTACCAAGAGTCTTCCATTTAGGTGCTTATTAGATAACAGTTTCGAAATATATAGTATCGAAAAAAATGAAGTATCCCTTTTATATTTGAATCCCAGTTACATATGAACAACACTATGCGTGGTGCACATAATATTTGCTTTTACGTTATTTCCTATGTTTATTTTGTTTATGTTGTGATATTTAATCTCAGAACACTTTTATTGACTTTCGTTTTTCATATTTCGGACTTTCTTTTTGTTTTTTGCTACCCGCCAACTGATTGTTTGGTGCACCTGCTGCATCACGTGACGATGTGTCGCGTCTCTCTACGAGTACACTGTAATACTTTTTTCAATCATGTAACTTTTCTGATTCGGGACTGACGTTCCATTTTCTTATTCTATTTAATCGTAATATTTTTTTTGTCTAAGATGAATAAATTTAAAGGCTAAACATCTAGGCATTCTTTTATTATGCAGCAATATCTGAATTATCGTGAATAGTAATTAATCTACATATTATGTAAGATTTCACAGACTAATCTACGTTCATTATAGGAAAAGAAGTAGTTACGGTCCAAAACAGAAGTTCCATAAAATATATATCTATGCATTTTTCATCTAATTTCAAGTGTACAATCTGATGATAAATTAAAAGGATTGTTCTTCACCAATGGCATATATGATTACCTGTGACAACCCAGGTAAGTCAAAATTTATTTAATTATATGACTGTTATTTTTTCAAACAAAGAATTATTTGTTATAAAATATATTTGAAATAACTAATTTGAGGAAGCTGCGAATTCATGCCTTCATTCATTTATATAGTTCTTCTATCAGATCATGAGGACTGAAGTGACACTAAATCGAAAGTATTGAAAAGTACTTAGAAAGTTATTTAAGTTTATCTTCTTCTTCTAGTACTTATTTTTATGAAAACTATTTAATTTTATTTTCTTCTTCAAGTACTATTTATCCAAACTGTGTTGATTTAAAATATTAAATGAATATTTACGTATTGAACAAATATTAACAAAACTGTTACAAAAATTTTGTTAAGTATGTCAGCAACAAAAGATATACAAATAGAACCGCTGAACTCCACAAATTATAATGTGTGGAAGTTTCGTATTGAGATGTACTTGCAAAAAGAGGATCTTTTTACAGTCATTACTGACGATCCTCCCAACCCAATAACCGATCAGTGGCGTTCAAAAAATAGAAAATCCAGAGCTATTATTAATTTACTTATTGATAATGATCAGATTGTGTACGTTATGAATCTAGATACAGCACGAGAGTGCTGGAATGCTCTGCGCCAAGTCCACGAAAGATCATCACTCACTAGTAAGCTTTTCTTACTTAGGAAACTTTATTCCATAAAATTAATTGAAGGTGGTGATGTTAACCAACATATAGCTGATATATATAAAACACGCGACAGACTCACTGCCATAGGTGAAGTCATAGATGAATCGCACCTAGCTGCATTAATGCTATGCTCACTCCCTCCTTCTTATGACGTTCTCATAACAAGTCTCGAATCGAGAGACGACGCGCAATTGACACCTGAATATATACGAAACAAATTAGCTGATGAATATGCCAAAAGGCTTGAAAACAAAACTGTTCACAACTCAGCGTTAAAAGTCCAAAACAATAACAAATCGGAGAAATTCTGCAAATACTGTAAGAAAAGTAACCACAACATCGAAGATTGTTATAAGTTGAAAAATAAAAATAATTCTAATATTAAAAGTTACAGTAAAAATTTCAACAAAAAACCCAACTTCAGATCCAACATATGCTCTCAGAACAATGAGAAGCCAGATAGCGCTCGAATTGCAGAGGGGAGCAATAAACCAAAAGCTGATAAATTGTATTCTTTTTATGTTGGAGATAAAACTGTAAATTGGGTGGTTGATTCAGGGTCGTCTTCACATATCTGCAATGATAAACTAAAATTTCACGAACTTAAAAATAACGTTTCTAACGTCACTATCGCGAACGGCACGCAGCTAAAATCTTTGGGTTCCGGTACTGTGGATTTGTATACCGTAAATTCGGAAAACACACAGAACAAAATAACACTTAAAAATGTTCTCTATGTCCCTGAAATAGAAACTAATTTAATTTCTATAAAAAGAGCAACAGAGAATGGCTGTATCGCTGTATTTGATGATAAAACCTGTAAAATTGTAAATCAGGGTAATACATGCATTGAGGGATATGTGAAAAACAACTTATATGAATGTCAATTAAATTATTCTGAAAACAAACACACAGCGAACATTGTAATACAAACTTGTGATAACGAAAATTGCATAAACAAGTGGCATGTGAAACTTGGCCACAGAAACACTAACCACATTAAAGATTTAGTTAACAAGGACATGGCTGTGGGTATAAAATTAAATGATTGCAAACATAATACTGAATGTAAAACATGCATAATGTCAAAATTAACTGATTCACCTTACCCCAAAGCTGCACAATTTAGAGCCTCCGTACCGCTCGAACTGGTCCACACAGACTTATGTGGCCCTATGAAAACCCCCACTGTAGTTGGAAAATATTACTTTCTTACATTTATCGACGATTACAGTCGTTATACTATTATATATTTGCTAAGAAATAAGTTTGAGGTATTTTCTAAGTTAAATGAATATGTGGCTATGACCGCAAACAAATTTGGCCGAAAAGTGCAAGCAATTCGCTCCGACAACGGGGGTGAATACACTAGTATGGAAGTAAATGAATTTTTGAATAAAGAAGGAATTGAGCACCAGTTTACCGTTCCTTACTCTAGTTCTCAGAACGGCGTGGCAGAACGTAAAAATCGTACGCTGACCGAAATGGCTCGCTGTCTGCTTAAAGACAGTAATTTACCGAATTCCTTTTGGGGGGAAGCCGTAAATACTGCAAATTACATACAAAATAGGCTCCCGACCTCCTCATGCGACTCAACTCCTTACGAAAAATGGACCGGCCGTAAACCCGATTTATCAAATATAAAAACATTCGGATGTCGCGCATACGCATATGTACATAAGATACATAGGGGGAAACTGGATAGCACCGCTCAAGAAGGAATCTTTGTGGGATATGATAATCGTAGCAAAGGCTACAGAATTTGCACAAATAATAAAAATGTAATAATTAGCAGAACAGTAAAATTCTTGGAAGATGAGAATAGAGAATCCCACAATAATGAAACATCACAAATCAAGAATGAAAATTCAAATGATGAAATTCCGGTGTCCAAATTACCAATATTAGATACTGATATAGATATAGATATAGCGGGCGATAACGATAGTCCGGATGACACGCAAACTCTGCCGCGACGATCACAACGATTAAATAAAGGTGTTCTGCCCGACAGATTTGCATTTGCAGTAAATGACAAAGAATTAATGAGCCTAAGTGTTTTGATGATATACTAAAAATTCAAAACCCAGCTGAAAAAGAAAATTGGCTGAATGCCACACTCGACGAAATGAATTCACTCAGACAAAACAATACTTGGGAACTTGTTGACGCTCAGCCAGGGACCAAAGTAGTAGGGTGTAAGTGGGCGTTCAAGGCCAAATACAATAGCCAAGGACAAGTCGAGAAATATAAAGCCAGGCTTGTTGCCAAGGGTTTTTCTCAAAAATACGGGGTGGACTATGACGAAACTTTTGCACCAGTTGCATCGCATACCACTCTAAGAAGTTTCTTGACCATGTCACTATATAAAAATTTGAATCTAAGGCATGTAGATATCAAAACTGCTTTCCTACATGGAAATTTGCAAGAAGATGTATACATGCATCAATCCGAGGGTTATGTTGTCCAGGGCGAAGAAAATAAAATATGTAAGTTAAAGAAAGCGATATATGGCTTGAAACAAGCCGCTAGAGCGTGGAATTTGAAAATTAATCAATCATTGTGTAAATTAGGATTTAAACAAAGTCAGCATGACAAGTGTTTATATATCCGTAACAAAGATAACACAGAAACTTACATTCTTGTGTATGTTGATGACCTACTTATAGCTGGTAAAAATCACAATATTGACATACTAATTAATCAACTTAGGGAAGAATATCCATTAACCGACCTTGGGGAAGCCAAATATTACCTCGGCATAAATATAGAAAGACCTTGTAAAGGGGTAATTACGCTTGATCAAAATAATAAAATACGAGACGTTGTAACCAAATTTGGGCTAGATAACGCACGGCCCTCTGACACACCGATGGAACCAGGGTATATAAAATTAACTGATAATGACAATCTCTTACCAAACAACACAATGTACAGACAGGCTATAGGCGCGTTACTTTACATTTCTACAGTATCGCGACCTGATATAAGTGTTGCCGTTGGCATCTTAAGCCGTAGAAACGAAAATCCTAGAGCGAAAGACTGGGAGGCAGTTAAAAGGGTTATTAGATATTTGAAAAATACCCAAGATATTAAATTAAAACTTTGTAACTCTGGTGAACCTGTTCTTAGAGCATATTCGGATTCGGATTGGGCCAATGATCCAAATGATAGAAAGTCCATCTCTGGAAATTTATTTAACATAGGAAAAAATCCAATTTTTTGGACTTCAAAGAAACAGTCCTGTGTGTCCATGTCTTCAGCAGAGGCTGAGTACGTCGCAGCTGCGAGTGCTGCACTTGAAATACAGTGGCTCAACAAACTACTGGATGATTTAAATTTGCCGCAACAATGTCCTATAGTGTTGTACCAGGACAACCAATCTACCATCAAGATTGCTGAAAATGGTAAATTCCACTCTAAAACAAAACACCTACAGCTGAGATTTCATCTTCTGCGAAACCTAATACAAGAAGGCCTAATCAAGCTTCAATACAAACCTACCAAAGAAATGACCGCGGATACCCTAACAAAAGCTCTGCCAAAAACTGATTTTAATAGACATAGAAATGCATTAATGAACAATTGAAAAATTTCTGAGCTTAAGAGGGGGTGTTGTGATATTTAATCTCAGAACACTTTTATTGACTTTCGTTTTTCATATTTCGGACTTTCTTTTTGTTTTTTGCTTCCCGCCAACTGATTGTTTGGTGCACCTGCCGCATCACGTGACGATGTGTCGCGTCTCTCTACGAGTACACTGTAATACTTTTTTCAATCCTGTAACTTTTCTGATTCGGGACTGACGTTCCATTTTCTTATTCTATTTAATCGTAATATTTTTTTTGTCTAAGATGAATAAATTTAAAGGCTAAACATCTAGGCATTCTTTTATTATGCAGCAATATCTGAATTATCGTGAATAGTAATTAATCTACATATTATGTAAGATTTCACAGACTAATCTACGTTCATTATAGGAAAAGAAGTAGTTACGGTCCAAAACAGAAGTTCCATAAAATATATATCTATGCATTTTTCATCTAATTTCAAGTGTACAATCTGATGATAAATTAAAAGGATTGTTCTTCACCAATGGCATATATGATTGCCTGTGACAACCCAGGTAAGTCAAACTTTATTTAATTATATGACTGTTATTTTTTCAAACAAAGAATTATTTGTTATAAAATATATTTGAAATAACTAATTTGAGGAAGCTGCGAATTCATGCCTTCATTCATTTATATAGTTCTTCCATCACTTTATCTGATCAACCATAAAATTTCAGCCATTTGACGCCAAGTATTACAATATGCTATGAACGGCTACGTCTGTCGCATGAGACAATTAATTTTTGTGGTTATATATAATTCATGGTTTGTAAACCTGATCATAGTACAGCCTTAATATAGTTCTCTTTGGCGAATTTTGAATTTTTGTCACCATTTTAGACTTAATCCCTTCTAACAATACGCTATGAGCGCTACTTCTGTCGTATTTTAGACAACTAATCTTTTTATGGTTATATATATTTCCCATTAAACATATTACTTTCTTCTATATGTAATATAGAGAAAGTATTGGATTCGTAAAAATTTTCGACCTCGGGTTTTTGATGGATTTACACGTTTTGAGAGCTGTAGAATACGATTTGACTATTTTTAGAAAATGTCTGTCTGTCTGTCTGTCTGTCTGTCTGTGTGTGTGTGTGTGTGTGTGTGACAAAATTTTGTGGCAACTGTATCTCAGGAACTACTGCACAGAATTTCATACAAATTGGTATGTAGTTGCACCTTGACATAAATTAGTGCCTATCAACTTTTGGTAAAAATTGTCTTACAGGTTGCGTTGCCATCCCGCTTTTTCTAAATTTTTAACATGGTGATATAGGACAAAATTTTGTATAAATGTGCTTAAAGAGAATTATTTTTTAGTTATCATTATGAAATTTACAAGAATTATTTATAATAGAGATAGTCAACTGGGAAAATTTTTTTGTATGTGTAGGAGCCTCGCCACCCCCCCTGGGGGGGAAGTCCCCCCTCGAGGGGAGTAAATTTTCAAGATGGGTATCTTTCGAAAGGTCTCATCAATACCTTTAAAACGAATGGTTGAACTATAAATCTGTGATAATTTAAAACAAAGTTATCGATTTTTTTTACTTTTAACAAAAAAAAAAACTTTGAAAAAAAATAGGTTTTTTTTTTTTTTTTTAACGAAATTTAATTAGACTTGGTATTTAGTTGGCCCCTGACATAAACTGGGGCTGATTAGATTTGGGGATCAATCGCTCAACAGGTGGCGCTGTGATCGTATTTTTTCTAAATTTTTAACATGGCAGTATAGGAAAAAATTTCGTATAAATGTACATAATGAGAGTTATTCTTAACCTGTGATTGTGAAATTAATATGAATTATTGATAATAGTAGTAGTTAATTAGGAAAAAATTTGGGGCATCGCTTTTCCCCCCTAGGGGGAAGTACCCCCCGGGGAGGGTATATTTTCAAGATGGGTATCTTTCGAAAGGTCTCGTCAATACCTTCAAAACGAATGGTTGAACTATAAATATGTGATAATTTAAAACAAAGTTATCGATTTTTTTTTTACTTTTAACGAAAAAAAACTGAATTTTTTTTTTTTTTTTTTTTTTTTTTTTTTTTTTTTTTAATTACTGCGTGAATTTGTATAGGAAAATATAGAAGAAAGTCTTGTGGTGGCCAAAACATACTAGTTTTTATTTTTATTTATTGTTAAATATTATTTATTATTAAATATTAATTTAAATTAATCAAATATTTCTGTTCGACGGCATGTAAGTGCAGTCACATACAGAGGCTCATTTATTTGTATGATGAATTAGCATAGTGATTAGCATATAAAAAAATAAATAAATAGGTAAACATTATCGTGCTACACAACTTTATTATGTTGCTCTATTGGCGGCTTTTGACTTTTTGTCGCCATATTAGCGATGGATATTTTTTTTTTTTAATGAAAAGGGGAAGACTATTTTGCTAATAATTTTATCAGACACCTTTTTGTTTATATATAAGAATTCTTCCTATCCTGTTTATTTTTTTAATGGTTTTTAGGTTTAAAATAGTGCTTGCTGAAATAAATTTGCTATCTTTAAAACTGCATTTTTTCTATAAACTCCTTTCTATAGTCTCCAGATTTGGCGCCAAATTCATTACCTGCCTATTGGATCTTAGCTATTTTAACGGGAAAAAGAGCTAGAAATGCAGAAAATTGACATTTTTATCAACTTACTAAGCCTCTTTGAAAGAATTTATACAAAAATAAATACAATTATTTACAATTTCGTAACAATACGCATTGATAAAGTGCTAATGTAATTAGTTCTATAGCTATGATTCTACAGAAAATTTAAAAACATGGTTTATAAAAAGTTCTTTATCTTATAATTATTTATATTTTTGTTGCGCTACTTAGATTAAAATGGCTGTTGCTATATTAAACTTCTTGTCGAAAAACATTCTGTGTACTTCAACACCAAAATTTAAAAAATCGTCCAGGAGGATCTATTAATGAAACTGATAAAATAAAAATATGGTTCATAGAGTTTAAATAATCTATTTAAAACAGAAAATGGTTTCCATACAATCTTCTGCTGTTGCCACCTAAAATTCATACTTTAGTTAATTTTAAAAAATCTAATTATCCGATCGATAAGCTGTTTAATCCGTTGGATTCACAAAAATTGCTCTTTCATTTGGTATCTTATCCGCGATTGTAATGAAATGCTCGCCCTCTGGTGGGCTACGGTGAAATTACAATTAACATGCTTTAATTCGGCTTTCATTAAGCCGCCATTGCTTGCAGATGTTTTGTTTCACATATATTTATTGAATAAAAATGAATAAATCCGGTAAAAAAGATAACACATACTGTTGTGTGCTACAGTGTAACTCCAAAGGATCAAGAAATCCAGAATTAAGCTTCCATTTATTTCCAAATGACAAATTTAAAATTTCAGTTGCTTCGGCTAATGGAAGTAAAGGATTAATCAGATGATTTGAAACTAATATTTGTTCATCTTCAGTTAAAAATGTACTTCCGATCGAACTTTGAATAAACTGAAATATTTTTTTCCGAAAGCAATCAATTTTCCATGATGTAATGGCGGAGAAATTATAGTACGAATATTAAGTAGAATAACAAAAAATAATAATAATAATAATAATAATAATAAATACACGTGGCTATTATATTTACTAACAACAAAAGCTGAAAAAGCGCCATCTATCGATCATTACAAACGCGGATTTGTAACGATACGACTGATATTTCTAATTTATTTAATTTACTTTCCTCGTTTTAAATAAATGTACTTTTTCTTTTCTTTTTTTATTCTGTCGAAAAAAAAAAATAGCAATAATTAAATTATGGATAAAATTTAACTGGCTAATTTATCAGAAATTAGAAGGTTATTTTTTTCACATTTTAATTAATTAAAAGAAAACTAATAAGAAATTCGAAAATCGGGCTTCGAGGTGCATCAGGAAAGGTCATTACGAACCTCCATGCAAATGTGTGCAGCCCTGCGATCTGCCGTTTTCCTAAAAGGCTCTGGATATACACACACACACATAGACACACAAACATCTTACTTTATTATATATATAGATCCACACACGCGTCGAGATAAAAAAATAAATAAATAAATAAATAAAAATCTAGATTATAGTGCGACTTTAAGATAGATTAACTCGTTTAGAATTATGGATCTACGTTAGTTAAAGCGGTCTGCCTAACTTCGCTCTGATCCGGATCAAAATTCGAGTTTGGCTGGTGCTGCCATCTTTCACCAGCTTATGGAACTAGAAGTCGTACTTCCTCCCTATGAGGCGTTCCTAATAACGGAAGACGCAACCCTCTTGCCTTAAAATAAGCCCGGTAGTTCCACTACCGGGGCTCGGAATTTCCGAGTGGCACACGACAACAAAAACAACAACAACAACATAGTGCGACTATATTTGAAAATTGATGGATGTGTACTTCAGGTTATGCCGGGTGTTATTAATATAGGATTATGTTTACATCCACTATGTGATTTGTACATAACTTTCAGAAGATATACAGGGTTGCCAATATTTAAGCCATAACATTCTTTTTTACTGTTAATGGAAGTGCATTACTGTAATATTTTGCCATGAGCAGGAGCGCTGCTCAGGAATTGAAATTAATTCCTCATGGCCATATGGTAAATAATGTATTTTTTAAGCTAAATATTCATCGTTTGTTTTTTGTATAATTACACGTTTTGAGGCTTCCTAAATAACGAAGTCAAGTTTTTAACGTTTGATCTTTGTCTGTGTCTGTTGGAGTAAATTTAAAACAACTTATTTCTGGCGATGAATGTGGCAATAGGTTTTATTTTATGACTCGCCAAACTTTGTGCAGGTTTTTAGTTGTAACCCATTAGTAGCAATATACCCCATTGAGGTAAGTTGTTACAATAAAAGTGTGTGTGAATAATGCTTATCTGAAACACATTTTAAAAGTATGTCATGAATCGTTGAAAATTAAAATAAATTAAAGTGTGTTTGGTAAAAAAAATTATAATAGTTTCGTTGAAAAAAAATAAATAAATAAATGTAACAACCAGCCCTGATCTCTTACTTTAAATTTTTTTTATAAAAAAATTTCTAGAAGTATCTAAAATATTTTCTAAGAAAGAGATATAAATGAGATATACTTCAAAGTTCTTAAGAATTTGTTACTAGAAAAGTTATTTACTTTATTTTTTTTTTTTTTTTTCCGGGAAAAAAAAAAAAAAAAACTTATAAAAGGATTATTTAAAAGAAAAAAAGCTTTATCTCTATACTTTTTATAAACTTCGGGTTTTCTTCCGACAAAGTGTCATTAAAGATGTTGGTAAGGAAACGCAATGTTTAATAGGAAGTCTATAGTTCTTTCTTAGTTCCTTAAAACCCATTAAGTTTCTATATTCGTCTTTTTTCTTCTGCCAGTTTAACTTATGATTAATCTTTTTTCTTAAAACCAACTACTGTTTTCATTTATAAAAATGTTTCAGATTTTTTTTTTTTTTTTTATCTTCCTCAGATTATGAAATTTTAATGAATTATTTGAGATTTTGATTTTTCTAGCAAACTATTAAATTAAACAAATATAAATGAAAGAAAGAAAGGGGGAGCGAGAACGGTCAGCAAAAGAAAGAAAATTAAATTCTCGATCAAAAAACTTTTTAAAATATTTTTTTTTTACTTTTGTCTATCACAAAACTTTCATCTATATAGATCTACATAATAGCGCCACCTACTGATTAACTTCACAAAAATATAATCTTCTCACAATAATCCTTTTACATATGCAGTTTGGTTTAATTATAGCCAATGGATGCTGAGATACAGCCATCTTAAAAATAACAAAAAGTTAATAACAGGATCGCCAGCTATTGCCCTGTATACAACTGAATTGAAGCAGTATATTTTTTCCTAACATCTGTATCACATACCAAGTTTGCTGGATATGAAAGTCATAGAAGCTGAGATATAGTCTTCATGTAAACGGTGTGAAATTGCACTATAGCATCACCAACTGTCGAATGATAGGCATCCAAATTGAATCAATATAGTTTCTAATAATGTACCTCATACATATCAAGATGCTTATGCACTATAGAATCTGAGTAGCCCTCAATTAAATGAGAGAAATTGCAGCATACTAGTGCCATCTGTTGGGCGATATACACCAAAAGCTAATCAGCAGCAATTTAAGTCAAGATCCTACCAAATATAAATTTGTGTTGAATTCCTTTCATTAGTTTGAGAGATACAGCGTCCAAAAAATTCAGTAACACAGAGACATTTCTATTTGGTATCACGCAGCCATTTTCTTAAAATGATCAAATAGTGTTAAGGAATCTTGAAGCGTGTAAATCTATCAAAAATATCGAAAAATTTTCCGAATCCAATAATTTCTTCTTTTACCGAAAAAATTAACATAAGAATAAATAAATAGATAAAAGTTAATTAAAAGATCTCTATCTTGAATTATGTATCTAAAAGAAATATTTAATTTATCTAGTGGTGTCGTGAGTTGTCGGAGTTTTTCTACGGCACCTGCGTATAAGAGAACCACGTGACACGGCTTTTTTGTCCAATGCAGCATATTATCGCAACTTACTCTAAATTATAGAATGCATAAAAAATGACAGTAAAACCAAAAAGTTAAAAATTCATAATTATTCTAATAATTTTTACACATCTGCAACCGTGCAATAAAATCACCATTTGATTCGTTAAAGCATACTAGAAGATTCGCACTCAGACAAACAGCATTGATTATACTGTTGTATAATAATGATCCTCAATATTGGTATTTGATGATAATGAACAAGAACTTTGTTTACTAACACCATAATTATCTCAAACATGCAAAAAATGTTTCGGATCAAAATAATTAAGCACGAGCCTTCTTCAGACGAAAAAAACGTATTTATGTGTGCTGCATGACAATAGTAACTCTAATTGTATGTTCCAAATGCAACTTAAGAGTGAATCTTAAATAGCCTGACTTCGTCCGTCTAGTCGTACGACCACTTTTAATAAATGCATCAAATAAAGAAATGGACTTCGTTGACTTCGATAGTAGTTTTCAAAGCAACGACAGCGAAGTTTCCAAATAACAGAATAAATTTTGTAGGTATTTGAGAGACATCTGCGTACGTCTATAATTCTCAACATTTAATGCATACCTTCCCTGACAGCACATCTTCTCCAAATGACATCCCCAGGATGTCGTATGGATGAAAGGGCATCCTGCGGCCATCCTACGAACATCTTCAGGATGTATTGTGGACAAGTGTGTTGTTAGGGTTAAACAATTATTTCCTTTTGGGCAAGTTTACCTTTAGTTTAAACTGCGTTTACTTAGCTTAAATCTTTACTTCTTTTTACTGCACTTTTCCCGAGATCTAAGTCGGGCCGCGGTCGCCCAGTTGGAAGAGCGCCGGGTTCGTAATTGGAAGATTACAGGTTCGGTACTCGAGCCGGCCAAAGACCGTTGTGTACACTAATAGTATGGAGGCTGGTGCACGTGAAATCTGTCGTGGCCGCAATGTCCTCCATGTTCCCATCAAAAGTATATCTCTGGGGGGTCACCGAAGCTGAGGAGCCATCCCCTCCGTGTAGGATCAAAATTGTGATGGCATGTCTCCGGACTCACTTCTAGGGGTGAGTCCCAAACCTTCGCCAAATTATACATTATTTTTATCTTTTATATATACATACAGTCGGCGGCAAAAGTATCCGAGCACTAACGAAAATTCTTATATAAAAAAAGTGCACTTAATACTGTTTTGTTAAATAAATCCTTGTTGAATCATGTTCTTAGACTGACTAAGTAGAAAATTCGACAAGGATTTATGTAACAAAACCGTATGAAGTGTTTTTTTTACATAGGAATTTTTGCTAGTGTTCGGACATTTTTGTTACCGACTGTACCATCCTTTAATTTTCGTTTGTGGAAAATTCGCAGACTTCGAAATTTGAAGCGTCTCTTCGCGTTTGCACAACTTTTATACGAAAATAGCGCCCGACTTGACAATCGAAAATGTTTTTCTTTAAATTTATTGAAAATAAAGTGGTAAATCAAGTCTCGAGTGTTTTTGTTTTTCTTTCGATAGTTTCAAAATGACGCATAAAAAAAGTAAATAAATAAAAAAAATAAGGGCACCTCTAGAATGTGCGAATATGATCTACATGGTGACGCAATTATCAAGATATCCGTTTCTAAACAAATTAGATCAAACGCGACAATTTGTAAAACGCACATGCACACAAAATAAATAAACAAAATAAAAACAAAAAATCATCACACTTTTTTTCTATCGTTTCCTTAAATGGATTAATTATAATGTATTGGCCATTGTCTAATGACAGGAATATGATCGGTTCGGATAGGGTAAGAGAATTTAGCGCATACTCAATTGCTACTATTTTGGTCTTAAAAGAAAACCTTGTGTTTTAATGTATAATATTTTCTAAAAACAATCTAAATCTTATCCTATATTTTATTTACACTGAATATTTACGATAGACAAAGTACTATTTTGTCACATTTTCGAAATTAATTTATATATATATATATATATATATATATATATATATAAGTACGCATTTTAAGTACCATATTTTTTTAATGAAATTTTTCTGGAAATATATAAAATATTCATATTAAAAAAGAAACGTTAATGAGATATATTTCAGAGTTTTTAAGACTTTGCTTCACATAAGTTCTTCGCTTCATTTTTTTTTTTTTTTTTTCCCCGAAGGGGAAAAAAATATCAATACAACTTTTAAAAATATTATTAAAAAATCTTTATCTGTATACTTTTTATAAACTTCAGATTTTATAGCAACAAAGTATCATTAAAAATGCTAGTAAGAAAACGCAATGTTTGGAAAAAAAAAATTTATAGTTCTTTTTTAGTTCCATAAAACCCATTACGTTTCATATTCTGCTTTTATTATTATTATTATTATTATTTGTATGTAAGAAGAAAGCATTGGATTCGTAAAAATTTTCAACTTCCAGTTTTCGATGGATATGCAAGTTTTGCGATGTCCTGAATATAATTTAACCATTTTAAGAAGATATCTGTCTGTCTATGTCTGAATGAGTGTATCAAAAAATTTTTAAACACTGTATATCACGAACCAGTGAACGAAATTTAACCAAACTTGATATTCAGTTGGACCTTAACCTAATTTGGTGCTGATTACACTTGAGGATCAATCGCTCAATAGGTGGCATTGTCATTTTTTTTTTTTTTTTTTTTTCACAATATTTAAAATGGCAGTATAGGACAAAATTTCGTATAAATGTACATAATGTGAATTATTTTTCACAAAAGATTGTGAAATTTAGAATTTTTGTAAATAGTAATAGTAAATCAGAAAAAAAAAAAAAAAAAAAAGTCTGTGTAAGAGGATTGTCGGGGGACGATTTGCAGTTCACTGTATCTCAGCATTAACATCTATTGAACATCACGTATTAACATCATGTACTAGTGAGACTTAATAGCAGGACCTAGTTTTTCTAGACCTCACTATACTATAATAAAATTATAAGTAAAATAAACCAATAATTACATTATTATTACGTATATTATAAAAAATACTTATAAGCTTAAATGTTGTAAATTTTAATTAAATTCAAAATTTAATATAAGTTTAATCTTTTCTACTACATTACCATTCGATTTCGAAAGAAACAATAAATTAAAAATGTTAACCATTTCCTTTTCAAAAAAATGTTTATGTCTCCATATATGAACAAAAAAAGCTATATCATCTCCATATCAACTTCGAAAAAGCAACGGTTGAAATAAATTATTACATTATGTTTAACTTACAAAAATCTGATGTGGACACCAACATGACTTCCTTATACACCCATTGGAATATACTTATTGTTATGAAAACATTGAAATCTTTGTGTGAGGTAATTGATTCGTAAATAAACAAACAGGTTCCAAACACAAAAGAAAAGGGAAAAAAAAAAAGCTGAAAAACTGCTATTTCAACCACAAAAGCCAGGATAATAGGATTACATATACCGCCAAACAAATATACTAGTTTTTTCAGGAATGGCTTATTACAGAATCTCTGATTGGTATTTTCATAGCTTGAAGTTTAATGAAAATCATTCGAGTATAGATGGCCTACTTTTGTTATCTTTGCCGAAAATTACAGGTGAAAAATGATATATTTTACCGAAACAATTAACTCATTTAAAACTGAGAAAGGATTTACTAATTCTGGCTAACCTGAAACAATATTTGCTGCCAAATTTGATCCCAAACCTCACCAAGTCGCAGAGTTTGTAACAAAAGCTCATTTTGGCGATTTTGCGTCGAAATTAGCGACTTGGTGACCAAATTTGGCGAAAATTTGTAATTTAGGGTTGCCAAAGTTTGGAAGCTCTAACTTCAATAAGAATAGAATTCTGGAATTTTCCAGAAAGGTTCATTTGCTTATAGAGCTGTACTAAATTCTTCGAAAATTCTTTAAATGACAAACAAGACTAAAGCAAAATAAAGTGCATTCATTGACTAGAACCTGCTTATATATTAAGAATACTTTCTACACTCAAAAATGTCGGCAACTTTTATAACACTATCATTACGTGCTCTATCTCCGTTCTAAATATTCATTAAAGTGCATTCGTTGACTAGGACCTGTTTATGTCTTACAGAATTGCTTTCTACACGCAAAAATGACATTAAAACATGTGAAAGTTAAAAAAAAAAAGAAGACAATTTTAGCTATAATATTTTCTTAATAATTGATTGGGTAACTTTCATAAACCTAAAAATAGGGGAAGCCGGGTAATAAGAGACAGGGTGTCGGGGAGGAAGAGAATGGAGAAGGATGCAGGATACGATGCGCAGAACAGAACTATTGTGTGACGGGACGGAGCTGATTGAGTCAGTCGCCGAATCGAATCGAAGAGAGATGCAATGCATCTTAAAACCAGAAAACAAACTCTTTTAATATAATAAGATTTATTCGTCATTATTCGAGTCAAATAACATAAGTTAGGATTGTAACAATAAATCGTTTGCTAAGCAGAATTTAGAGGTCTGAGTCTATGTATTGGCAGTTCTAGTTTTACTTTCACCCGGGAAATCTGGCAGATAGGGTAAGTAGAATTAAACTTATTCTCATTTGATTAATATGCATGTTATTCTTATTTCTGATAGAGTAAAGTTGCAGAATTTGAATTTAAATAAATGAGTTAGAATTTCTTAATATGAGATTCTAAATTTAATCAATCTTAATTCGAAATTCATAAATTGATACTTAGTCGAAAATTCTTAGTGGCTTCAAAACCAGAGTGGTCCGTCGATTCACGGAGGTTTAATTACCTATTAATTAGATAATTAATCGTAATTCGTTAAATTAAAAAAAAAAAAAAAAAAAAAAAAAATTGTAAATTGAAAAAATTCTTTTATTTACGTAGGATTAAATTATCTGTATAAGAACTTTAAAGTAAATTAAAATTAATTCGTTGAAATAAGTCATTAATACAAGGTTAAATTGTTTTGATATAAAACGTAATTCAAAGTAGTTTCGCTTTCATGCTTACGTAGAAGTTTTGTTTTGAGAGAAAACGTAATTCAAAATAGTTTGGGTTTCAAACCGAAAGTTTCGGTTTGGAATTTCAGAAATAAACTTTCATATTAAGTAATTGTTGAATAAAAAAAAGTGTATGAGAATGAGAAAAGTGCATTTAATATTTTATTAGTTTATTTATTTCAGTAAAAAAAAAAAAAAAAAAAAAAAAATTCTATATGTATTGTTTCTTTTCATTTGTTCTTATATTTTTGTTTTGTTTTACTTCCTGATCTGCAGAATAATAATTTAATGCAATCGATTAATTCATATTTAAATTTAATTGTTTGTAATTAGTTTGCTCGTAAGATGGGTAGAAAGGGAAAAACAAGGGCGAATGACGCCGAACAGAGTGCGTTGTTCCCAAAATCTAATGAAGTGATAAAATTTGAAAATGTAATTAAAGAAATAGAATTTATAAAATCGAAAGTCAATGATTGCGATAAAAGCGATCAAGCCAGATTAAAGATCCTAAAAGATAAGGTAAATGCACTGGAGGTTAAATTCGAGGATATAGTTACAAATTTTTCCGAAGAGGAAAACGATGAAAACTCTGAAGAGGTGTTAAAGAATAGGGACACTCTGTTAGAATTATCCGTTGTATTAGAGGGTAAATCGCAATCAAATACTCCAAATGTAAATAATGATGCACGTACCAAACCCGGGACTTCTGTTAATTCGCATATTAGTCTTCCCAAACTTGAAATTCCTTATTTTTACGGGGATAATGAATCTTGGTTGTCATTTAAAAATTTATTTAAATAATCAATTCTGGATAATGATAGTCTGGATAATGATTTTCAACCTTAGTGAGGTTGAAAAGCTACAATACCTCCAATCGTGTGTAAGAGGTAGTGCATCAAAACTTATTCGTGGATTTTCGTTACAATCGGAAAATCTTAAACACTGTTGGGAAATTCTTACTCAGCGCTACGAAAATAAACGTCAATTAGCTATAACTCAAATAAATAAAATCTTTTCAGTAAAAGTAAACAAAGCGGATGATCCTAAATCGTTTTTCAATTTAATAGATACTTGTAACGAAGCGGTGCGAAATTTATCGACCCTCGGATTGGAATCTAATCCTCTTAGCGATCTTATTCTTATAAATTTCATGATTTCAAAATTGGATTCATCCGTTAGGCATAGGTGGGAGCTCAGTCTAGAGAATACGCAAACTATTCCCGATTTAAATTCGTTTCGTACATTCATTGAAAGGGAGGCGTCGAGTCAAACAAAGCTTGAAAATAAACCAGGGATGTTTAAGAAGCCAGTAGAAGGTAGTAGTGTAAAAAAATCTTGTGTCAATAATTCAATGCTAGTCAAAGAAAATAAATGCGTCGCCTGTTCTCAAGTACATCAATTGTTTAAATGTCCCAAAATTCGAAATCAAAATCACTGTGTGAAAATTGTTTGCGAACTAATCATCAAGTGCGTCAATGTAGAATTAATATTAAATGTAAAGTATGTGCAGGTTCACATCACACTCTTCTGCACATTTATGCACAGAATTCTGCAGATCAGGGAGGCGGCCTTGTTACTACGTCGGTGGCCAATAGTTCACAATCTAATGCAAATTTTAGTAACCAAAAGGTATTATTGGCTACTGCCCTTATAAAGGTTAGGTCACCTAACGGCAAAATTATTCAATGTCGGGCGTTAGTTGATAGTGCCTCACAAAATAGTCTCATAACAAAGGAGTGCGTTGAGAAGCTAAATTTGCCTTTGTTTGGCACTTCTCATCGACTTATAGGCATAAACGGTCTTTCCGCAGAAACTGTTTTGAATTTTACGGAATTCTCATTCTCGCCATATTTCGCTAACGAGTATAGGAACTTGAAAGCGCTAGTAGTAAATAGGGTTACTACCCCTCTGCCAAATTTCCGGGTGCAAACGACGTCTTGGCCACATACAAAAAATCTGCAGTTGGCTGATATGAATTTCTTCAAGCAAAAACCAATCGAAGTATTATTAGGCGCAGATATTTTTGCGTCACTAATTTGTGGCACACCAGTATCGGGAAGGCCAGGAGAACCATCTGCCATTCCCAGTTCACTTGGGTACTTACTCAGTGGCCCCCTCTCAAGGGATGGAATGGAACCAGAATCAACATATAGCTCCTCGTTACACTGCCTTAACTTGAACGAGTTTTTTGACAATCAGCCCATAATATCTTCTAAGAGTGAAACCGAAGCCGATGCGGCAGAGGAACTATATAAATCTTCCACTAAGCGCAACCCCGAAGGTCGCTATGTGGTGAAATTACCCCTCCATGATGAGATAGCTTTAGGTGAAAGTGCCAATTGTGCACTAAAATTGTTTAAACGACTTGAAAATCGATTTATTCAGAACCCTAATCTTAAACACGAATATTGTAAGTTTATGTGTGAATACTCAGACTTAGGTCATATGACTTTACTAAGGGCTGAAGAACTTAATCGCCAACCCAATTATTATATGCCCCATCATGGAGTTATAAATGAAAATAGTAGCACTACGAAACTACGGGTAGTGTTCAATGCGTCGGCCGTAACTACAAATGGCAAATCCCTGAACTCCAATTTGCACAAAGGGCCAAAACTTCAATCTAGTATATTTTGCAATTTGATTCGATTCCGTTTAAATAAAGTCGCCCTCTCGAGTGATATCGAGAAAATGTTTCGGCAAATTCTAATCGCAGAGCCTGATACAGACTTTCAAAGAATATTTTGGAGGGCCAATGTTTCAGATCCACTCAGAGTGTATAAATTGAACACTGTTACTTATGGCACAGCCTGTGCTCCATTTTTAGCCCTGCGTACCATATTACAGCTATTAAACGATGAAGAACCCAATTTTCCCGTAGCTGTGCAGGCTGCCCGCAACAACCTGTATATGGACGATTTCCTTGGAGGGGCTGAAACAATCGAAGCCGCTCAATCTTTGGTCACAGACCTTCAGGCATTATTTAATGCTGGGGGTTTCAAGCTGCGAAAATGGGCTTCAAATTATGTGGAAGCTCTAGTTCAGGTCCCAGAGGCTCTAAAATCAACAAATCAGGAATTATCCTTAAACCCCGATCAATCCCAACGTATTTTAGGACTAAACTGGAATTTAACATCGGATACACTGCAGGTTGGCGTCAACACAGAAGAAAACATCAAAACTAAACGACAATTATTGTCCGTAATTGCACGCATCTTCGACCCTTTGGGTCTGTTATCCCCTGCCACTATTCTTTTAAAATTGCTTCTCCAAGATGTTTGGAAGCTAAAACTTGGTTGGGATGATCCTTTACCACCAGACATTCAAAACAGGTGGAACGAATTTTATGAAAAAATTGCTTCCTTTAAGGCCATGTCAGTACCCAGATTTTTAGACCTGAAATCCAAACCTATGTACCAGATTCTGGGATTTTGTGATGCGTCAACAACGGCATATGCTGCCGTAATTATATACGCCCAAGTCAGAACTCATCTTTAAAATTGATTGCAGCTAAAACCCGTGTAGCTCCTTTAAAACCCATTACCTTGCCTAGGTTGGAGCTATGCGCGGCTGTATTACTCTCGGAACTTTTGTCAGTCGTCCAGAGCTCGCTGGATTATCAGGTTGAGGAAATTCTCCTATGGACAGACTCAACAATCGCCCGTAGTTGGATCTTAAATCCGCCCTTAAAGGGCAACACATATGTCCTACACCGAGTAAACAAAATTAGAGCTCTCACAGACACAACATCATGGCATCACTTACCAAGCAAACATAACCCAGCAGACTGTGCAACCCGTGGGCTGTTACCCGACAAATTAAACCAGTTTAACTTGTGGTGGTCTGGACCTGATTGGTCAAAGATTCCGGTCTCAGATCACGAGTCCAAGATTGCTACCTCAGTCCCATGTACAATTGTGGGAATTCCTGGACTAATAGAGTCAACTCCAATGCATGAATCCGTTATAGAGGATTTGGTTTCAAAATTTTCATCAAGTAATAAACTTTTTCGTGTAATTGCATTTATGAAGAGGTTTATTTATAACAGTAGAAATGCTACAAAATTGAAAGGACCAGTCTCAGTACAAGAAATTTCAGAAGCTAGAAAAATTGTTATTAAATTCGTCCAACAAAGGTCCTTTGCTTCAGAAATCGCCCTTTTGCAGCGCGGCCAACCCGTGGCAAACAGCAGTAAATTAAAAAATCTCAATGTGTTTCTTGATTCAGAAAATCTATTAAGAGTGGGAGGTAGAATTGATAAAAACATCACTCTGCCCTATGATACTAAACATCCAATACTCATACCTAAAAATCACCCTTTTACATCGACATTAATAAGACATTTTCACACGTATAGTCTTCATGGAGGTGTCGACCTAGTATTAAATCTCATTCGCCAGTCTTCATGGATTCCTGATGGTAGATCCACTGTGAAAAAAGAGCTTCGTAAATGTGTCACGTGTGCCAAAGTCCAACCGACCCCCATTCAACAAATGATGGGTGACCTTCCCAGTGCAAGAGTCAACCCTTGTAGACCATTTCAACATGTTGGCCTTGATTATGCAGGCTCTATTCAAACAAAGTGTGAACATAAACGAACAAAAACAAAATTTAAGTCCTATATTTGCCTATTCATCTGCATGAGCACCAAGGCAATTCATCTCGAACTAGTCACGAATTTATCAACTGAACATTTTTTATATGCCCTACAAAGATTCATAGCGCGTAGAGGCTATCCTACTGACATTTACTCAGATAACGGACGCAACTTTGTTGGTGCCCATGCCCATTTGAAGAAACTCGTGACACTTTCAAAAACCAATATTATTCAAGACTTTGCCACAACTAGACAAATTCATTGGCATTTTATGCCACCTTACGGGCCTAACTTTGGCGGCCTATGGGAATCTTCGGTTAAATTGGCCAAACGCCATTTACTTAAAGCGTGTAAAGGCAGTTGCCTATCGTTTGAGGAGTGTGCTACGATTCTCACTACTATTGAGTCCTGCTTAAATTCACGACCCTTAGTCCCACTTTCCACCGAGCCCAATAATTTCTTAGTGCTTACGCCAGGACATTTCTTAATTGGGGCTCCGCTTCTCCAGCTTCCTGAACACTCTTTTAACCAAACTAATCCATTGTGTACCAGTTTTTCTTCCAGGTGGAAACTCCTCCAGCAGATCAAGAAGCAATTTTGGAGTACATGGGCAAAGTCTTATTTGACTTCACTCCAGTCTAGAGAAAAGTGGAAGAGCGGCAATACACATCTGCAACCTGGTCAGCTAGTCCTGGTGTTGGAGCCTTCTATTCAGCCAGCACAGTGGAACTTGGCCAGAATTCTGGACTTACATCCTGGAGATGATGGCATCGTAAGAGTCGTCACTCTGAAGACACCATCTGGAGTCATCAAAAGACCGGTGAATCGAGTCGCCAGTCTGCCATGCTCAGCCCCCCCCCCCCCCGGAGGATGTCGGGGAGGAAGAGAATGGAGAAGGAGGCAGGATACGATGCGCAGAACAGAACTATTGTGTGACGGGACGGAGCTGATTGAGTCAGTCGCCGAATCGAATCGAAGAGAGATGCAATGCATCTTAAAACCAGAAAACAAACTCTTTTAATATAATAAGACTTATTCGTCATTATTCGAGTCAAATAACATAAGTTAGGATTGTAACAATAAATCGTTTGCTAAGCAGAATTTAGAGGTCTGAGTCTATGTATTGGCAGTTCTAGTTTTACTTTCACCCGGGAAATCTGGCAGATAGGGTAAGTAGAATTAAACTTATTCTCATTTGATTAATATGCATGTTATTCTTATTTCTGATAGAGTAAAGTTGCAGAATTTGAATTTAAATAAATGAGTTAGAATTTCTTAATATGAGATTCTAAATTTAATCAATCCTAATTCGAAATTCATAAATTGATACTTAGTCGAAAATTCTTAGTGGTTTCAAAGCCACAGGGGTTATAAGAGACGCAGTCAAAAAACCCACCAAAAAATATACTTAGACAGCATTAAAAATATGTAATATTATTATGTGTATTCTTTACTACAATACACTTATTCAGAAATTTATAACATATTTTGAATTATTTTTATACGACGAAAAAAATCCTTCACTTTGAACTTACCCTGAAAGTTCGTGACTTTTTCTAAATTTTTCTTTCTTTTTTTTTTTTTTTTTTTTTTTTGTAAGTAAGATGTTTGGGATTTATTAATGTGTAACCTTTTGACCAAGACTATGACTTTTGATGTACAATTTTTTAAAACCTTGAAAGCATTCTTTATTTACATGTTCTAGGCATGTTTCTTATTACCCCATTTTTATTTTTTGTGGGGGTAATAAGAGACTCATGTCTCTTATTACCCCCACTGTTAATTCCTGTGCCTCCCCCCCCCCCCCCCAATTGTAGTTCCTGTTAATTCTGCCTAACTAGTTTACGAAGAGTTTACCTAGTGTTAGGCCCAGTCTAAGTTTACCAAGAGAACATTTTTTTTTTCCACTTTAAATCAAAAAGCAGTTTCACTCATTAGGCTAGACCATATTTAGTTGATATGATTATGTAAATTTATGTTTAGAATGTGTATAAGTTAGTATTTAGTCATTAATACTTCATTACATAATAAATAAGTTCATTTATAATTACTAGAAAAATATTTTATAACATTTTGTTCGCTTGTATACACTTCAGAGATACGTCTTTTTTGCCTATTTTCGACTACACTTTAGATTTTTAGAAAATGGGTAAAATATTTTCTGCCCATTTTAGAAATTATATTGATATTTTTGGTTAATCCCTAGGTTATGTTGATTATGTAGAACTATCATTAAGTACAATATTATATTATTTAGGACCTAATAGTAAAAGAAATGAATTTCACAAACACATTTATGACAGTTAATTTTCGAGCAAACATATTTTTTGAATGGATGTAAATAATAAAAATTAAAAACTATTGGCTCATTCAGAATTGTTTCTAGATATCTTTAATTATCTCACATGATTTTACATTGCTATATATGGACAGTTACAAGCCTGGTCTCTTAGTTTCCCCGCGTGGGGTTATTAAAGACAAGGATTTAATGAAAATTTAAAAAAAGAATTTAACAAAAAAATTACGTTCAAAAATCATCTAAAAAATCAAGAGGAGTCCATTTAATGAAATTAATACGAGACATTTATTTCAAGTTATTTAGATTAATAGTTTAGATTTTATTAATATTTTTTGTCTCTTATTACCCCTTTTGTCTCTTATTACCCCGGCTTCCTCTACTTTTTTATTCAACTGATAATTATTAAAAAATCTATTTTTCTAAACATATTAACTTGTGTTCTTGTGTAGAATTCATTTTTAAAGAATACTTTTAAATTTCTGCTCTTGTCACAATGATCTGCTTTCCAATATCTTTCAAATTTTTGAAATAATTGTAATATACTCGCTGAACTCCTATAACAATACTTTGTTGTTAAATAAAGTAAAGAGTGGTAAATAATAAAATTCATATCATTTTAAAATTATTAAAGGTATGCAACTAGCAGTTAATACATACTTAACTACAAACACAACATGAAATTTTAGCATAGTTGGCGAAAGACTGAGCTCCTACTCACAGATAACATAACTCTCACTGGTATTTTCGATTTTTTGAGTCGCAGAAAATTTACCGCAGTGTCATAAATTTACAGCACAAACAATTTTCAGAAGTGCTGTACAGTGAAAAGCGCTAGGCACCGAATTTGGAAACACTCTTCGCTGTAAACTTACATGAAGGTAAATTTATTATTATTATTATTATTTTATAATGCATGCATATTTATTTACTTATTTATTTAGATACAAAAAAAATTTCATATATCATCTTAAAGTTAATTGAAATTAATTCCTGGTGCCTTACGTACCCCTGATTCAAATTTAAATTTATTTCACTGATTGGGCTAAATTAAATTTCACATATATGGTTTAGCTTAGTAATACAATTTTTCCACGTTCTTTCCTCTCCTTCTTAAACGCAATTTAAATTTTAAATGCATCATTTTTAAATTTTCATATTTTTCATGGAGATTAAATCAGTCAATATCAATTCTTAGTACTTTACAACATTTTCTAATACATTTCAGTATTCATACATGTATATATTTTTCCTTTTAAAATAATCGATTTAAAAGCTTCGCATTCGATACAGTAAACAACGCTTTGGGAAAAATCTTTATTTCGATATGCTCTTAAATAAAAGTTTAAGTACGCTAATTAAGTTTTCTTAAGTTTTCATAAATATATATTGAATACTTGACTCACTATTTCTTCAACTTTATACCTTCTTAAATCGATTGTGTTAATCGATAGATCAAATGGAAATGTTAATTTAATAGGATATTGCAGTTATAATTTTTTTATTAACTGCTTTGTACCACATTAGAATTTAATTAATCTATTAAATTCTAGGTTTTGAATTTTTGGTACGTTAAAACTCAATAATTTAAAAGAAAAATATTTGTTTATATTTATCTTACGCAAAAATTAATAAGATAATTTTAAATGTATGTTTTCAAATTACTAGAAAATATAAAAAAAATTACTACAAAATATTTTCAAGTTCAGTGCACTGTATAAAACAGGAATTTTTCAAAATATACAGGATGGTCACAATTAAACTTGGTCTAATTCAGCATTCTGTAGTTGTAACTAAAATGCAGATTGAGTCGAAAAATTTGTTTATATACATTTCAAAGGATGCACTCAAAGGTTCTGCAAAATAAATAAATAATATAAATAAAATTTTAAAACTTTCGGCTGTGAGGAGACATACATAAAAATAAAAACAAGCATACAAATTTTAATACAAACAACTTTATTTACTATAGATTTAGTTGTTATTTGTTACAAGTTACAGGCTGTTTATCGGGGTCCATATTATTCAATGTGGGCTCCATCCAGTGATGCCAGATTGGGGATTTTGTCCCCATTTTGGGGATTTTTGAGGCTTCTGAGGACAATTTTGGGGACCAAATGTTTGTGGGGACTTTTTGGGGGAATTCTAAAATTTTTGGGGACAAATCTGGGGAGTTCAACTTTCTGTTAATGTTGGCAACGTAATGATTTATCCCTACGACCAGGGATTTTCAATAGCTTGATTGTTATTTGGGGATTTTTTTCAAAAATTGCCTTCAATTGGGGAAAAATCTGAGCTTAAATCCACTTAAATCTGCTTGATATATATATATTTTTTTTTTTTCCTTTTTAGTAGAAATCAAGTTGGGGATTTTTTCGAAAAAACACCCTGATTTGGGGAAATTTGAAGACCTGTTTCGGGAAATAATTTTCGACCATCTGGCGTGATTGGCTCCATCATTAAGTTGTAAAATCTGCAACAGTGTGTTCAACAGCTAAACGCAGCTGGTCGCCAGTTATCCTCGTTATACGGTTATTACACATGCAACGTTATACAGTCCTTCAAGTCAGCCAAAGTTACAACATTTCTTTAAAAAAACAAACTCTTTATAGCCTCATAACCAAAAATCCCACAAATTAAGATCGGGGGAACGAGCAGGCCAAGGCGTGGAAAATGAATGAGTAATCACTCTGTTATCTGTAAAATTTTGCAACAAAAGCCTTTGCAAAATGTAAGAATAAGAGTTTTAAAATGTCCTAGGGTTTTAAAATGTTAAAATATATCACATTTATTTATTACGTAATTTTTCAAACATTTTGACTGTAATGCGTGTTTGTATTTCGATGTATTTCCCTCAGAACGGAAAATTTTAAAATTTATTGTTATTATTATTATTATTATTATTACTATTATTATTATTTTATTTTATTTTTCAGAGCTTTTGAGCGCCTTTTTTTAAATGTCTATGCAGTCGAGCCTCGTTTACGTGAACACTGTTAACGTGAATTACTTTTAACATGAACTTTTTCCACAGTCCCCGTCAAAAGGAAGATTAGTTTAGTTATACGAAGATTAGTTACTCATAGCAAGAACTACTGATAACATGAACAAATTTTTTATCCCCCTTGAGATTCACGTTAAAGAAGTTCGACTGTATACAAATGTTTGACTCAATCTGCATTTTAGTTACAGCTATAGAGGGATCTAAAAAGGCCAAGCTTAACTGTGGCCACCCTGTCTGTATGCAGTAGTTGAATATATGCAGTTGGCAGCAAAAGTATCCGAGCACTAGCAAAAATTCCTATGCAAACAAAGTACGCTTAGTACAGTTTTGTTAAATAAATCCTTGTCGAATCCTGTTCTTAGAAGAACAGGATTCGACAGGGATTTATTTAACAAAACAGTATTAAGTGTACTTTTTTTATATAAGAATTTTCGCTAGTGCTCGGGTACTTTTGCCACCGACTGTATGTATATACAAAAGGTAAAAGTAATGTATAATTTGTTCTATACCTACTTTATAACTCTTAATGGTTAAGTGCATACAACGCAATCGTATTACATTTACATAAATATTCTTTCTGTAATTCTTGATGAATTAGGATTTTAATTAAGATTTGGAAAATATTAATTATGAAAGCATTAAAAGACGAAATTTGAAATGAAAAATCAAGTTGTGTATAAATAAATAAATAAATAAATTATTTTTGCTGGTGCGTTTTTTTTTTTTTTTTTTTTTTTTTTTTTTAATAAGCTTTTAATTTTAATCATAATTTATCTTTTATTTTTAAAGCAACAAATTTTTTAAATACAAAAATTATGTAAAACCTTCTTAAATTCTTAAGCATTTAATTTATAACTAATCCTTTTTTTTTTTTTTTTTTTTTTTTTTTAACTGAAAGAGAAATAACAATCCCTTTACAAATAAAGCAATGATAAAAAGTGAATGTGATTAAATACAATAAAATCTCCCAAGGGAGCCCCCCCCCCCATCCTCCTCCCTCTTACAATAGCAAATTGGCCTTTCAGAGAGGTAGTTTTTTTATACAGGTTGTTCATAGAACTTTAATTCAAACAACAAAATACTATAAATTGTTTTTTATCATTTATACCTACGTTATTTGTCTATATAAATTTGTAATATTCACTATTAATATTTAATAAATTTATAATATTCTATATTATCCGTTATTAAATTAATTCAATATTTAACTTTATTCAGTATTCAATATTAACTTTTATTATCTCTTAATATTGGAACATTCAATATTCCTTATATATTTATTGCCTCTTATATATTTATATTATAAGGATTATTATTCAATATCCCTTATATATATATATCCTTTAATATTGTGATATTAAATATTAAGGAATCAATTTACGTCCATTTTAAGGGACATTTTCATCGTAAAGGTGACAAAGCGCTTTTGAAATATCATTTAGGATACTCGTTTGAGCATCATTGACCACGAATATTCTAACCTGAAAATTTCGTAAGTTATTAGAAATTTAAGATTTTTTTTCTCAACATAGTAGAAAAAAGCAATGTTTCATATATATTTCCAATATGGGGATTGTCACATTAAAAATAGCGTGGAATTGCATAAAAACTTAACTAGGAAACTGATTTCAATAAAATAAATCAACAAATTAGAATAAGGTATCGAACAGAACTATGGGTAGCCTATTAGGTGGGGCATTTCAGTCTGTCACCGTGTCGAACGATCAGTCAAATTCATTTCTCTTAATTAGTATGCCCTGAAGTAGGAATTTGTGAGAACAGACATATGACTGGGAAGTGAGCAGAGTCCACATCTATGCTAACTATTATTATTATTATTGTTTGCGTTTTTTTTTTTTTTTTTTTTTTTTTTTTTTTCTTTAAGGAAGAAAGAAAGAAAATCTATTAAATTGCGGCTATTATTAAACTTAATTAAATATTTCCCATGCTCGTTATTTCTTAGCAAGCTTCTTATCTCTTTATAAATAATAATATTTATCAAAATTATTTTTCGTAGTGTGTGCAGAAAATTTTTATCTCAGAAAAGTATAACCCTAAATATCGAAAGAAAGTCATTTTTCTGCCGTATAGACATGGATGAAATTTTAGAAAATGCTTTTATTTCATTTCATTTCATTTCATTTATTTTTTAGAAGTCAAAGAATTTTTTTAAACCCTCCTCAGAAGGAAATTTTTCCCTGAAAAATGAAGGAAAGTTTCTACATATTCAAAACTTTAACCTGGTTAATTGTAATTGTTTTTTTTTTTTTTTTTTTTTTTTACAGTAATTAGTTACAAATAATTTTTTTCTGTACTATACGAAATTTTATCACATATCACCATACTAAAAACAACAACGATAACACGTGACTACAGCGCTTATCCTATTGAGTGATATGCACCAAAAGTTAATATACACATTAATTTATGACGAGGTGCAACTAAATATGACTTTTTGTGAAATTAATTCTGGAGCTAGGGTTGGCAATAAATCTTTTTCACACACAGATAGACATTTTCCAAAAATCGTAAAATCGTCTTCAGGACATCTTAAAACGTGTAAGTTCATTAACCCGTTCGTAGTCGCTAGTTGGTCGATTTGCCGCCCATCTTTCAGTGTTGGCAGATTTTTTTATTCAATAGCCACCAAAAATTTTTAGAAGTAGCATTTGATATACATAAAACGCGAATAAAATCGAAGGAACGTTGGTCACACCACTTCTTAAAATTATTGGTGAGAGCTAAATAAAAAGTACGCAATCTGTAATAGGTGGCGCTGTTTATAGCGACTACTAACGGGTTAAAAACCGAAAGCTGAAAAATTTTCTATATCAATTACTTTCTTCTACTAAATGTAGAAGAAATTAAAAGTCACTGTTATTTTAGTTATTTTCTCACGTCTATATTTATTATTATTATTCTCCTCTATTTCTAGCTATCTCTCTCTCACACACACTCTCTTATAGTAATTAATTTTTTTATCATAAAAATAAATAAAAATAAAATAAGTATTCTTTCTGTATTTAATTTTGAAACCGTTCTTTTAAAAAGCTTAATCGACTAAAAATATTCAGACTATTTATCTTTAGTTAAAAAAAAAAAAGAAAAAAAAAGTATATTACCAAATCTCATTTTATATTAAATTTAAAGTGGATGTATTTTTCGGGCTGTGAGGATTTAATCTCCCATCTTTCGAAACTTATTGAAAATGGAATCTAAAATGGCTTTGAATCGTAGATCTACTCTATTCGCCGTACCCCCCTTTTCCCGATTTTTAAATTTAATTTCATATCACTAGACTGGACTGGCTTGGATTTCTACAGATATGGATTTTTTCCGTTATACTTTTTTATTCAATTCCGCTTCTATTTCTTCATGAAAATACAATTTAGATTTTTAAATGTATTATTTCGAAAGTTTCGCCTTTTTTATGGTAGATAAAATCAGCTATTATCAGTTCTTTGTTGTGAGCGTTTATTTCAATTTGGTTATTGATATAAGTTTTTTCCGTTGCAGCATAATCTTTTTTCTTTCTTGTATATTCAGTAGAAGAAAGTATTGGATTCTTAAAAATTTCCAACTTCCGGTTGTTGGCGAATTTACACGTTTTTAGAGGTCCAGAATATGATTTTTAGAAAATATTTGTCTATCTGTTTGTGTGCTAAAAAAAAAAAAAAAAAATTATGCCAACTCTATCTTGGAAACTAATCCACAGAATTTCATAAACAGTTATATATAGTTACGCCTTAACATAAATTAATACCTATCAACATATGGTGCAAATCGGTCAACAGATGGCACGCCTATGCACCGATTTCTTCCATTTAAGGGAAGGTTATATCTCAGGTTCTAATTGTGTATAATCGAACAAAACTTAATGTCTAAGAGAACCATTTTGAAATATTATGCTGATTCAATATTGGGACATACCAGCTGACAAGTGGCGCTGCTATGCTGCAATTTTCCCCGTGAACGGGAAAGCTATATCTCAGATTCTATTGGATATAACTGCACAAAACCTGGGTCATTATAAAACACTATATTAATTCAACTTGAGTGCACATCAGCCGATAGGTGGTGCTTTTGTGCTGCATTTTATTCCATGAATAGGAAGACTAAATCTCAACTTTTATGGTATTTATGTGCACTGAACTTGATATGTGAAATAGCCATTATGAAAATCAATACTGACTTAATTTTGTGTATATCGATGGACAGGCAGCACTGCTATTATTACCTTTTCCACTTTTCCACATGACTGCGTATCTCAGCCTCTGTTGATTAAAACTGCACCAAAATATTTCAAAACTCAATGTAAAATCTTTATTGTCAAAGCTATGATTAAACTTTTGTGCGTATAAATCGCGTTGTCATATAGAATGATACAGAAGAAAGTTTTGTGATGGCCATAACATACTAGTTTCTTTTCCTCTTCTTTTCTTTTCTTTTTTTTTTTTTTTTTTTTTTTTTATTCTGCTTTATAGCATATAGTAAGTATGGTTAAAAACATTGGTAATTTTGAATTACGTGTAAAAGCATTATTTATTTAAAAAAAAAAAAAAAAAAGAAAAAAAAAAGAAAAGAAAAGAAAATACTTACATAAGAAGATTATCAAAATTCAAATAGGATATGGAATGTAAGAGGATAAGCGCCAACTGGATATGCATGAGATTTCGGGCTTGGGGATGTCACTCTAAGACCATTTTTTGCACATTAAGTAGATAAAACTAGACTTTGTACTAATATACATTTTATTTGAGTTTTATGGGAGGATGGGAACATGTGCAACATTGGCTCTAAAATTCAATGAGAACATGTGTGCTGGCAACATTTTTAAGCGAAACAGGTTGAGGATAACTTACAAAACAGTAGTAAGTTGCATCTGTCCCCAATTATGCTACCACTTCATAACAGTCTCAAATTGTTTCACATTTAGTATTTTCAGGAGAGTAAATTCGTCATCCCTGCTCGCCATCATCTGATTCGTCAGTGGAAGATGGTAACTCATTCCCTCCGAAGAACCAGTGCGCCGTCAGTAATAGTACTCAGCTAGAGATTGTTCAACCAGTTAGTTTTGCAGGTCACTTAAGGGGACCCTACACCTATGGTCGTCGCTAGCACAGTCAGATCCCATGCTATTCTATGGGAAACTTTGTTACGCAAATTAGTCATTGCTTATTGCACTTTTTTTTTTCAGATAACTCAGCAAGTGTTAAAATTATTCTTGTTTACAAAAGATCTGTTTTTTAAATTTCTAATATTTTGTTTTTAAGCTGTAAAGTGCAATAAATGAACTAAATACATTTTTCGCCGGATATTTCGCGCCTGTTGGGATATTCTACATTTAAAAAGCATTAAATTTTTGGACCACCTCCACGTTACACAAAAACTTTTGTGTATCCTCATAGACAAGTATATATATATATATATATATATATATATATACATATATATATACATATATATATATTCTTACAATTAACACATACATTCGAAGTTGTAAAATTATTAAGGGAGAGATAGGGGCCAGGTATTTAAAATTTTTAAATACAAACAGGTAGTAAGAAAAACTTTCTTACTGGGTTTTTGATATTGAGGAATTGACTGCGCATACCTTTGAACTGCAAATCTGCGAATCTGGAAGAAGAAGGAGGGGGGGGGGGGAGCAGGTATTTTAAAATAGTGCTAGGGGCTTAAAAATCTATTTTTCTAGGTTTTCAGAGACTGGGAATTAATTGCACTTACTTCCGAGGCTATAAAATTAAAAGGAGGAAACAGAGACGCTGCTGCAGACAGTGAGATAACGTATTGACATAGTGCGATTGAGGAAGATACTGTCGGGACAGTGGTGAACCAATCGAGGTTCTTTTGCGAATTCTTTTCTTCTTCATTTTTTGGGTTCAAACGAAATGTATTTGGATAAGGTGCTGCCGTAGGCCTTGGGGACTCGTACTTAGCATTATTTGTACAGAAAAGACACTGAAGGCAGCTGAGACCGAAACATAAGTTTTGACCAATTTCGAAAACATTTTTTCTTTTTAATTTTTTGAGATTTTATATTAATAAGTGATATGGAATTTTGAGAATCATTTAAATATAGTGACCTACGGAGCAAATCAAGTTCCCTAATTTTAAATACAGTATGAAAGATATTCAATGGAAAAACTACGATTGAAAAAAAAAATAATGAAAATAATCGAAAATAATAATAATAATAATAATAATAATAATAAACATTGCTTTTCACTGACTTCTTTTTTATTTTAAGAGGTGCATCTTTTTCTACAGCTATTATTAAGGTGCAAAATATTTATGCAACGGAAAATCTCTAAACTGTTCTATGTACCAAACGAGTAAACATCATTATTATTGCCGTTATTCTTTTTTTCTTTTTAAAATCATTGTTCTAGAAACAGCAACCATTCTACTCCTACCTGCGGTTTCCAAGTCCTTTCCAGTAGTTTAAATGCATTATTAGAATATGACTATAAGAATGTACTTTTAGGACAATGACGATTTAATCTCTCACTTTACTTAAGCTTACTGAACATTGAATCGGAAATTACTTTGAGTCGTTCATCTATATTCCTTTCTACTTCTTTCCTACATTTTTAAATTTCACAGATATGGAATTTCCCAGAAACATTTTTTTTATCCTGTATTTTTTTAGTTTCTCCACACGATGAAAATACAATTTGAATTTTAAATGTGTTATTTCGGAAATTTCATATTTTTATGGAAAACGAAATCAGGTTTTTATCAGCTCTTTATGTTTTCACTATTTTCCATTTTCTTTCAGTATTAAAATAATGCATTTTTTCCATTATAAAACAGTAGAATCCTGAGGTTCTCATCTGGAATACTGTGAAAGTTTATCTTTATTTTAAAGTCTTAGTATTTCAAACTCTCCTGCATAGTAACTCTATTTAGAATATTAAATTATCGATTATAAATTTTAATCGAATTTTTTCACGATATTTATAAAAAGAAAAAATATTGATCTGTGAAATATTATCAAAACAGAAAGTTTACTCATCATATAAATAATGTGTGTGTGTGTGTGTGTGTTTATGTTGGGGATAAGGCCGTTTCATACACTAGAATTCTAAGCCTTGGTGTATTCCCTCAATAGGGGTCTTTCTAAGAGGTTCTCCCTCGAGTTTCGGAAAAAACCATGGACGGAGACAAGCAAACGGCTAGGTCTAGAAGAGGATTTCAAGTTAAACCGTAGTTCGAACTTAGCACCTTCCATCTTCCAATCATATAATTAATAAAATATCCAATACTTGAAGAATTTTGTGATGCATGCGTTTAAAGTACACTAAGATATGATACAGAATTTTTTTATTTTAACAAATTGCTAACACTTAACAAAAGATTGAAATCCTTGAATTCGGCTAATCACTTCGTCATATCGTATACAAATAAAATTTATCAGTTCTCCATTTTTATAAATTGGTAATTAATTCAAATTGTATTACAAAAAAAAAAAAAAGAAAGAAAGAAAGAAAAGAAAAGAAAATCTGGAGTGACACTCCACTCGACTTTCCGAACATTGAGTAATTAACGGTTTTGTAGATAAAGTAAAATAAGATGAGTTGTTAAATAAACAAAAGAGAGAAAATTATAATAGGGTGTTTGAGTATTTTTCTCCATATTAGTACACGATGCTTAATTTAACGCTATTGTACTTTGAGCCCATAGATCATAATGATAAAGAATTTTTCTTTGTGCCCCTGTAAAAAACTATAAGTTCTAATTTCACCAAAATCATATACAATTCGTGTAACTGTGACCTATAACATGTGTATAAATTTTTTGCTCAGCGTAGTAAGGCGTTTAGACGCTATTACACTTTTAAAAATTTGGCCCCATAGGCCATAATGATAAAGAATTTTCCTTTGTGTCCCTGTAAAAACACTATAACTGCTGGATTCACCAAAACCAATAGGGTTCGTACTACGGGGACTTACGACATACGTACCAACTTTCAGCTCATTCGAGCAAAACGTTTAGACGCTAGCGTGTTCACTCACAGACATACACACACACATTCATACATCATCGTAAAAATAGTGAAAACGGACTCAGGAGACATCAAAACGTATAGAAACATCAAAATCTCAAATTCGGATTGTTGACATGATTACAATACTTTCCTTACATGTGTATGTTCGGAAAGTAAAAAAAGAAGAAGAAAAGCTTCAGAAAAATAAAATCTTTACTCAAAAAGTCGTTATGAAAAATTTTAATTTTTTTATTATTTATACAGCAAAATTATAGTCACAATCTTAATTTTAATAAGAATCATATGCAAATCAGGGTTGTCAGGCAAATACTACGATTTTAATTTGCACATTACTATAACAAAACATTCGCTTTATCTAAAAGACAAAAAACTGTAATTAAACCAATCGACTAACGCTTTACCAAATTAGTGTTGTTAAAAAAATTTGTAATATTTTTCAAGTAACTTTGACAATTATCTGTAGTTTTAAATGATCAGCTAGAATGTCCTCAAAAATCTGTAAGGAGACTACTAATGGCACGGAAAATCCTTCTATCACAATTAAATTCTAAATTTTTCCAAAAAGAATGTGCGTTGGGATTAAGGCCGCAATTGACTGCGATTAGGTCCTAAGTCTGGATGGAATGCGTTCCGTGAGGGGGCTTTTAAGAACAATTTAGTTCATATATTTACACGGGTTTAGAAAAAAAAAAAAAAAAAAAAAAAAAACACGGAAAATTCCTAACAGCCAGGCCTGTGTGACTTGTGTTCGAACTCATAACCTCCTTTCAACTAGCTTAAATAGCAATACCTCCTGCAGCATTGGTGGAGCTGCCAATAGGAGGAAAACAGCACATAGTTGTATTCGACGGAGCTGACAGTTTTTCTAAAATGCCAGTAGCTGCTCATAATAAATTTGAAATTATGTTTAAAATCCAAATTTACAAATATGAAATTGTGTTTAAAGTGCAAATTTACAAATTTGAAATTATGCTTACTATGGAAATTTGGGATTTAGTAATGACCAGCAGTATCAAAGATAAGAGGGAAACTTAGAAGCATATCATTATTAGAAGCTCTATCCAGCATACATCTTTCGCTACTTCAGTGAGCACGTTTTCGCAAATTTGTTTTGTCTCCATCAATTAAACACGCATTAGCCGCTATTCTTGACATTAAAAGCTGTATGTTTAAATACGCAAAGGGTTTAAATATGAAAAAACGTACATTTAAATATGAAAACGTACGTTTAAATATGAAAAAATCGTACCCTTTCAGCGTTAGCCGTTTTTCGGCATACCTATTTAAGGATTCATAAAATTAATATTATGCACAGTATAAATATGAGAATTTAATACTGTATACTACACATGTTTATTTGTCTTATTTCCTTGAAAAAAGCAACATATATTTCAAAATTTAGCTACACTAGCCTTTTATTTTGACTATGCATGCCGGAAAAAGACGGGCTTAACGCTTATAAGGTTAAAAAGCATCGTTAAAAAATAATAATAATAATAATTAAATGAGCAGAATTTAAGCTATTTGATTTGGTAGAGGTTAGGAATCAGCGTGAGAATTATTAAAATTTCGACAGCGATTGTTGAAAACACATAATAAAGGATTATTGGTAACAAAATTGATAATATATGAGGACTTATAAGACAGTTTGATTTGAATCTTTTGATAACATGAAAACTTACCGGGAAAATTCTTCTTTTCTATCCAGGCAACATAAATAATAATAATATCTTAATAATAAAAGACCAAATTTCACAAAACTAAATCTGAAAATGATGTCATAGTTAAAATAATGTATTGGAATAAATAAAGTAATTTCTTCCATGATGTCCATACGTGAATTTCAACTGAATAAAATAATGGAAAAGGATAATTTAATGTAAAAATTAAAGAATTTTGATTAAGAAAGTAACTTTGATTATTTAATTTTTAATTTACAAAATGCAAGCAAGTAATTTGACCTGTACAGACACCAGGAAATAAATCACAAAAAAAAAAAAAAAAAAAAAAATATATATATATATATATATATATTGTTTCATTTGTATTATAGTTAATTCACTCTTATAATAAATTTTATAAAAGAAAAAAAAAAGATTTTATAGAAGAAAACATTAATATCTCCTTGACGAGGTACATGGGGTTATATACTTATAATCCATGTCTCTACCTCAGCGATTGTCAACTTTTTCAACTTCACGGACCATTAAATTCCCGTTTTAAAATCCCACAGACCACTAAATTCTTAATTTAAAATCCCACGGACCACTAATATTATTGACAAGAAGACAGAAATTTATTTTTAGAGTGACAATCGAATAACATAATGCCTATTTTATAAATAAGTATTAAGCCTATTTAATATAAAACATTACAAATGCTTATTTATTATTAGAGGTCGTACTATTCCTTTCAGACAGCGATTTTGCCGTCGTTACCAATTTTTATCTATCACCTTGAATGAACGTGTAAACATTTTACATTTGATCTTAATACATAAAACTGAAAGTTTGTCATTAAATCTGTCTAGATTATTAGATTTTATCACCAATTGGTGCACTTATTAATCAGGACAAAATCTAGCTAACACAGTACTTTTTAGTTCAATCGGATAATTGGTTCAAAAGATATTAAATAAAAACACCATTGTAACTTTAAAATTTATTTTATTAGTATAATTTAAAAAGAAAATAAATGACTATAAAAGTAACTAAATAAATAAGTAAATATATTTCTTTTTCTTTCGGAAAAAAAAATAAACGTGCAAACATTTTCTTTAGAACAATTAAAATAAAATTAAGAAAAATTATGCTAATGAAATGGAAAAACTTCTATATAGAACCCTTTAGCGAAATTTGAAATTTGGTACCAAAGTTAGGGGTTTTCATATATGTATTTATTCTCATTAAAAAAAAAAAAAAAAAAAAATTAAGTACTTTTTTTAATTATTTAAACGGTGCTTAAAGTTGTTTGATTTGTGCACACCTTTATGCCACTTCTATATTAAAAGAAATTCAGATGAAATGTTTAACTACAGTGATAAATTGTTATTTCCATATATAAAACTTTGTTTACTAAATCATTCACAAAGTGTAGTTATGTTTTAGTTTGTAAATACGATTTAAATTAAATTAAATTAATATTTATATTTCATTTAGTTTATCATATAATTTTAATAAATACCAATAATTTTAGTAAATATTAAATTTTTAAAAAAGTCTGATAGGATGGTATTCATATTCGTTTTGAAAAACTTTGTAAAATTGTATTTATTTTATGAAAAAAATTAAAAACCTTTACTATTAGCGTTCACGATACAATAACCCTACCATAAAATGTTTTTATCGGTCATTGCCGAAACGTCAGTGGAGGCCCTACATTGAGACTCAAAACGGTTTTGGGCTGTGTCTGTTTGTCTGTCTGTCTGTCTGTCTGTTTGTCGCGCGATAGCGGCCGCACAAATAGCGCTATTGACTTGAAATTTGGTACACATGTTCATGAGCCCCACGAAATCAGCTGTATAGTTTTTGGTATGTATTCCATTTGTAGTTCGTATACAGGGACACGCCAAAGTTTTTCTTATCATTACGGCCTATGGGAGGAATTTCTATGTATCGCGATAGCGGCCGCACAAATAGCGCTATTGACTTGAAATTTGGTACACATATCCATGAGCCCCACGAAATCAGCTGTATAGTTTTTGGTATGTATTCCGTTTGTAGTTCGTATACAGGGACACGCCAAAGTTTTTCTTATCATTACGGCCTATGGGAGGAATTTCTATGTATCGCAATAGCGGCCGCAAATATAGCGCTATTGACTTGAAATTTAGTATACATGTTCAGGAGCCCCACGAAATCACCTGTATAGTTTTTGGTATGTATTCCATTTGTAGTTCGTATACAGGGACACTCCAAAGTTTTTCTTATCATTACGGCCAATGGGAGGAATTTGTATGTATCGCGGTACCGGCCGCAAAAATAGCGCAATTGACTTGAAATTTGGTACACATGTTCATGAGCCCCACGAAATCAGCTATATAGTTTTTGGTATGTATTCCATTTGCAATTCGTATACAGGGACACGCCAGAGTTTTTCTTATCATTACGGCCTAAGGGGGGAATTTGTATGAATCGCGATAGCGGCCACAAAAATCACGCTATTGACTTGCAATTTGGTACACATATTCATGAGCCGAACGAAATCATCTGTATGTTTTTGGGTGTGTATTCCATTTGTAATTCGTGTACAGGGACACGCCAGAGTTTTTCTTACCATTACGACCTACGGGAAGAATTTGTATGTACCGCGATAGCCACCGCAAAAATCGAGCTATTGACTTCCAATTTTTGACGAAACGTCAGTGGAGGCCCTCTGTTGAGACTCAAAAGGATTTTGGGTGCCGTCTGTCCGTCTGTATGTCTGTCTGTCGTGTGATAGCGGCCGCAAAAATCACGCTATTGACTTGAAATTTGGTACATATGTTCATGAGCCCCACGAAATCAGCTGTATAGTTTTTGGTATGTATTCCATTTGTAGTTCGTATACAGGGACACGCCAAAGTTTTTCTTATCATTACGGCCTATGGGAAGAATTTGTATGTACCGCAATAGCGGCCCCAAAAATCACACTATTCACTGCAAATTTGGTACACATGTTCATGAGCTCAACAGAAATAACTGTATAGTGTTAGGCGTGTATTCCATTTGTCGTTCGTGTACAGGGACACGCCAAAGTGTTTCTTATCATTACGGTCTATGTGAAGAATTTGTATGTACCGCAATAGCGGCCGCAAAAATCCTTCGATTGACTTGCAAATTGTCGCACACTTTCCAGCTTTGCTTATAAGTAGCTGTATAATTTGTATTGCTATATTGTTTATAAACTGTGTACAGGGACACGCCAAAATTCTTAACATTACGGCGTATGGGGTGAATTTCGTTTAAACGTATTTTAATACCATTACTTTGCAATCAAGAAAATGAAACTAGCGTACGTGAGTAACATGCTTAAACTTATGTTGTTTGAAGAAAATATGTGCTTTTAAGATTTCTAATTAATGTACAGGACCTTACAAAAGCGTTCTGACAATGTCACGGTGTCATCCAAACGATGTTAAATTTGGAACAATTATTAATTTTAAATGCAAAATAAGCTGAATAGTTTTTACTGGTGTATACAATGTTTATGGTTCGTTTACAGAGACACACAAAAAAATTTCCTAACATTGGAGCCTATGGACAAATTTTTATTTAAGCGCGCACTTTAATGCGTTTATGCTGAATTGAAATTAATAATATTATAGTTTTAAAAAATTAAAGAACACGCTTTAATTTACTTTCCTTATTTTAAATAAATGTAATTTTTATTGTTCACGTTTTTTTTTTTTTTTTTTTTTTCTGTCGAAAAAATAATGATAATTTTTTTGGCAACAATTAAATTAAGGAATAATATTAAATATTTTAAATAAATGTAATTTTTATTGTTCACATTTTTTTTTTTTTTTCTGTCCAAAAAATAATGATAATTTTTTTTGGCAACAATTAAATTAAGGATTAAAATTAAATGGCCAATTTATCAGTAATTAGAAGGTTTTTATTTTAACATTTTAATTAATTAAAAGAAAACTAAAACAAAATTCGAAAATCGGGCTTCGAGGTGCATCAGGAGAGGTCATTACGAACCACCATGCAAATTTTTGTAGCTCAGCCATCAGCCGTTTTCTTAAAAAGCTCTGGAAACCATACACAATGGTTTTTTGTTTGAGATATGAAGGATTTTGTGCAATCACGTTTTGCTCCCAGAGAAGTTACAAACATACATACATACAGGTGAAGCTAATATAAGCGTGTTAATAAAATTAACATACATTATAAAGATGCTTAAAATCATGTTTACTCTTAAAAAAGGGTATGTATCGACTAAATAATTAATGGGACCACACAAAATAATTACGAGTATGTACTGTAATCATCCAAATAATGTCAAATTAGTTTGAAAAATTAATGAGTTATAATTAATTAGGTTTATTCTTATTATTGGCGTTTATAATGATTGTGGCTACTTTACCGGGATACATAAAAGAATTTCGTACTATTGCGGTCTATAGTCGGTATTTCTTAAGAGTATTTTAACATGGTTACACTACACCCCATCAAATATAATGAAATTTTATTAGAATTTTAAAAGCATTTTTTCCTGTGGAAAATTGTGGTATAGAATTGGTAGTTAACTTAAAGGTTACGCAAAATATTTCCAATATGCTATGTAATTTTTTTTTTTGTATGAAATTTGGTAGTTATTAAATTTGGTAATTATGAATTTCAGGGAAATAATACAAGACCGTCGTTTATTAAGAATACATATTGTTGCGTACTTGGGGGGTTCGTAAGTTGTCCGAGAATGAAAGGTGAAACTTGTAATAATTCAGTGATTTATTCACAGAAAGTTCCAGAAAAATACAGGTCTATAAACCAAGTATCAGCTTCAATTCAACCAGTAAACACAGCTTAATCAATAGCCGTTAACAGCACGAAAACAGCACAAACTGTTTAACAATAACACATAAAGCAAGTCTCATTCAAAAAGGCTCAAGGCAAAGCAAACTGACGCAGATCTGAGACTGACAGCCTCGGTGAAAAAAATGCTCCTTTTATACTTTTCTATCGAACCCAGGCTGTTCTGGAAAATTCTCGTATCTCATCAGCCAATGAGATTAGAGCGTCCATATTTGGTATATCCCTAATAAGGAATTTCTCGCCAAGGTCGCCAAAAAATCGCCAAAGAGGGAAACAGTCGCCAAATTTGGCGACAAATCCATTTCTTCCCTTCTTGGAGCTTTTTAATGCGTTTTTAAGGGAAAATTAGGCTATTTTAACACTAAAATGACTAGAAATGCAGAAAATTAGCATTTTATCAACTTACTAAGCCTCGTTGAAAGAATTTATGGAAAAGTAAATACAATTATTTATAATTCCGTATCACTTTATATGATATACAGATAAGTATACAAAGAGAGATAGAGCAGGGGGTTAAGGGAGGCTGCAGCCCCATCTCAGGAATGTATCTGATTATGATAACAAGTCTATCGAATCAATATATACTGTTATATAATAAGGAATAAATAAAAATGACCTATTGAATAATGTCTGATACAAATAGGACGTTGAGGCTCCTGATCTGCAGATCCACTAGTTTATTTATTTTCTCTATTCAAAATTTTCACCCATAGTGCATCTGATTATTATGCCATTGTGACATGAAACTCAACTGATTATTATTTGTTTCTATATTCAGTATAGAAGAAAATATTGGGTTCATAAAAATGTTTGGCTTTCGATTTTTGACGGATTTACACGTTTTAAGAGATTTGTGATACAAAAATTTTACGGACGCCATATTTCATGAATAAATGGACGGAAATGATAAGTGTATATTTAGTTCGAACTTGACTTAAGTAGGTGCTGATTAGTTTTGAAATATATTGCTCAATAGGTGATATTACCATCCAGTTTTTCCATATTTTTTAATTTGGCAGTATATGATAAAAATTTAGTATAAATGTGTAAATGAGATTTATTTTTAACGACTCTTGTGAAAATAAGATGAATTATTTATTATACTACGATTATTTATAACATTATTTATAATAAATACTTAACTAGGAAAAAAAAAAAAAACTATATATACATGGGGGGGGGGGGGAACCCCACCCCTTTCCTGGGAAGTGTAAAGTTTCAAAATATGCATTTTTCAAAATAGTTCATTAGTACTTTTAAAAAGAAAGAAACTAGTATGTTGTGTCCACCACAAGACTTTCTTCTATATTTTTCTATGCAAATTCACTAAGTGTAAATAATTTTTTTTAAACTATTATTTATTAAAATTATTTAACATGATGAATGCAAATGATTTTCATCTTAGAGAAAACTAACACTAAATATCCAAAAAAAGACTGTTTTATTGTCTATAAACAACATCTTAAAAAATGCGTTTTTATAATGGTTATTTCACATATCGAGTTTCGTACAGTTATATGCCATAGATGTTGAGATATAGCCATCCCGTTATCGAGGAAATTTGCAGTATAGCAGCGTGAGGTGCCGGGTTCGATTCCAGGTCGCGCTCGTCGGCCTAGCCATTCGGAGTTTTCCGTGGTTTTCTCTAAAACATGCGTAAATACGGGTTAGGACCCCTTAGAAAGGTCCCACCGGAGGGCCCTCCCCCTCAGGCCTAGGATCCTGGTGCTGTCAATCAGCGTTAATACCAATAATCAGTATCACAGCACCACCTATTGGCCGATAAGCATCTAAATTGAATCAGTATAATATCTCATAATGGTCTTTTCCCGTATCAAGTTTTGTTTGATGATACGCATATCAGAACTTGAGGTATAGCCTTCCCCTAAATTGCGGAAATCGCTGTGTAGCAGCGCCACCTGTTGAGCGGATGACACTAAAAGTTAATAGACACTAATTTATGTTAAGTGCATCCATATACAAATTTATATACAATTCTGTGCAGTAGTTCCTGATATAGCCTTTCCTTAAATTGCGGAAATCGTTGTATAGCAGCGCCACCTGTTGACTGATAAACATTCAAAATGAATGAGTATAATGTAACATAATGGTCTTCTCACATATTAAGTTTTGTTTGATTATACGCAATAGAACTTGTGATATAGCCTCCCCTGAAATTGCGGCAATCGCTCTATAGCAGCGCCACCTGTTGAGCGGTTGACACCAAAAGTTCATTGTCAGTAATATCTAGCAAGGTGCATCACATATAAATTTATATATAATTCTGACTAGTAGTTTCGGATATACAGTTGCCACAAAACTTTTTCCACACACACACACAGACATTTTCTAAAAATGGTCAAATCATGTTTTAGACCTCTCAAAACGTGTAAACCCGTCGAAAATTTTTATGAATCCAATACTTTTTTCTATTGTATACAGAAGAAAGTAATAAATTGTCACCATATTTGTTTTCATGATCTCATTTATCAATGTCTCAGAAACAACGCGTATTAACTTCTTTTATTTTTAAGACTTTTATTTAAGACTTTTTTTTTTAGCTTACATTATCCGTCATACACCTTCTGCCGAATCGGGTTAAAAGCGATAAAAGGGAGAAAATAAATTAGAAATATCAATCCTATCGTTACAAATTCTGTACCAAATGAAAGGGACGATTTTTCTGAACCCAGAGGTGTAAACAGTTTTTCGACACGACAATTAGATTTTTTTAAATTAATTAAAGTTTGAAATTTAGGAGGCAACACTTCATTTTAATTCCTCTCAGTCATTTTAAAAAGTACGTGGCTCGTTACAAATGCGGTACCAAATGAAAGAGGCGATTTTTCTAAATCCAGGGATACAAACAGTTTTTCCACACGGTAATTAGCTTTTTTAAAATTAACTAAAGTATGAAATTTAGGTGGCAACGCTTCATTTTAAACTTTTCACATTTTTTAGTGCGAATCAAGCGAATAAAAAAAATCTTTAATTATTATTATTATTTTTTTTTTTTTCAATACTTTATCATTATATTTTGCCTTGTTGAATGCTGTACTCCTCTTTTTTCATTAACACACATAGAAAATTCTTTGAAATTTTACAAACATAATTTCACAAGATTCCTCTTTAAAAATAGCAATTTAAAATAGCAGATAATAGCTTGTAATAGCAGCTATTTTTTTTTAAATATAGTAATATACCAATTGCATTTTTTCACATTTTAACTATAGCTCCAAAATATGTATAATAAAAAATCCATATTACATACTGCATACCAAGTAAGTGCTATTTCAGTATGTCTTTTATATTAAAAGTGATGGAATTTCAAGATTTTACTTCACATTTTATCCCACATTTCGTTTAACATCATAAATTTGCTGGGGGTTTTCTACGCTGACGGTTGTACCTATTCCACCCAAGATTCAGTTTTATAAGGGTTTTTACAAAGACTGTATAATGCCAAATTCAGCCAGCCACTTCAAGATAAAGCGGAACCAGTAGTACTCTATTTCAAATCCGCATCTTCTCCATTGTAATCGAGGAGAGGGAATATGTTCGGGATTTCATCCCATTTACTGTTGATAGGAAGCATCTTTTATTTCTGACAGGAACATCTGCGGTATACATGGCTGAAATAATGGATTGTAATGCAGCTGTGAAAAATATATGGAAGTTGATATCAAACGCACCATAGGCAGAGTTTTTAGAAATATTCTAGGAAATATGTAAAAAAAAAAAAAAAAAAAAAAAAAAATCTGACTTCTTGATTGTTTTCTAAAAAAATGTTTCTTATATGTGTGTGTGTGTGTTTTCTTTTTATTTGCAGCTGTGAGACGAATTTTATCTTTCTTTAGATACGTTTTTCCTAGGGCTGTGCCGATTAATCGGTTCGGTTAATCGATCAATGCTTAGCCCCGATCAATTTTTTTAATCGAGTTAATCGGATCGATTAATTCGATTAAAAATTTTCAAAATCCGATTAAAATTTTCAAACTACGAATTAAAGTAAAAAATGCTGTTCTGCCTACAAATTTTTTCTCACATATTTTGCTAACAAACATTCTAAGAAGCATCCATCAAATAATGAAAAAGCAAAAATAAATAAAATAAATACAAAAAAATTAAATTAAATTAAATTAAATTAAATTAAATAAAACCTCTCAAAAGAAGTTGTTGCACTTTTGTTGATAGAGAAAAGGGAGTGGGAGAGGACAGTTATTAAACAAAATGCCGCTCCATGTGCACGCTGGAGCAACACCACCTGTCTTTCTACAGAAAGTGTTGATTATTGTAATAGTATTCTCAGAATCAAGAAGCTTTCAAAAAATAGAAATGCTAAAAATTTTAAAGAAAAGAAGGAATTGAGATTTCCTCTATCCCTCTGATGGGGGAAATGTCAAGAGAGTTTCATAATATCTTTAAGCGTTTATTGTCTGTTCAAAATTGCTGATAGTAACTATTGAAGTAGAAACAGAAAATAACATTCTGTGTTCTAGTCCGAAGTGACAAAGAAGTTTGAGATTTTTATGATAATGATATGGAATTTTGAGAATTCATTTAAAAATAGTGACAAGCGAGATGGACAAGGGGCCTGCAACTATAAAACTAAAATATGTGCAAATTAATTTAATGTTTCTTTCAAAATTAATTGAAAAAAAAATTAAATAAGTGAAAATATTTATATAAAATTAACACTTAAAGTCACCAATTATTACTCTGAAAATTGATTTAAATTTCAGCTATGAAACAGATATAATTGATTAGACAAAAATTTTTGAAAAAAAAATTTTTTTTTTCTCAGTCAAACTTATGAATAATATATATACACACACAATATGAGAGTTTTATTCATCATTCAAATAAAATTATATAAAGAAAAATGAAAACCGATTAAAACTCCGATTAATCGATTAATGAACTACGATTAACCCAGTTAAAACACTTAATCGAGTCCCACCCCTAGTTTTTCCATATCAACACAAGATGTTCACTTTGATACAAAGTCGAAAAATTCGTTTGCTTTTATAGATAAAAGGGAATAGCTATTCGCTTTCCTAATACCCTAATATTTAAATTAAAATTTCTGAAATGTTCGTGTGTTTACGAAAAGAAATTACAATAAAATGCATTAAAGTGCCGGTATTAAAAAACGGAAATTAAATACACTCAGGTAGAAAGGCAAGATAATCAAAATTCGAAACATTTATTCGCGGTTACCAAAACTCTAAAAATCAACCAGAGTTTCCAACTCAAATTTTGCCATGTCCCAACTGCTAACTCAAAATGTACCTAAACTGAGGCAAAAGACTCTAGGGAAAAATCATGAAATAAAGTGGAAAAAGTAACAAAGTTCATGCAAAATCCTTTAAAAGTCTTAAAAAAGTATCCCAAAAGTTCCTACGAAATCAGAAATCCGTCCCTACATCCTAAAGAAAACTGCTAAAAGTCCCTATGTGTAGAGACAAATCCTTACAGTTGGCAACACTGTAATCAACATTCATATATTATGCCCTTCTTCGTGGAGACACAACGCCCCGTATGTCTAATCATTTTTATTGTCCGGAAGACAGGAGATGCCTTGTTCGATCTCAGGTCACGCTCGTCTGCCTAGACATTTGAAGTTTTACGAAATTTTCTTCGAAAATAGCATAAATAAGGTCACCGACGAAGAAAGTCCCCTTCCACGGAAGACATTCCACAAAGACCTAGAATCCTAACATAGTCCATCGGTATCAACCATTAAAACCACAACTACCAGGGAGTTAACGGCCCTCTTCACTTACCGTCGCCGTAAGCCCGAGCCAATGTTATTCTATGGGGAAATTTTCTTTACAAATAACTTATTAACTAATACATATTTTTAAATTCTGTTTTCACATTCAGAAAATTCTCAACTGTTAAATTGACGGACCTTTTTTAAAAATGTATTTTTTTAATTTTTAATATTTTATTTTGAAATTGCAAAATGAAAAAAAAAATCACCTATTGAAAATTCGTATTTTGCAGCTTCAAAATAAAATATAAAAAATTTAAAAAATAATTTTTTTAAAAAGGTGCGTCAATTTAACAGCTGGGAATTTTCAGAATGCGAAAACAGAATTGAAAAATATGCATTAGTTAATAAGTTATTTGCAAAGAAAAATTTCCCATAGAATAACATTAGTTTCAACTTCCGGCGGCGGTGAGTGAAGAGGGCCCTTAAATCACTTCAATTAAATCACTTTAATCAATGAAATCACTGATCCCCGAAAGTCCTCCACGGAATCAGACACTAATTTTTTCAATCACCTAATACAGTAAAGTTTTGTACAACGCGGTGGCAGAGATGACAAATAAATAAATAATTTAAAACTACCGTTTACCGAAAAACAACTAATAGTAACGAAATCATTCACTTCAAGAGCAAAACACCCTTCCGTTACAAAACAAACGCCATTCGTTCATATATCAATCGCGCCGTATTAATTTGCAACGAACCCGAAGACCTCAAAAATGAACTGAACCTAATTAAAAACTTTACCAGTAAAGCAGGATACCCGGATTAAATAGTCAATAAATTACTTAAAAATAAAATTAAAAATCTTGACCACATTCCCAGTTATCAAAAACCATCCCTTAATTTTACCTCTTCTATCCCATACGATCGCGGAGCCGCCAACAAAATTAAAAATATAGCTAATAAATACGGCATAAATATCCCCATTAAACCGAACAAAAATATTTTTCAATTAATCAGGAGTGATAAAGACCCCATCCCCCCTTTAGAAACTGCAGGCATTTATAAAATCCCTTTCACAGATGAAGATAATAAACCCGGCTCCTATATTGGTGTTACTAAGAGAAAAATCAGAACTAGGATTAACGAACATAAAAATGACATAAAAACCGGAAAGTATAATACGGCCTGGCCAAAACATACAATAAACAAAACATTAAAATAGATTTCGATAAAACCACTAAAATAGCCAATTACGAAGATTATAATTACGCGATGTACAGAGAATCCATTGAAACTTCGACTAATAATGACGTATGCAACGACAGCGGCGCAGTAGCCCCAGACAGAGCATGGAGCCACCTGCTGACAGAGTCAACAGAGGATCACTCAGTCTCAAGTTTTCAACACAGAAGTTTGCCGTTTCTGAAGAGGACCGGGTACCCGGTTTGGAAGATCTAAAACGACGCACTAAGTAATGTTAGGTTTTTTATTTAAATGTCTTTAAATAACACAGTTTTACTTTTTAACACCACTATATTTTTAGAGTACCAATCTATCGGTTCATACACTCGATTTAGTTTTTGTATAAAGCAGTTGCTTTGATATAAAATTAGTGGTGTTAAAAAATAAAATTGTTTTATTTATTTGTCATCTTTGTTTTATTCATGAGTCAAACTTGCACCCGCGTTGTACGAGACTTTACTGTATTTGCTTATCTCATACGGATGAAATAGCGCTCATTGTGATACTATATTTGGCGTTAAATTGCTGTCATTTATGGTCTATAGGATACAACAAATATAATACCGGAAATAACGTGACAGTAGATAAAGTGCTGTTTATCAAGATTTAAATACAAGGCTGCTGCCAGAAATTTTTTTCGGAGGGGGCTTATACTTTAGTTCATAATGTTAAATTTTGAAAATAAAATGCAACTCAACAATTTTCGACAAATCTGCTAAATTTTGGAGGGTATCTGAACTTCATTCCTTTGGCTACATGTATGTTTAAATATGGTACGAATTACATCATAGGGGCTAATTAGGTTTTTTCGATATTATCTGCTTCGAAACTGTCTCCGATATACACCCAAACTGAAGTAAGTGTACGTGCATGGCTCCCTGCGATTCAATAGAATACATCGCAGGCAGCCATGCCCGGGCACTTCAATTTAGGTATTTATCGATGACAGGTGGATCTGCTATTATTCAAGAACAAAAATTTTAAAGATTACTGTATCGTATCTCAGCATCTATTAAATATTTTAGTTTTTGAAGCATGTGTTATACAGCCCTCGCTATTTACACTATATTATCATATCATTCCGAGCAGTATAATGGATGAATTAAAAAGTACATGGGGAATTTCTTTTAAAAGGAATTAAATTAAAAAATAATAATAATAAATTTTAATTAAACTTAAATTTTAATCTGTTTAATCCTTTTTACTATGTACTACCATTTTTTTCCGATAAATATTATAAGTAAATAAAAAAAAATAATAAAATAATAAAAATAAAAAAAGGGTTTTCTTTCAAAGGAATTAATTTAAAAAATAAAAAATAAAAAGTTGTTATACTATAAAAATTATACATAAACATAACGATTTTTCTATTGCATTACCATTTGATTTTCAATAAATATAATAAACTTTAAAAGAAAAAAAATCACCTTCAAATGAATGAATTAAATAAATAAAAATAAATAGAGTAATAGTCGTTGCTAAAATACGCAGACGATTAAAAGGAAAGAACAAATTTCAGAAAAAAGAAACATTGCAGCCAATGTTTAAAATCGAAAAAAAAAAAAAAAAAAAAAAAAAAAAGAATTAAAAGAATTCAGATTCGAAAATCGAAAAAATCTCGATGAGGTGCACGCACACCTACAGGGTCCCAGGAACCCACCTGCCAAGTTTTGTAGCTCTGAGATAAGTAGTGTGAGCACCAGAGCGCACACACACACACACTTCTCTTTATTTATATAGACAAGAGTTAATGGTTTACCATTCTTTAATATATCATGAATTCATGTATCGTTAATGCTTTCTTTTCCTTTTACCTTGAAAATTCTTTTTGGCACTTAGTTCGTTGTAGGCAGTATGAGGGACTTCTCTGCGTAGCATCCAACAAGATATTATCTTATCGACGCCATCTTATTGACGTTCCAAGTTCCATCTAACCTTGGTATCTACGCTCCATTTCTTTTAATTAAAAAAAAAAAAAAAGTAAAAAATCATTTTTTAAGATTAGAAGCTTTTTATTGTGAAGCCTTAAAAAGCATAAAATAAAAAATTGTTGAAGTAAAGACATGCTATAAAGAAATGAAAGTTTTAACACTAATGAAATTTTAGAGAAAAATATGGATATTTCCCTTTTGCAAAAGATGAAAATCAGCATATATAGTTACCCTCATCCGTGGCTGATTCTGTCACACTTTAGGCTTAAGAGATTTCCTTGGACTCTGTCTCCTGATTTTCATACTTTAGTCAATTTTTAAAAATATAACTGTCAGATCGATAAGCTTTTTACTTTAAACAGGCGTATTCAGAAAAATTTTGGCTTTCATTTGGTACATTATTTGTAACGAATATATAATAGCATTTTTTAAAATTAATTAAAATATGAAAATAAAAGCTTTAAAATACATTTTAAAATTTTAATTGTTGCCATTTTTTTTTCAGCATAAAATGAAATATGCTTTCCCGTAAAAAATAAAAATAAATTAAAAATAAATTTGCTCATGTATATGAAAAAAAAATGACGTCTATAAAATAATAATTTTAAAGGTAACGAAGAGATAAACAAAGTGAAAAAATTTCGCACGGGCTTGCTAGCAAATGAGTTATTTATAGTGAGAGTGAGAAATAAATAAAATAAAACGATTATTTTTCAACGGGCGCCTTAGTCGCCCTACAACAAACTAGTTTTTAAATATTCAAAATATTTTAAAAAGCATGCGAGACCAACATTCTTAGTTATTAGTTTTTTTGTATAATTATTCGTTAAGCCATAAATTTCAAAGGTCTCGAAAGCTTTTTAAAATATTTTGAATATTTAAAAATTTCCATCTCTTGCAAAAGGGAAATATCTATATTTTGCTCTAAAATTTGATTAGTGTTAAAACTTTCATTTCTTTATAGCATGTCTTTACCTCAATAATTTTTTATTTTATGTTTTTTAGGGCTTCACAATAAAAAGCTTCTAATCTTAAAAAATGATTTTTTACTTAAATTTTTATTTTGTGCTTTTTAGTTACAAATAAAGCTTCTTAAAAATCTAATCAAAATTTCTTAGGATACTGTGTAGACAACTAAAGATTTTCTTTTAGATACTGACATTGTTTTTTAATTATCTGAAAAAAAATATATATATAGCACGTCGGCCTTCGAGGAGCGAACCAGCACGGCATTCTAACCAAAAGTCAAAGAACAGTCAAAAAAAGTCATAGAACATGCTAGAAAAATCTAAGTAATGCAAAAAAATGTTGTTCATGAATGCTTTTCGAAATACATTGAATATTTAAGAATTTTCATCCCGTGTAAAAGTGAAATATCTACTCAGGGTGCGAAATTTCCGCTCGCCCATTGGCGAGTGAAAACTTTGCTGTGGAGAGTATAATTTCGGTCTAAATGTAGATAGAATTCTTACAGTGTACGGTGCTACCAAATATATATATATATATATATATATATATATACACACACATCAATTTAAAAAACATAAAATCATGCTAGTTTTAGGTAAGGTGGCCAGACATCTACTTTTTAAGAGGACAGTCTTCTTTTTCAACGCTCTATCCTCTTAAACGAAAAAAACATTCCAGGACTAAAAAGTCCTCTCTTATATGTTTTTCGTCCTTTGTCCTCTTTTTCAAATGAAAAGGATTTAGTCCTTAATTTTAAAAAATCGCAAAACTGGGAAGCTCAATCGGCTGTTGGCTGTATCGAGCAGTGAACACTAACTTTTTTCTGCGTTAGGTTCTCAAAAGAACAACTTTCTAATAAACTTGCCAAAGCATATTATGGTTTATGTCTATTCATATTCTTCGAATCACAAATAAATAAAAGTATTCCCTATATTTGTACGATTCTTTGATCCAGAACACGGAATCACTATTGAAATTGTCATGAAATCATTAAGAAGGTGGAAGGTGGTGCTCCGTTTGATACGTGGTGAGTTGACGTGTGTTCTCACTTTTGCATGAATAATATTCCTCATAAAAATAGACTCACCAGTGACCGAGAGGTTCTGTCCTCGAACCTGGTATACGTGAGGTTTGATACCCGGTCGCGCTCTTTGGCTTCGCCGTTAGGAGTTTTCCGTGGTTTACTCCGAAACTAGCGTAAATATGGGCTAGGACCTATTAGAAAGACCCCCCCCCCCTTAAGGCGGAGGACTCTCCTACTCAGGCCTAGAGCCCTAGTGCAGACAATTGGCCTCAATAATAACACTACCACCACCTCACAAAAATATACAAAAGTTAGTTGAATTCATTGTATGTTCTCCTGGCAAAAACGTTCCCACAAAGCGGCTATTTTCTTCAATAATTAAAATGTAGACATGTGAAAAAAATCCCCTTTATGTACCTACTTTAAAAACTTATTAACTAATAACACTAATCCACGTTATACTTGTGAGAACTTTTATAAAAAGTTGATAAAAATGACTGTTCGTTAAAACAAATCGTTTCATCTGCCGAATATTAATTTTATTTTTTCATTTGCCAATTTTATTTTTTCTTTTATGATTATGATTTTAATTTAAAAAAAATTTCTACCAGCTTTTTTTATATAACTGCATGAAAGTATCACAAAAAAAAAAAAAAAAAAAAAAAAAGTTTTTGTCTATAGCAAAAATTAATTTAAAAAGAAAAAATCCATATTGTCCTGTGACACCTATAAAAATTAGTGATTTTTCCAGTCGTATCCGTATATTATTTTTATAAATTAATGTGTACTGATCCAAATTCATCATTTGAGATAAAAATGTTTCCACCACTTAGGTAAAGTAGCTTTTGAATCGGTTTTTATAAACATTTTCATTCAATTTTGTGTCCTCTAAAATGACCTCTTTTTCAAAATTAAATGTCCTCTATATTCTTATAAAATAAAAGACTGCATAATTTCTCCTCTTTTTCCAATAAAAAATTCTTCTTGTCACCTTATACGTAAAAAATAGAGCAAGTTAATCATATTTTGTGGCGAGTAACTATTTATTTCAGCGAGTGTAATCAAAGTTGAAATTTCGTGCCCTGATTCTACATTCTTCTTTAAAATGTTCTTATTGTTGGAACTTTTAATTTTTATAGCATGTTTCTGCAATAATAAAATTTTATTTTATGCTTTTTAAGGCTCCACAACAAAAAGTTTCCGGTGTTTTTTTTTTTTTTTTTTTTTTTTTTTTTTTAAATCTTTTTAGTTACTAAAAAAAAAAAAGCTTCTTAAAAAAAACTAATCAAAATTTCTTAGGATACCGTGCAGGCCTTGAAAATTTTTGTTTTTAACAAATGACATCTTTTTTTAACACGCTTTTATTAGCTTCACCTGTATGTATGTATCAATGTATGTTTGTAACCGCTCTGGGAGCAAACAAAAATCTATATTGTAAAAAAAGACTGTTCCTACGTGAACGCTGTGGCTGTGAGGTAAAGCTCCGCGCTAATGGTTTAGCGTTCGAGCCCAGTCAGGGGAGATTTTTAAAAAATGGTTTTTGTTTAATTCTAAATTATTTTAATTAAAGATTTAAATGTATGTAAATATTATAGTGTGTCACTCACACGATTTTCTCTTACCCTGCATTTTAATACTAAGGTAGATATTTTGTGCTTTTTAGTTCACATTTCTATAAAAGCGTGTTCTTTAATTTTTTTAAATTATAATATTATTATTAATTATCTACAAAAAAGTAACACGTTGGCATTTGAAGACCGAACCCACCCACCACCAACGCGTTATCAACAACTGAGCCATTGAACGATGTAAAAATTCCTTACATTTATGTTAAAGTGGAAGCGCTTTGTACCATGACACGAAGACGCGATGACAAAATCCAATTTCAAAAATAAGAAGTTTCTAAAAATATATCTATTTATGTATTTTTTACTTAAAACTTTTTATTTGTTGCTTTTTTTTTTTTTTTTTTTTTTTACTATAAAAAATATTTTGTGATTTTTAATATCTAAAAAAAAAAAAAAAAGTTTCTAAAAATCTCCTCAAAAAATTCTTAGGATAATGTGTAAACAACGAAAAATTTTCTTGTATCAATTCACACGTTTTCTACTAATTATCTGCAAAAATTAACAGGCCGGACCTTCCGGGTACCGAACTCTCGACCACCGCGTTATTAACGTGACGCTCTAACCAACTGAACCGAGGAGCGACAAATGGAATGGCTTATGTTTACTTTAAAAGGAAGGCGCCTTGTTTGCTAGCGTGACACGAAGACACGATGATAAAGTCAATTTCATATAAAAAGCTTCTAAAAACTAATTTTCAACATTTTTGAAAAACTGGTACCTCATGAAATTTTTTGACTATTTTTTCTGAAATCAGTGTCCAAAAATCTATCCCTATTGTTTCTAAACACTTTTTTGGTTGCAGGGTTGTGTTATTGGTAATTTTTTTTTTTTTTTTTAAGAGTCAATAGAGGTTAGGGAAATAATTTTGCTTGTTTTGAAAATTTGAAAGTGAAGACATATAAATTTTTCTTTATCATTATCACCTCAAAAAGCTGCCAATCTCTGAAAAAGAATAAAAAATTATAAAGAAATGTTGATCTGAAAACTTCGTGGTAGCAGTTATCAGGATTCTGTCCATTTTATTTCAAATATCAAAGAAGACTTAGAAAAGTATCACATATAGTTTTTTCTTTTCTTTCCTCCAAAATGTTGTAATATGCGCAAGAAAACAGCTTTATTTTTATTTACATAAAGTGTATGATTTTTAACAGATTTCGAGAAAATTAAAAATGTATTGGTTCACCTGTCTATCTGTTTATCTGTCTCTCTGCATTCTTTCGTTAATATTTTTAGTATGTCTGAACAATTAATATTTGTTATTTAGTTTCACCATGCCATGTTGTCTATTGAAATGGTATAAATCGCGTAACTAGTTTATGTACAAATATTCACAAAAAATTTGCTATGCATTTTTTACGGTCTAAGCTTTTTATTTTATTTTATTTTATTTTATTTTATTTTATTATTATTTTATTTTATTTTATTAAGCATACTTTAATATCTTTATGCTACAGACAACATAAAGGAATTTGTATGTAGTATTAAGATTCAAGAAAATCAAGTTTCATATAGAATAAATAGGTGTAATTATCATTAATGAATGGTTTACAGAACCCCACAAAATTGTTTGGATACTCTATGGAATACAATTTTTTTATAAAAATCACACAATCAACTGTGGAAGAAAATCATATTCATTGAAATTTTATTTTTTCCGACTGAGTGAAAATAATGTTGTTTCTGCCTAAAGGTTGTCTGAGTGAGTAATGCTGACCGGTTGTCGGCCTGGATAGCTCAATTGGTAGAGACTTGACCTTGTAAGTCAAAGATCCGGGGTTCGACTCCCGGTCCAGGCATTATTTTCACTCAGTCGGAAAAAATAAAGTTTCACTCTATGGAATACTATCAGGCTTTGCCCGCTTCGCTGGTCATTATATTGAAATGAATTCTCAAAATACTGTATCATTAATAATAATAAAAAAACATCATTAATAATAATAATAATAATAAAATAAATCATTGAAATCAGTCAAAATCAAAGTTAATGTTCCCGCTACCTTAGGCAGCGGTTTTTCCGCTTGCAACACGTTGACTCTGGAGCCCCAATGCCTTCGGCAGTGCCTTACCACTCCCTCGCTGTGAAGTTGAAAGTTTTGCAAAATCCCATCAAAGTGCATATTGAGTACTCATCAACACCCACACACCAAAATTCGCCATTCTAAGGTAATTTGGAGTAGATTTAAGCTGGAAAACGTGTTTTTTGCTCCAACCCCCCCCCCCCAAAAAAGGGGGGGGGGAAATTTCGCAACTTATTAATTAATTAATTTTAATTAATTTCTCTTTAATTAAAATTAAATTATTCTTTAATTAAAATTAAATTATTCTTAATTAATTTTTCTTTATATTACATAAAGAATTATGTAATATAAAAATATAATTAATAATGATTGCATTTATTAAAAATCAAAATGTTTAATAATAAAATTAATTTGTTTAATAGAACTGTTTGAGCTTTTAATTGAAAATTTTATTTCTAAATACTATAAATACTATATAATATTCTAAATACTATGTAATATTGTAAAAATATATTTTTTCCTATAATTAAAGATTAAAAAACAAAATAAAAATAAATAAATAAATAAATAAAAATAAAAATAAAAAATCTAGAAAATTAATTTAACTAATATATATATATATAGTATTATATATTAATAATTATATAAAATTAGTTGAGATTGTTTAGTATTATTGTTTTGGCTTTTAATAGAAAAATCTTTATTAAAATACTTTTATTATTAAAAGATATTATTTTCTATGTACGAAAACAATAATAATAATAATAATAATAATAAAAGCTGGTTTAAAAAAAAATAATTCAATAAAATATTCTAATTAAAAAATAAAAATTTATTTATTAAAAATATAATTTTTTATAATTAAATTAGTTCAAATTACTTTATACTATATTTTGGACTTTTAATTAAAAGGCATATTTCAGTAGCCGAACGGTTCTGCTCTCCAAGTTGATAGATTGGTGTTAGTGTTTGGGAATAAGGCCTAATGACTACTCTAGGGTCCTAGGCCTGAGGGGGCGGGTGCCTTCCGTGGAGATCTTTCTAGGGGTTCCCAGCCTGTACTTACGCAAATTTCTGAGAAAATCACAGAAAATTTCGAACAGCTAGGCCGACGAGCGTAACCTGGGATTGAATCTGGCACCTCACTTCTACCAGCTTTGAGCGCAGAACAGCTCAGCCACTGGTGGGCTCTGATTGGTTTCTTTTGCCGTGTTCGATCCAAGGTCACACTTTTCAACCTGACATTTGCAATTTTCCATGGTTTTCTCTGAAACTCGCGTGTATACAGACCAGGGCTCATTTGAAAGAACTCCCATATCCAGGCTTAGGACCTGTATGTCGTCAATAGGCTTTAACGCTTAAAACCACTAAAATATTTTTAATTAAAAAACTTTTTTAAAATAAATGATTATATATAAAAAATATTAATTAAAAAGTCATTTAATAATACATTCAAATTAAAAAAAATTAACTATTAAAAATATAAATTTTTAATAATTAATTTAGTTCAAATTCCTTGATACATAGCTGCCAAGTTTTTTAATTTATTCCAGAATGTTCTTAGCCCCGCCCTTTTTTCAAACTGTAATCTTTGTAGAAAAAATTTCTTTGGTATATAATTACGATTAAATATTAAGAAAATCGTTCTAAAAATATTACGGTGTGAAAAATTGGCGGAATTAACAACATTCCGGAATAAATTTAAAAACTTGGCAGCTATGTAATACTATTGTTTGAGCTTTAAAATGAAAAATCTAATTCAAAATGTTCTTAAACATAAAAATATTTTTTTCTATAACTGATTATAGAAATAAGGATCTAATTAAAATTATTTTATTAAAAAAAACTTTCAAAGAAAGAGTAAATTAATTATCTAAAGACTAAATGAATTACCAAAAATATAATTTTTAATAATTAAATTAGTTGTGATTCCTTAATTCAATTGTTTCTGCTTTCATTAGAAAAAAATATTTTAAAATACTTTTAATATTAAAAGATTTTATTTTCTGTGAATAATTATGAAAAAAAGCTAGTTAAGGATCTAATTAAAATTATTTTATTTAAAAAATTCTAATAGAAAGAGAATAATTCTAAAATACTAAATTATTTATCTAGAAACTAAATTAATTATCAAAAATATAAATTTTAATAATTAATTTAGCTGAGATTGCTTAATACAACTATAAAAAAAAAAAAAAAAAAAAAAAAAAAAAAAGGAGCTACTTAAAAAAATATTTAATGAAATATTCAATTAAAAAAGTAATTTATTTATTAAAAATGTAATTTAATTTATTATAATTGAGTTAAGTGATACTTTAAAAATGTAGTTGTTTTTAACAAGATATTATTTATAAGTATGGTTTAAAAGGTAAACATATTAATGTTTCTGGAGAAACATTATTATAACTTTTTGATTAATATAAAAACAAAACTATAGGCTTCTAAAAATTCATGATTTATAAATCATTGATAGATCATTTTGATTGATAAATCCTTTTATTTGCAATACAGCATTGTATATTTCAATTTTTTTAGTATTGTGCTTTTAGTATTATGTATTTAACCAGTAAAATAAAAATGCATAGCCTAATATTTTGTGTTTAAAAATTTTATAGAAAAATTTAACTTTTTTTTTTTTTTTTTTTTTTTTTTTTTGTGACTGCTGATATTGCAAGTTTTTAAGAAAAAGCAATAATTCTGAATGTAAAAACAAGCTTGAATTGCGTCTGAAATTCTCATAATTACCGTGAGACAAGAGAAATATGAATGCTTTCTGGACATGTATAAATTGTAATAAATTTAATATTTACTCGTGCAGATGTTATAAAAATTTATTATTCTAAACTGTAGGGCCCATCAGCAGCCAAGCGGTTCTACGCTCAAAGCTGGTAGACGTGAGGTGCCGGATTCGATCCCAGGACGAGCTCGTCGTCCTAGCCGTTCAGAGTTTTTCATGGTTTTCTCCGAAACTTGCATAAATATGGGCTTTGATCATTTAGAAAGACCCTCACGGAGGGCACTCCCCCTTAGGCCTAAGACCCTAGAGTAGTCAATCAGCCTTATTCCTAAAATACCAAACACCAATAGTCCAAGCTATAAAAAGATACACATATTTATACAATCAATAATAATAATAAATAGATAAAAATTTATTAATAAATGATAAGTGTAATAAATATAGATTATATAGTTATTTTCAAATTCATATTAATTTACTGCCCCACATATATTGTGTTTTACTTAAAGAAAAAAAAAAAAAAAAAAAAATCCAGTATTCCTGTGTTTTTATGGCTTATGTTAAAATTCATAAGTAACTTTAGAATTTTAGAATGTCATAAATATTAATATAAATAAACATAAACATACAAAATATGTCTATGCATACTTTATATATATTTCTTGGGTTATAAACCAGTATATTTACCTAAATTTTTATAAATTATCTACAAATTGTTTTAAAATTTGTTAATTTATAAACAGCATAATATTTAGATATATTCACTTGTATATGGCAAATATTACTAAATCCTATTTCTAACCAAATTCTAGCACATTTATAGATTTTGAGTTTTGACAGTACAAGTTTTTGACCGTAGAGGTTTTTGACGGTTGAAACCCTTGTCATGTCAAAAAACCAACCCTGACAAGAACCATTTGCTTGATATCACTGAAAAATTTAGTGTGGCATTATAGTATCACTATAATGATATAGATTTAGAATCCTGAGTTTAGGCTTCCCGCTACTATACGTTCTTGAGCTATGCTGATAACAGACACACAGAGACCAACCGCTAAAATCCTGTTTTTCGGATCTAGGGGACCTCGAAACATGTAAATATAGCAAAAACTTAATTTCGAAAATTTGATCCTAAAACAACACTTTCTCTACCATATATGGGTAAGACAAAGTAAAAAAAAAAAAAAAAGAAAGAAAGAAAAAGAGAAAAGAAATTTAAAAAAAAGAAAAGAAATCTGCCATTTACAAATTTTAGAATTTTTCGCCTTTACTATAGAAAAATGATTCATAAGTTGTGCAAGATACAACACACGTACATACACACAATAAATAAATAAATAAATAAATAAATTAAATATTTTTGAATGATGCTTGATTTTTAATGCGTAGGAATGTAAATACAATCGGAATCTGTCTCCCACAGACTTTAACAGTTTCGCCTACAACACCTACATTTTTCCTTATAAATAAGAAAAAGGGTCATAATTCATTTTTGATGATTAATTTTACTTTTTAACTTTTTTTTTTATTTTTTTTAGTGATACGGATTTGTCTTCTCTACGTGTAAAAATATTTGAGCTATAAATTCTTCGTTTTCCTTATCCACGAGTTGAAACTGCAGCTATCTTGTAACGTTGTAATATAGAAATGTGTTTCACATTATTTTAATGCAGGCGTCCTGCTGCAAATGCTAATGACGATTTTATAACATATTGAAAGTAACAATCTTTGTATGCTAAGGGGGAAAAAAAATCTGGTAAATTAATTACTGATAGTGTAGAGTTAAAGGCCAATTGACATAAGTCGTAAACCATAGTCACGCGAGTTTCGGTGAAAACCTCGGAAAACTCCTAACGACTACGCCGCCGAGTGCAACTTGGATACAAATTCGGCACTTTCCGTCTAACCATTTTGAAGAGCAGAACCTCTTAACCACTACAGGAACTCATTTAAATAGATTAAATTAGCTTATCAGCAGCAAGTAGCTGTGATTGTTTGTAACATTGTTCAATTCAATTTTAGTACTATTCTAAATATCTATAAGATATTTTGTACTACATGAAATTGATATTATTTACAGAAGAAAAAGAGAAAGAAAGAGAGAAAATAAAGAATGAAATAACAGCATAAAAGTATTTTTTTTTCTTCTTTTTCTTGTTAATTAACGGTTGAAGAATATCTTAAAATTTCATTGAAGAAATGAACAACTACAACCCTCTCCCGTTCTTAAATAGAACGCATGGGGGGGGGGGGGTGTCGAGGAGGTGATCTTAAAATTCTCTAAGATCAGGTTAAGCTAATAACTGTACTTTTGTGGAAAATTATTCCTAGCAAAAATACGGGAATTATGAAATAATAATAATAAAAAAAAAATAGTAAATTTGTAAAAAATAAATTAATGAATATAAAAATAAATTAAAGAATCAATTATTTTTTACACACTTTTTCTATTAATTTATTTTATTACTATTATTTTGAAATCCTGAAAAGTTTAAAATTATGCTAAAGTGAAACAGATTATATACATTGCATATAATACCTGAATCATTATTATTATTATTATTATTTTTTAAAGAGCGATATTTTGTACAAGTAGACAAAATATTTGTTGTTATTGTGGGGGGGGGGATTCTTTGAGAAACAAAATATTTGATAAGACTTAAATGCTTATTTATAATATAACTTATTTAAATTACATGCGCCATCTATAAACAAGTGATCGACACTTTTTCATCGCAGTCTGAAACCTCCTTTGGCGCTGTCGTTGGCGCCGTTCATCTGCACTGTAAACGGAAAGTGATTACTATCTAGTAACCCTGTCGCTAGTTAGCGGTCAACGCAATTCCAAATCCGACACATCGCAGCAGATGGACTGGGAGCTGTGAGCGCATCAGTATAATGTGTGTGTGTTTGCCAAGAGCTCAAAATATTAGTTTGTTTTGAAGTTTTGTGTTACTGTTATTGACGAAGTTCTTTTTCAACATTTAAACATTGGATACGTTGTTTAAGAGTGGATATAGTGAACAGTGATTTTTCGTTAATTTTTTTGTTTTTCAATTAACTCTTCGAGACGTTGAAATTGAAAATCTTAAAGAAACAAACGCAATGCACTTTTCCTCTGGCCTTGGCGTATGTCCTTGAAGCCAAGTTACATTCTTTGGCATTTTTCCACGTGCGAAGCACATGAAAAATTTGTGTGGGTGAGTCATAATTTTATTTTTATGTATAATTTTAATTGTAAACAGAACAAACAAATCACGTATCTAAGAGTTTTGAAATCGATCCTGTCAAATTTAGCGAAACAATTTACCTGAAATTTTGTAGATACGAAAATCTTCTGTATAATTATTATAATTAGTGCTATTATCATCCTTTAGTATTATTTTTCACTCTGTAAATGTGTAAATAATCATCTGCATGCAGGAAGGAATGTTTTTTTGCCGGTTTTTACTCCTTTAAAAGTTATGGTTACCCATATTTCAAGTGCCGCCAACCACGCCAAATACTTTGATAGCGATTGTCAACTTACATTTTTAGTGTAAACACACATAAAAAACAGGCAGAGAAACAGATTAATATGTCAAAAGTTACTTATCCACATATGTTTTGCAATCTTTAAATTCGATTACGTGTTTTTCAAACTTCTATTGTATTGCCGTAGAGTTTGTTTACATTATTGTGTTAGGCCTAAATTGTAAACAAACCCCGATTTTGTTAGTGACCGTAATAATCTAAAAGCTACAGACTTGTTTAATTTGGTATCTTATTCTATTTAAAAAATACTATTTCATTCTTTTCAATAACTCAAAATTTTTACGCTTATTTATCTTTTTAATATTTTTTTTTAATTTATTTAAGTAATCGTCTATTTTTATCCCCTGACATAAACTGTTTACATTTCAGAGCTTTGAAGTTCTCTTAAACATATTGCTCCCAACTCCAACATAAAGTTTTGTAAAGTTTTTTTTACATATCGTAAATTCAAATTAAAATGTAAAATTTTCTTATAAAAATCTTAATATTGTAACGCGAGATGTGCAATGTTGGTACATTCAAATAGGCAGTAAATAAATTGTAGTTTGCTTGATTTTACATAAAAATAAGATTTCTGGATGTATATACTCATTAGATTATTATTTATTTACCGTAATTATCTAGTTTTTATGTTAAGTAAAAATTGTAACTAATGTAAACAAATAGCACTATTTATGTATGTGTGCTATTTTTTTTTTTTTTTTTTTTTTTTTTTTCTTACAGAAGTACGAATGAATTTGATGAAATTATTATTATGATCAGAAAATTCTAAAAATTCAAGCACATTTAGCAAACTAGATTTCTGTAAAATCAGTAATCTCAAAAGAAATACTTTACTAATCTTGAAATTACTATTTCTTAAAAAGACAATTTATAAACTAAAAAAAAAAAAAAAAAAAAATTGTATTTATGGAAGGGAGAATTTTACTATTTCAGTTGTTTTATTATATGACTCAATAGTTGTGTAAAGTATTTTAAAACCACTTTTTATATAATTTTTATGCATTTTTTTTAAATATTTATACTTTTGCATATATTTATATACGTGTAGGTTAAACTTTTTTTTTTTTTTAAGTATTCAACGATTAAGAAAAAACAAAAACGAGTTTTCTCACTTGGCTTTTTTGTTATGTGTTTTATGAATCAATATGCAAAATTAACTTCAGTGTATATGCTATTAAAACACCAGTTTTGCAATGGCGATAAAATACTTAAAGGATAAGTCATTTAAATTTATTGTTACATTTTTGTTTCACTGTAGAAGTTAAATATTTTTTTTCTTAAACTTCATTTAATTGCACTGTTTCATTTGTGTAGTAATTTTAATTGGCATTATTCTTTATCTAATTATATTTTACCTGAATTATGGAAAAATAATCGAGATTTCAGTATTATAACATTTAATTATAGGAGAAGTAAAATGATAAATGGAAATATTTGCTTTATGCTTTATGATAAAATGAAATTGTGTATTAATAAAGTAAGTTTAATATCTATACACCTTTACGCTGATGCTTTCAAACTGCACACATGTCTACTTTGTTCACTTGATGAAGGGTTGTGCTCTCTCCTTTGACCCAAACAATTGTTTCGAACTTTAATAGTTTGTGTTTTCTTACAAAGTTTTTATTCATTAAAAAATATTTATTAACTAAAAATTTTTTTCTCCGATCTGAGAATTACGCCATTTTATTGTGATCAATTCTATTGGAAGTATTCATAACTAAATCCTTCACCAGTGAAATTTTTGCAAATATATTGTTGTTCTTCATGTTTGTGAAATTGAAATTATACCATGAATGTTAATATGCTAACATTTTTATACAGCTTGAAATAATATCTGCAGTGCCATGCAGTTTCCTTCACCCTCTACTGCACATATTATAAAGAAATTTGATTTATTGAATTGAATAATAGTTTAGTGACATCTTTATGGCTAAAATGCTAGCATTCTTTTTAATAAATAATATATGTTTCTCGTTCACTCTAGTAATATCTATCAGAAACTTAAGCAGTTTGGGCTGAACATTGTACCTGACATAAATATAGAGTTCAGCTGTTTGATATACATTTATTTTGTTTGTTTGTTTTTGAAATAGTGTGATTAGAAGACGTGTAATATATTGAACTAAATAATCAGAATACCTACCTACATTCCTGTAGAAGCTAACCAACATATAAAAGGTAGTTAATACAATAAGTTATAAAAAATCGGTAGGACGACCGTCTTTTGTTTTTTATTTACAAGACCTAAACTGACCTATACTTAATCAGGATGCCATTCAATTTTTCTGTTGTAACTATCGAATACGTATGGAGGAAGTAGATATATAAAAGATGGTTTATACGGAAAAGTTGTAGAAAATCGCTAGAGATGTTTTTGAGATATCGATATTTTGTTCCGATTTTTATTGAAGCTTAATGAACTCCTTTACACCAAATGTTGGCAGGTTTTTTGGCATGTGAAAGTTTTTGATGGTTTAAACCAGGGGTGGCCAACCCGTCGCCCGCGAGGAGGCTAGTAATATTTAACATTTGACAACTTTAGTTAATACATTAAAAATTAATAAATATGTTCAGACTTTTTGAAGTGAAAATAAATACCTTTCAATGATTATGGTAGCTAAAGAATCACATTGTTGTTATAAAATATTATTAGATCCATCAATTCTTCTTTTTATTACAATTATTAATGTATATGTCAGAAATTTTTTATGATACTATTGTTATTTTGTGACTGTAAATAATTTAAATTAATGTATTCTGTTCCGAATCTTCATCCTACCCTCCCCTGAAAACGCATATAATATACATACATATATTATTCATACATTCACAAACATATGTACACACACATATATACATAAGGTGCGGTCCGGCCCGCCTGAAATAAAATAGGTTCCCATGCGTTTTTGGTTGGGTATGCCTGGTTTAAACCATCATGTCAGAAACTTTGTCAAAAACCTATATTTATAATTTGTTATATAAAAATTTAGTTTAGCAAAATAGTTTTTAAAGATATTTTGAAAAGTAAATAGAATGATTTTTTTTGGAAAACACCAGGGTTGGCAAGTTTCTTCCAAGGCGGAAAAAACCATGGAAAAAACCGGCCGGAAGAAATAGGTTTCTTCCAAGTGGAAGAAATGGAAGAAACTGTTTTTCTTAAAAATTTATCCTATAAATTTCAGATTTAAAAAATACAATTGATGCATTTGTCTTATAAACAACTTTAAGTAACTTTAATTATACCTATAAAAATTTAATTACATATTTAATTAATAATTATGAGATTTTTACCGAAGTGATCTTTGGTATCTGATAATCACGTTCCAAAATACTCAAAATCCAGTAAAAAAATCAATTTCAATTTAAAAAGCGTAAAGTTTTATAATTTATTATTTAGACAATTTTATTTCTTTAACTGGTAATAAATAATAGTTTGTATCACTTGCTTATACTTTCTGATAAAACAGCTCTTAACAAACATTCAGTTAATTAAAAGAGCCAGTATTCAATAATTACTGTATTACAAAATGTCATCAAAAACTTCATTTTCCTAATACAGTACAGTGAAAAAGAAATTTACATCTCATATTTCAAATAAATTCACATTTCTCACATTTTTACTTTTTTTTAATCAAATTTTTAGCTTAATCCTTGCTTTAAAACTCTACTTGGGAGGGGAGGGGGGGGGGACATTCTTGTTATCCTGCAATTCATACAGACTAGTGCTTAAAACAAATCACTATTACATCAAAGTTTAACAAAATTAATCAGTGATGAATATTATTTCTGAACTTTCAAAAATATTTAGTTTCATATTTTTTAAATATGTTTGTTTACATTTTATAGGTACTATTATTTGAATATGCTTAAATTATTTATCATATATGAATGTGATTGATTAGTTTTATTAATATTGAAGAAATACTTTATTCTAAAATTTATTAGAAATCGTCTTTCCATTCTGATGTCTATTCTCATGAATTAATAATAACTGACTCTGTATCTGCAAAAGAAAACTGTAAACAAAGGCAATGATCTCTAATCTACAAATTCCTATAATCCGCACAACCTCTAGACAAAATTTTTGAGAGTTAGAGGGAGTTAAAAACTGTAAAACAAATGTTTTTTAGAGTAGTTCAGTACTGCACTTTATTTTTCAACTTAAAATAGATAAATACAAACTATGCTTTTTTTTTTAATCCTATAAAACTTGCAGGAGAGTTTAAAAGTAGGTATATTACTTATTGATACAGTTTACCAGCTTCGAGTTTATACAAAAAAATTGTATCCTTTAAAAAAAAAAAAAGTGCTAATATTATGGTTAATTCCGTAATTATTATCACTTGTACTGTCTGAATGTATACTAATATGAGATAGTATATATGCAAAAAGTTCTAAAAATATCAGCATTGAAAAGTAAAAACCCATGACCTATATATATTTAGTGTTTGTTATAAAATAACTTATTTTTCTAACAATATTTTTAATATTAATTGGATTATAGTTTAGATTTGACATTATATTTATGGTTTGAGTTTATATAGTTCATAAATTTTAATTTTGAACATCTGTTTTGTCTTCTGGTTAGTTTCTTCCATTTCTTCCGATTTCTTCCAGTTTCTTCCGGTTTTTTCCAGTTTCTTCCACTGTCCTGGAAGAAACTAGTTTCTTCCGGAAGAAACCCAACCCTGGAAAACACACTGTTATAACATTGTGATTAATATAACAAACAAAACATTAGGCTTTTAAAATTTAATTGTGAATTATTGTTATATTCATTCAAAATATGCTGTGACATTTTCATATGTTACTACAAAATTTATTTATAACTATGCTTTATATAGTACATGTTAAACAGAGTTATGTAATACTTTAAAAATTTAGTTGTTTTTAATAAGATATTATTTATAAGTATGTTTAAAAAAGTAAACAGATTAATGTTTTTGGAGAAACGTTAATATAACATTTTGATTAATATAAAAATAAAACATTTTGCTAATTAAAAATTTATTATGAAGTATTAATTTTCACATGCATTAAAAAAAATAATAATAATATTTCAATATTATTCAGAAAATAATTTGTAATTAACTTTAATATATTATGTTAAAATTAGTTTTATAGAAAAATATTACACTATTTTATTTATTTACTAGCAGACTTTGCGCGCTTCAATGGTCACTAAATTTAAAGGAAACTCTTTTCTATATAACTTTATAAAAATAAAATAAAACAAAATACTGAATTTGCTCAAAAGCTCGCTTCAGGTCCCTGCTGCCTTCAGCAGCGATTTGGTCATCCGCTAAAACTCGGGCGCCTGTCCCTATTACCTGCGACATTGGTTTACCAATGGGCTTCCATTTAAGTACTTATTACATAAGTTTCGAAGTAGATAATATTAAAAAAAAAATAAGTATCCCTTTTATATTTGAATCCCAGTTACATATGAGCAACACTATATGTGATGCACATAATATTTGCTTTTATGTTCTTTCCTATGTTTATTTTGTTTATCCGATCAACCATAAAATGACAGCAATTTCACGCCAATTATTCCAATATGCTATGACCGGCTACATCTGTCGCATGAGACAATTAATTTTTGTGGTTATATATAATTCATGGTTTGTAAACCCAACCCTGTATCTGTCTTAATCATAAAATTTAGTGGTTCTATCTTTTTTTCGATTTGGCGATATGATAGTCAAAAGATTCCTCTTCTACCCCTCTCCTTTCCCCAAGCATTACTCTTGATTGAAAAAAAAAAAAAAAAAAGACAGAAATAAATGTGTCTTTATTTTCGATTATTTTGTGATTTATTTATATTTGTTTTACAAGTTATTTATTTACCTGCTGCTTTTTTTATGGAAAAAAAAAGCTATTTTTGAGAAAGTTTTTCGTATTATCTAAGTCTGGTCATTGTTTCTTGTAAAATTCTCTCCCCCCCCCCCCTTTTTTTTTTTAACTATCTTGTACCCATGTGCAGTGTTAGAAATAAGAATTTTGAAACAAGGCGTCAAAATGATGCCTGGATTAAATTTTTTGGGCGTCAAAATGGAAAATCTAGGTGCCATCTATAATTAAATTTGTATATTAAAAAAAAAAATAATAATAAAGCATCAACTTGTAAATAATACATGCAAGATTATATAAAACATATTTATGTAATTACCTTGACAATATTAAACATATTTAAAATCGCAAATTCATTCTACACCCAGAAGATACATCATTCCACCACAATTTAATAGCATTTTCTGGGCAGAAATCTTCCAATTTAGGGCTGTTTATTTAATCATTAACAAATCGTCAACTACTTTCATAGAGATATGATTTCTTAAATCATTTTTTATTAGGTTCAATTGACTGAAACAGACTTGTTTATAGTCTGATGGGATTTGGAAAATTATTAGGTATGATGAGGAAAAAATCCAGGCGTCAAATATGGCACCTATGATTGGAATTCTAGGCGTCAAAATGAAAAAACTGGTCGCAAAATGCGACTGACGACCGCTTATTTCTAACCCTGCCCATGTGATACAGAAAGTATTGTTTTTAGATAAAATTATTGAAATTGCATATTATATTAACACATTTTGATGCCTCCTGAATCCGAAAACCAGGTTTTTTTGTGGTTGGTATGTGTGTTTTTTATCAGCATATCTCAAGAACAAATAGTACCAGGAAGTCCAAATTTTCTTTTGTTAAGATCAATGAAATGATTTGCGTATACAGGGACATCCAAAAGAATTCAAATATATTACATTTGTTGAAAAAATATATGGTAGGTACAGTTTGGCTGCACTAAAATGAAATGAACATGTACAGTACAATATATATATTATGCATGAAAACATGTTTTATATAGATTATGGTATGAAAATCATTCACCATTCACCCCAAAAGAACTAGAATATAATGGGACAATACTTGGAAATTGTTGGAAATGCATTTCAAGTTGTGATGTATATTTATTATTAATATAGGATTATATTTAAGCATGTAATGTGTGGTGTGTACATAATTTATAAAATATATACAGGGCCAATAATCAAATGAAAACATTCTATTTTATGGATTGGTAGAAATGCTTTACTATATATTTCCTGAGGCAACCAGATATTTTTAATTTAATTTGAGGACAAATATGGTGGTGTCCTTGAATTTCAAGGACAAATTAAATAAATCGCCGTATCTGTAAAATTTTAATAATTTTTATATATGATGTATCTGAAAGGATTCATTTAATCTTATTTATTATACATATAATAAATTATTAAAATTAAACCTTAATAATTTTATAACTATAACCGGCATCCTCAAATGTGCTGTATTTTTTTGGGACTAATATAGTTTTCAAGGACTGTCTTCAGAATTCGAGGATATCTGGTTACCCTAACAACCAAATCCAGGAAAACTGCTTAGGAATGAAAATTAATTTATCATTATCATACCCAAATAGTAGATAAAGTACTTTTTTAAGTTAAATTTCAGCAGTTATTTATTTTTGTATAATTATTAAGCAGTTTGAGGGGACATGAATACTAAAGTCCAATTTTTAATGGTTAGTATTGTTTGTGTATGTTTGTTGTCAGCATAACTTAAAAACAAGTAATTCCAGACAACTCTGCTGTATTTTGAAGTTTATATTGAGATTGATACTCTAATAACTTGATCAAGATTGATAAGTTTGACGGAGTGGTGCGGGTGAAAGTTGTCAGCACAGTTTGGAATAAATTTTTAAATTTAGTAACAGCCTTGAATTTTATATAAATATAGGTACTACATTCAAATGGTGGGTTGAAGGAGGCAATAGACTCCTTGTACAGAATTATTTGTCAAATAATACTGTTCCTAAACCTGGTTTGAATTCTTTTTAATGGTGGTCTACAGTTTTTGTTATCTTACCCCTCAATTTGCAATCTGTAGAATTGCAATGCCGGGTAAGAGTAAGTCCTGTGGGTGCCACTCCAGGTTATTTACTTTATATATAAATATAATAGCTTCATAGAAAATTTCTTCTGTTTATGCAGTAGGTTCCGCTTTATGTGATTTTGGATAATGTTATCAGAATCATGAAGTCCCGAGCGCTTGTATATTAACACATGTTTAAACATATTAACCCCAATAGCAGAAATTTTTCTGTCAATCTGCGACAACTAATTAGCTACGCATTAGAAAATAATCTGCAGTGTAATTTCAGTGAGTTACGGGGGAAAAAAGTTACCGTATTTAGTAAGCATATTTTTATCACAAGTTTGCATTTATCTAATGTTATTAATATGTTAGATATGTCAAAGCATCATAGTTATAGAATTTTAATTACACATAACTAGGTAAAGAGTTGCCATTTGCATTTATCTTCCATATTGTATAAGAACTACTGTTTTGTTTATGATTTTGTTCGTACTGACTCTAGTAAAATACTTGTAGGCGACTCTACTCTAAACACTGAAATTAATGCAACTTTCTAAAATCTTCTGGTTCCTGTGTAACCAGATGGAGGGACATTAAGATTAAGACGTATAAACTTTCTTTTATCAGCAATTACAATTTGTTCATCATTACCATCATACATCATACCATCTGTACATCTTAATTGCATTTTGCTCACCTTCTCAATATCCGAGCCCCAACTTTCACAGAAAACTTGTGATACTGGAATTGAAACTGCGTATTTAACCCAGTAGGTGCCAAAGCTCTCGCTGCGGAAACATTTTATGAGGAAATTTTTTTCTCTACAATAAGATAAATATATATATTTTATTTTTTACATTGAACGTTAAAGTGCCTAGCTTCGCTGGTAATTTTTTCAAACTGCTTGTAATGCAAATTGTATTATTATTATTTTAATTATTAAAACAAAATTGTCTGTTTCTACTGCATAAGAAAAGAAAATCGCTGAAAATAACTTATTATTCAAGTGCAGGGATTTAAAACGTTGGATATAAATTTAAAAAATCATTTCTTAAATTATAACCGCAGGGATCAAGAAAATTAATTTAAAAAGGTTATGCAGTTTATCAACATCTATTCTACCTCCATTATGTGCCAAATCTCCCATTTTGGAACTATATCATACCTTCTAACAAAAAAAAAAAAAAAATATATATATATTTTTAATTATTTAAACTACATATGATTAGGGATGCATTTTGTAACAGAAAACGTACGAAAATGCAAAATTTTTCAGTGACATTCATATTGCGGCGTTCAATGGGTTAAGTAACTTAATAAGTACAGGTATTTTCTTTGACAGCTCAATAAAAGACTTTCCGAATAAAACCTGTGATCCTATCAGATCCAATTTCTTCTTATATAGTGCTAGGGATCCATTTATAAAAATACTGGTATTCGAACAAAAATGAGTCAAGATCATCGAATTTTTAAATCGATACAAAATGTCAAAGAAGCAATAACAAAAATTATATGAGTAGTGAGTGATATTGAACAATTCTATCTCTAAATAGGTTCTGCAATTTAATGAAGCAAATTTAAACAGAATCTTGACAGTTATGCTGCATAGAGAAATAATGGGAATCTCAACACTTCTGCAGGGAGTTTCATTACTGATTGGTAGCAAATAGTAAAGGGGGGGGGATTCCAAAAAACTATATGAATGGGAGATATTGAACAATTATATTTCTTTATAGGTTTCAGAATCTAATAAAGTACATTTAAAATGAATATTGACATTTATGCTCTGGATGGAAAATGATTGGAAATCACAATGCTTCTATGGAGCGTTTGATTGTCGATTGTTAGTGGAGGAGGGGGGGGGGGTAAAGCAAATATAAGAGTGAGAGATAGTAAACAATTCTGCTTTTTTATAGGTTTTGGAATCTAAGTAAATAAATTTAAAAAGAACATTGAGATTCATGTTGCAGATAGAGAACGATTTGAAACTGCAAGAATTCCGGGAGCCGTTTGATTGCCAATCGTTAGTGAGGGGAGGTCTCAAAAAATTGCATGAGGGAGAGATATTGGATAATTTTACTTCTTTATAGCTTCTAGAATCTAATAAAGCATGTTTCAATGAATATTGGCATTTATGCTGTGAATAGAGAAAGCTTAAAAATTACAACGTTTTTGTGCAACGTTCAATCACCGATTGTCAGCTGAGGGGGAGGGGGGAGTAAAACAAATATAAGTGAGATATTGAACAATTCTACTTCTTTAAATGATCTAGAATCTAATTAAGTAAGTTTAAAACAAATATTACTGACATTTATGTTGCTGATGGGGGGGAAAAAATGGAAATTTCAAGGATTCCGTGAACAGTTCTACCTCTTTATAGGTTCTAGAATTTAATAAAGCGTGTTTAAAATGAATATTGACATTTATGTTGTGGATGGAAAAAGATTGACAATCGGTGTCTTTCCTGCCAAAATCGGGAGATTTGGAATTCCCACATAATGCTGATTTGGAAATAATCTGCAGACTGAAAAAAAATCTGCGACGTACGTCGCGCATCTCGCATTTTCTGCTAAGGGGATATTAACGCATGTTTAAAAAATCAGTTTTTGTAGTCTTCATTTATTGTTATAATTTTCACATGCCGTTTTTGATTTTTTTTTTTTTTTTTTTTTTTTATTCAATCAACAAAAAATTGCAAACTATAAATCCAAAGGGACAATACCCAAAAAAGGCCTGTTCTTTGCAGGTGCAGGAAATTCACAGTGCATATGTGTGTGAGGGGGAGGGGGATTGGTTTCATTTCAGCTTGTAAGTTGGTCGGGCGATTCCCCTGTATTCTCTACTTCTGTGTAGGCAGCATTGAGTTCTCTTTATCTGTTGTAAGCTGAATTTTTTCTCTGTCCAGTTGCACTTAAAATTCAAGCATTTTAATTTTTAGCTATTGGGAAAAAGAAAAAAAATGCTATAATTTAACTCTTAAGGACAAAATTGACAGTTTGAAATGCTTTGATGATTTGCCTAAGATGAGTCAAAGAAATGCTACTGCTGCACTAAAAATCTCTGAACCATTACTGTGTAAAATGACAAATATGAATGCAAATTTGAACTGTAAGCGAAGACGTACTGGGAAAGATAGAGAAGTTAAATCTGCTTTGAAGGTTTGTGAATGGTAGACAAAATGATGTATGCATAAACGGTCCTTTAATATGGCAGAAAAATGGAAGATTTTGCTTCTAAAATGCGCAAAAGAAATTTTTCTGCAACTGACAGATGGTTTAATCACTGGTGAAAAAGAGAGAACATTGTGTTCAAACGTACCCATGGAGAAGAAAAGGATGCTGATTTTTCAGCTGCAAAGAAATGGATTTCCGAGGAATGGCCAAAAATTACTGATTATTCACCCAACAGCATCTACAATGCTGATTAAACTGGACTTTATTTTCGTTTCTTGCCAGAATACACGTATCTGTTTTAAAATGAGGAGCTCTAAGGGACGCAAGTAGAAATGTGCACTAAGGTTTAAAAAAATATGGAAGGTACGGAACGGCTAAGTGCAAACGAGTTGGCAAAGAAGGCAACTCTCTTTCAGGCCCTCCATCTTTTGACAATATCATGGGATTAAATGTCCGAGGAAACATTTATGAATTATTTCTCGCATGGTGGGTTTGTTAAAGCAGACTAAGGTATGGACATATCGGAATTCGACGAAACAGTACTTATACCATCAGACAAGACTGGAAATGACATTGCAGAATGGTTGTCTATAGATGAAAACTCCCAAATGGCTACAATGATGACAATTGGCCTATATTTTAATGATTTATTTAAAATAGTGTTTAAATTTTAAATGGATCATTGTCTTTTAAATTTCTAGCTCCAAAAATAAATGTTACTTGGTACGTAGTAAAATTTAAATTTTTTATTTCCTGATACATTATCGTTTGTTGTTATCAAATAGCATCTGTCCCAAAGTGATTACATTAAGCAGCATCTACTGTACATATTTTTGTGGTGTATTACATTAAATGAAAGTTTATTTTTTTTATATACTTCCCTTCTTCCCAATACAGCTGAAATGTGTTTAGTTCAGTTTGTCTTCACTCATATATATTTAGCAAACAACTATTATCAATCATAAATTAATATAATGTAAACAATAACTTCCTTTTTGTCTAAACATTCCTTTTTTTAGAGAGTTTACATTGTTAATTTTGTTTCTTAATACTATTATTGTGATTTTTTGATGCAAGTAATAGTTTTGTTTTATTTATTTATTTTAAAAATTTTTTTAAGGAATATTCATAGAATAAATTGCATTTGTCAACTGGAACCGGCCTTTTTTCTATACAAACTGCTTGTTGCACGCAAAAATTCTTGTTTTCACAACAATATGTGTAATTATATAAGTGTAAAGGAAGTCGTATGGTGTCCACATAAATTTTTTTTTAATACAATTGATTATTTTTTCCTCCCCGGAATCCTTTAAAAATTATGTGTATTGATAAATGTTAAATTACTTGTGTGCTCCTGTTTTAACATTATATACTCAGTAGCAGAATTTATTGTATTTATCTGCAGCAAAGCAAAATTTATCTGCTGCTGTATTGTAAAGAAGTATTAGCATTAGCTATTTCTAAAATAAGTAAGATTTTCATCTACAAATTAAATAAATTAAGAATATTTAATAAGTACTGTGATCTAGAATCATAATGCAAATTATATTTGTATTTTTAAGCCTGGAATATCTTTTTGAGATGTAAAATTAATCTGCAGAGCTTAAAAAAAATATCTGCAGTGCTCGCTGCCGTGCTGCATTGTTTCTGTTACTGGGATTCTCACAATACTTTAATCTTTTTGCAGCCATGTTGATTCAAAAAATGACAATACTATTTAAAACTTTATTTTTAATACTCAACGGTATCTGTTAAAGTTTGAACTCTTTCCGAATTATTATTATTTTTTTTTTTCTGGCTATGTCCTTTTTGAATAGCTTATTCAATTTTGTAGTCAGTCCAAATGATTCTTTCATAAGAATTATTGCAAACTTATCAGATCGATTTCTATGCACAAAATCCCTTAAACCTTGATTTTCACCAAAATGGTGAAAACCATTAGATTGTAATGTTTGTCATACAAAATAACAGAAAATGAGATTCTAGTCCCTCTAATATGTAAAATAAGTTGTTTAGAGCGTTTAAATTTTTTACAACATGGAAAGTAAGATTAAAAAATAAAAGGGTAACGAGGGGTTGCTTCCTGGCAAACAAATCTAGACATTAGACAACCTTTTTCTAGTATTACCTTGTATTTTAAACATACAATTACTATACTTTCTGATGTAGAATTTATGAAAAAACTTCTTATCAAACAAAATATAAACAGTTTATTAAGTCAGAATATTTTTTGTGCTTGAGCTTAGTTACCCCATTAGAATTTTTCTGTATCCGTCTACAGCAAAACAAAATTTATCTGTGATCCAGGAAAACCGGATCAAGTCTGGTATCAAACAAGTATTATGAATTCATAAAAACATTTAAAATTTGCTTATTATAAAGAAATTAAAAAATGGATTTATTACTACATCTTCTGCATATATAAGAAGAAAGTAGGAGATACAGGAAAAATTTCGATTTCCGATGAATTTACATGTTTTGAGGTTTCCTTGCATTTCAAATATCTGAAATTAACTACTTATTTTTAAAAAAGTGGATTTATTATTCTATCTTCTGCGTATATAAGAAGAAAGTATAAGATTCAGAAAGGTTTTAGATTTTTGGTTTTCGATGAAGTTACACATTTTGAGAGTTCCTGAACTCAATTCGACCATTTTTAGAAAATGCCTGTCTTTTTGAGTTTGAACACTGTACTTCATGAACCAATGAACTTAATTTAACCGCACTTTATATTTAGTTGGACCTTGGTTTGAATTGGTGCCGATTGGCTTTTATGCTATATCACGTTGTGATTTCCTTTTATTTCAGGAAAGGCTCAGCATCTACAGTATACCAAACTTTTATATTAAATTATTTGCTATATTTACTTTTATATTATTTTATACCAAAGATTTATATTAAGTAAAACTCTGCTGATTCAGTTTGAGTGCATATCGGCCAATGAGTGGTGCTTTTAAGTTGCAATTTAATCCCATTTCGAAAGTGGTTGAGTTTCGACCACTGGGCGATACTAGTAGAAATAAATACAGGAAAATTGAATGTGTTTAATACTTACAATACATTGTGAAATACATATATATATATTTTCTCCATAACCTGGACAACTAGTCGGTCTTCATCCGCTAAGTGCTCAGTACCTCTAAATAATTTCAAATTTGCCATATTTGCCAAATCGGAAACAATGGCCAAATGTGATAAATAACTGATAATAAAAAAACGATTATTTAAAATTTAACTGTTTCTTTTTTTTTTTTTTTTAAATCAAAATAATATAATTCGAGTAAGGAAATGTAATTTAAATTTAATTATTTATGAAAATTAAACTTCAGCATAAAACTTCAAAATCGTCGTTTGTGGAAGGGACAATACCTAAATACCACAAATGTATTACTTTTGTTACTATTATTAAAGACTTTTTTTTAGCTTACATTCTCTGTCATAAACCTTCTGCCAAATCCGGATTAAAAACAGAAAAAGGGGAAAATAGAAGTATCAGTCCTATCATTACGAATTTGGTACCAAATGAAAGGGACGATTTTTTCTGAATCCAGGGGTGCAAACAGTTTTTCGACATGGCCATTAGATTTTTAAAAATTAACTAAAGTATGAAATTTAGGTGGCAACATTTCATTTCAGTCATTTTAAAAAGTACGTGGCTCGTTACAATTTCGATACCAAATGAAAGAGGCGATTTTTCTGAATCCAGGGGTGCAAACAGTTTCTCGACACGACAATTAATTTTTAAAAAATTAACTGAAGTATGAAATTTGTGTGGCAACATTTCATTTTAATTTTGTCATACCTTTTAGTGCAAATCAAGCTAATGGAAAAAGTCTTTAATTTAAACTTTTTAAAACTTTTATTATATTTTTTACTCTACCTGAGCTCGATCCCAATAACAAAAAAGTATCTTTTTTTTTCTGTTGTTGTTTGAATTCATTTTCTCTCACATCATTTTTAACATTAGTATATATTATTCAATTTATTATTATCAATTTTATTGATTTTTTTAAATATGTTTTTCTGTAATTTAGTTAAACATTTTGACCATAATTTGCTGGTTTATAGCGATGGCCCAGAAAGAAAATCGCCAATTGACAGGGTTGGCCAATTTTTGCCAAAGTGGAAAAAACCACCCCCGCAAAAATAGTTTTTGTCACAATTTTTGCCAGTATTTCAAACAGGGTTTTAAGGATTTTAATTACACAATTTTAAAATTTAAATCATAATTTTAACAAATTAAGATCAGAGATTTAATTACACTCTTGGTCAAATGATTCTTTTGTAAATCATCAAAACAATGCATTCTAAAATTACTTTAAAATGAAATTTTTAACATCAACAATTTACATAATTTTTTTCTTTTTCAAAAATATTTAAATTACCTTTCTAAAAAATATTCTTCAATAATTAATTACTAGAACATTTGTGTTTTCCAGTATATTACGCATTTTTGTTTACAGTGGGGGGGGGGGGGAGTCAACTATTGACTCAGTTGGTCTAAAATTTGCCAGTCAGTCACTGATCATGCATTTTTCTGAATTGAAATGTACATTGCAAGTTAACTCTCTCTCTCTCTCCCCCTGAATATGTGTTTCTTAAGATTTTTTACTTCAATAAAATAAAAATATAATTTTGTAGTTTTATTATAGTTATATTCAAGGACTTACTAAGTTTCAATATCTTAGGAGCCAGAAATAGCAAATTATTTCTTTAACAATACTTCACAACAAAACTTAGAGAATTTAGGGATAATATTTCATAGTTGTGTTTGTGTAATTAATGCAGGTCATTCATAATTAATATATTATTTTACATTGAATAAAAGAACTATTCAGTTAATGTGAACTAAGGAAAATTTTAAGAAAATAACTATTTTTTATTTATAAAGATAAAAACAAACTGTGGGGGGAAAAAAATCCACAGAAGTAAATATTATTTTTACCTTTAATATAATCATCAAATATATTAAGGGTGTTTGAGTTTTGGCTTTAAAATAATATTTGTCTATTAATTTTTCAGGACTGAATTCCTTTGACGAGGATCCATTTGATAAACATCATACTAGTTAAGTTTTCTCGCTTTAAGGGCCCACTTCACTCACTGCCGCCGGAAGCCAAAGCTAATGTTATTCTATAGGAAATTTTTCTTTACAAATAACTTATTAACTAACACATATTTTTCAATTCTGTTTTCACATTCTGAAAATTCTTAGCTGTTAAGTTGACGGACCTTTTTAAAAAAATTATTATATTTTAATTATTTTTATTGTTTTTTTGAAGCTGCAAAATACGAATTTTCAATATGTGAATTTTTTTCATTTTGCAATTTCAAAATAAAATATTAAAAATTAAAAAAAATACATTTTTATAAAAGGTCCGTCAATTTAACAGTTGAGAATTTTCAGAATGTGAAAACAGAATTTAAAAATATGTATTAGTTAATAAGTTATTTGTAAAGAAAATTTCCCCATAGAATAACATTGGCTCGGGCTTTCGGCGACAGTAAGTGAAGAGGGCCGTTAAATTGAAACTTAGTTTGCTTTAGATAGTGTTTATGATGCTAGAATCTTGTTTAACACAGCGATGTTACCATGGAAAGTACCAGTATATTAATAATAAGATTTATCAAATAAGGAAATTTATATTTCATGGAAATACATGTTTCAAAAACAGAAATAATTGTTAAATTTTTCCAGAAAACATTAAACTCGTACCATTCATTCAATACATCAGCAGTGTCATCTTTTATACCAAGACAAGAAGGTGGAAGGAAAAGCAAAAATATACATAAAAAATAATGCATGAAATTTTTTTGTCAGTCTGCCGTAACTGGTCACCAATAGTCACCCTCGCACCTGGAATTTGTCGGGTCCTGGTTATACATTATTTATTATTAATTAATTAATAATATTACTTTTTAAGTTAAAAAATCTTCAAAAATTTTTTTTCTTTAAGGTGCAAAGTGTAAAGGGTGAAAATTGAAAGGTATAGTGTTGTACTAATTTTATTTTTCCACTTTTCCTAATTTTTTTTCCACTTTTTGCCGCTGTCCTGGCAAAAAACTCAACCTTGCCAATTGGTAGGTTCTTACATAAATGTCATCTTCTATTCTTTTAAACTATCTTTTATTCTTATTTTACTTGTTTCAATTCACGGATAAATTTTACTCAATACATTACTGCAATTTTGTTTTAATTTTTTCTCTGCTAAATCACTCTTTTTAATTTTTTGCATTCCTCTTAAACTAAAGAAAGTTTTATTTATTTTTACTTCCAATATATATTTGTAGCAATAACGTTAGTTTCGAGAAACTTGGTGTATTATTAAGAGGATTCTGTCAAGTTAGATTTTATTATATAAATTTGTAACTGTATAATTTCTTTCTTTTTATTGCCATTAATAACAAAAATTTCTAAACATAAGTTTAGCGTTATATAAACAATGTTTTTTATACTTTTATTTCCGGCTATCTCGTATCTAAGATAGACGCAGTCTTAAAAAATTCTCTTCATAAATAATATTGCAATTATTGTAATAATGTTAATGTTCGTTTTCTTAAAAATGCATCCACATATAACAGTATATCATACAAGACTACGCCTAGAACATCCCTACTTAATTATTCTAGAATGAGGTATTTAATGCGATTGCTATGAATGTGTGTTTATAAGTGTGTTTGGAGCTTTCAAATTATCTACAATATAATAGGTGCGTCATAAATCAAGATAATTGAACCACATACAGTATCTTGGAATTAGTCGCATTAGTTTGACTTGTGTATACAGCAACGATCACTTTTTACTTTCTCTTACCCATAGGGTCGAGAAAGTATTGTTTTAGGGTCAAATTTTCGAACCGTGAGTTTTTGTTATATTTACATGTTCTGAGGTCCCCTGAATACGAAAATCATGTTTTTAGCGAATGGTCTGTGTGTCTGTTATCAGCATATCTCAAGAGCAAATAGTAGCAGAAATTATAAAACTCGGTATTCTAAATTTGTATCATATAGGGATGCTACAGTAAGCTTTTCGTTGAAATGAAGCAAATGGTTCGTGTACAGGGACACTCAAAAGTATTCAAATACATTACGTTTATGGGGGAAATTGCAGATAAGTAGAGTTTAACATCTATAGACTGCACTCAACCAAATGAAACGAATACATATTTTTTGTAATAGAGATAGTCAACTCTGAAAAAAATTTTGTGTATGTAGGAGCCTCGCTCCCCCCCCCCCCAAGGGGGAAGTCCCCCCTCGAGGGAAGTAAATTTTCATGATGGGCATCTTTCAAAAGAGCTCGCCAATACCTTTAAAGAGAACGGTTGAACCATCGATCTGCGATAATTTAAAATAAAGTTATCGATTTTTTTTCATTTTTAACCCAAAAATTTTTTTTTAATGTAATATCGAGAATAAATTCAACATTTTTTTGGATATTTAGTGTTATACTACTTCTCTAATATACAAATCGTCTGCATTATCATAAAAGATAATTTGTTTAAATAATAATTTTAATAAATTATTTTTTAATAACCGAAATAAATTCTATATAAATGTAAGTGCATTAATGAAACGGGGGGTCGACACAGACTAATTATCATATAAAACTCTTCCGAAGCCTAATTTGAATTGTTTAACATAGGTTTACATAACAGTACTCGTTAATATACCTTTTAATTTCCAACCTGTATTTATAGTATTAAATTTCAGGGTAAGAGAAAGTCGTGTGAGTGACACACCAAATTATTGTATATGTGCTCGTGTTATTGTAAATATTTTTTCTCCCTTGATAAAAATATATATACTGTGTGTGTGTGTGTGTGTGTGTGTGTGTGTGTGTATACACTGTTAAAAAAAAATGTGACTTTGCTGCCAGAAATTCTCTGTAATTTGAGAAAAAGTCGTAAATTACGAAAAAAATTACGTTGACAAAATGTATTTTTCTGTAATTACAAAGAAATTCTGGCAGCAACGTTGCATTTTCTTTAACAGTGTATAAAATGCTTCTGGATCCAGCACTCGTTACTTATCTATTTATAAAATAATGCCGTAGCTAATCCTTTAGGCAAAAAGAAAACAGAAAATGAAAATGAGAAAGAAACGATAAAAATATATCAAATCGGTGTTGGTCTGTGTGAGGATTCCACGCCTGGTGGGTGTGCCTCTGTGAGGGTTCTTTCTAAGGTGCCCTATTCAATATTCATGCGAGTTTCAGAAAAAACCACGGAAAACTCGGAACTGCTAGACCGCTGAATCGACCTTTGATCGAGCTCGGCACCTACCGTCTATCACCTTTCCACATCAAAACTAATTTTTCTAGTTACAACTTGTGAGATTTGTTTGTATACGCCAATAATTTCTAATCCTTGATTTTTAGTAAAATGATCAAAATCATTTTGCTTTCAGTAATATTTTCTTATTTAAATGTATTATTACTTTCATCTACATGTAATATAGAGAAAGTGTTGGATTCGTGAAAATTTTCGACCTCCGTTTTTTGATGGATTTACACGTTTTGGGATGTCCTGAACACGAATTGATAGTTTTTAGAAAATGTCTGTCTGCGTGTATCACGATTTTTGTGGACACTGTATCTCATCAACCAATGAATGAAATTTAACCAAACTTGGTATTTAGTTGGACCCTGACATAAACTGGTGCTGATTAGATTTGGGGATCAATCGCTCAACAGGTGGCTCTGTGATCGCTTTTTTTGTAAACTTTTAACATGGTAGTATAGGACAAAATTTCGTATAAATGTGCATAATGAGAATTATTTTAAACTTGTGATTGTAAAATTAATATGAATTTTTGATAATAGTAGTAGTTAACTAGGAAAAAAATTCTGTGCATGTGGGGGCACTGCTTCCCCCCTGGGGGGGAAGTACCCCTCGTCGGGGGTAAATTTTCAAGATGGGTATCTTTCGAAAGGTCTCGCCAATTCCTTTAAAAGGAATGGTTGAACTATAAATCTGTGATAATTTAAAACAAAGTTATCGATTTTTTTTTTTTTTTTTTTTTTTTAATAATATTACTGAGTGAATATGTATAGGAAAATATAGAAGAAAGTCTTGTGTTGGCCACAACATACTAGTTACTGAGTGAATTTGTATAGGAAAATATAGAAGAAAGTCATGTGGTGGCCACAACATACTAGTTTTAAACATATTGAAATGAAAATAAGTAATATATATCACCCTCATTCAATTTTAAGTAGCTTACAATTACAATGAATGAAGTGCACTTTAAGCACGAATTTTCTGTCCAAGAAACATAATGCATTCGAATTCTTTTGCATATTCCTATTGCAGAAATACCCTGTAATTGATATTTTTCATGTGTCGCAGATAGGCCCTGCAAAGAATTATCTATCCATAGTGTGTAAGTTATCAGACTTTTCGTAAAAATGTTCGACTTCCGGTTTTCGATGGATTTACACGTTTTGAGAGTTTCAGAACTCAATTTGACCATTTTTAGAAAATGCCTTTGTGTGTGTGTGTGTAACAAAAATTTTGTGCCGACTGTATCTCAGGAACGACTGCACAGAATTGTATATAAATTTATATTTAGATGCACCTTGACCTAAATTAGTGCCTATGAACTTTTGGTGTCAACTGTCAACAGGTGGCGCTGCTATACAGCAATTTTTGCCATATAAGGGAAGATTATATCTCAGGTTCTTCCAACAAAACTTGATTCATGAAAAGGTCATTATGAGACATTATACTGATTCAGTTTGGATGCATACCAGCCAATATGTGGCACTGCTGTACTGCACTTTTCCCCGAGAACGGGAAGGCTATATCTCAATTTCTATTGCATATAACTGTACGAAACTTGATATATGAAACAACCATTATTCAAACGCACTTTTTAAGATGTTATTTATAGAGACTAAATCTGTCTTACTTTGGATAGTTAGTGTTAGTTTTCTCTAACAAGGAAACATTCAAAAGGTGTCGTCTTCAAAAAATATTTAAAAAAAATAAAATAAAAATGTGATTTTACTCTTCATAAAACACCAGAAAGTGAAAAAATTATCGGCTGAAATGAATTACAGCGACCACGAAAAAATTATCAAAATGCAGCATTTTTGGCGATTTCACACTGCTAGGCGATTAATTTTGAGTACTTGGCGGAGAAGCAAAACACGGTTTTGTTCGTACACGGCAATCTCGTTGCTAACGAACTTATTGCCTAACAGCGTTAAATCGCCAAAAATGCCTAATTTTGATAATTTTTTGTGGTCGCTGCAATTCATTTCAGCCGATAATTTTTTTCACTTTCTGGTGTTTTATCAAAAGTAGAATTACATATACAGTGGAACCTGTCTAAAGTGACCACCCTAGGGACCGGCTAAAATGGTCACTATATGCAGGTGGTCACTTTATAAAGTCTCTTTAAGATTGAAAAATGGTTACTTTAGTCAGGAAAATGGTCACTTTAGTCAGGTGGTCACTTTACCAAGGTGGTCACTTTTACAGGTTCCACTGTATATATATATTTTTCAATATTTTTTGAAGACGACACCTTTTACATGCTTTCTTGTAAGATGAAAATCGTCTGCATTCATCATGGCAGATAATTTTAATAAATGATAGTTTTAGCAAATTATTTGTACTGAATGAATTTATGTAGGAAAATATAGAAAAAAGTCTTGTGGCCACACCATCCTAGTTTTTCTTTCTCTTTCTCCTGTGGAAGAACTAATAAATATTAAGTGTGTAGTGTAATTTTCCTTAGAGGGTATGATATAATGGCTATGAATGACATGCTTATATGTACAGTCGAACCTCGTTTTTAACATGAGCTGTTTTCACAATCCCCGTCAAAATGAAGAATAGTTTAGTTATATGAAGATTAGTTACTGATAGCATGAACTACTGATAACATAAACAACTTTATTTTTTCCTCCTTGAGATTCACGTTAACGAGGTTCGATTGTATTAACTTTGTCTCAGCGAACGCAAGTAAAAGCGCGAGCAGACAGCCGGAGAAGTCGTATTACGTTATTGTTGTTTCTTGGAAAGTCAAGGAAATAACTTTCACAATAATAACACACTGCTTAAAATTGTTTGCAGAACAGTAAAAAATGAAATTCTAGGTGCGTACTATTTGTGAAAGCGATAAGATAAAGCAAATTCTAGACATTTTTGAAGTGTTTTTCTCAACTGCTGATGCAGATATGCATCCATTTTAATTTTTTTTTTTTTTTTTTTTTTTAGGACTGAGGGCTTATTAGTCTCAGACAGGGATTTTTGCGTTGTCGTTTTCGATAGTTGGACATTTGTCGAAATCATTTTTCGATAGTTGGACATTTATCAAAATCTAAAATTTATCGAAAATATAATTGAATAATTTGAAAGCGATGTTATAATTGGGAAGAAAAAAAAAAACTAATAGCCCTCCGTCCTAAATTAAATTCTGCTTTTGCCAGAATTTCATCAAAACCTTTTTTTTTTTTTTTTTTTGAAAGAAAAAGAAAAGAAAATTAATAATAATCAGTATCGTTACAAGAGATATCGAAAACGTTTTTTTAATAATTTCGAATTAGGAAATAAATAGTGCGCGTGCAATAATATGAAATAAAACTAAATAAAAATATGAATTTAATGATTTGATTTTTATATAAAACACGATCCGCGTTTGTAATGATCGATAGACGGCGCTTTGTGAACACTGCAGTTGTTAGTAAACATTAGCCACGTGTGTTCCATTAGTTATTCTACTTAATATTCGTACTATAATTTCTCCGCCATTACATTATGGAAAATTGATTGCTTTTGGAAAAAATACTTCAGTTTATTCAAAGTTCGATCGGAAGTAGATTTTTAACTGAAGTTGAACATATATTAATTTCAAATCATCTGATTAATTCTTTACTTCCATTAGCCGAAGCAACTGAAATTTTAAATTTGTTATTTGGAAATAAATGGAAGCTCAATTCTGGATTTCTTGATCCTTTGGAGTCACTCTGTGGCACACAAAAGTATGTGTTATCTTTTTTACCGTATTTATTCATTTTTATTCAATAAATATATGTGAAACTAAATATCGGCAAGCAATGGCCGCTGTATGGAATTCGAATTAAACCATGTTTATTGTAATTTCACCTTAGCCCACCAGAGGGCGAGCATTTCATTACAATCGCGGATTGCGTGCTATCTTAAAAAGTAGATGTAAAATTTAAAGTTTAATTTTCTTGGCAACAATTATAAATTAAAATAAATAATTTAATGAAAGTTTAGAAGTTAGTATTCAGAGGTTAATCCAGAACAAATTTAGTACCCCATTGAGGCACTTTCACAAAGTCAATTTTTGGCAATGAGGTACCTTCACAAAGTCAAATTTTGGCAATGAGGTACCTTCACAAAGTCAATTTTCAGCAAAGAGACACCTTCACGAAATCAACTTTCAGCAAAGCAGCACCTACACAAAGTCAATTCTCAGCAATATTTTTATAAGCTTCGCTGCATCAAATATATAAAAATACCCTCAGTTTGGATATTTACTGGAGAAAATGGTAAATATCTAAGTAAACACCTTCTTATCTTACGCATCAGAAATAACTGGCCAACATATATATTTATTTTACAACTGTTCCATTTTATTTTTTAAATGTATTTTAAAATTTGAAAAAACTATGTCTTTGCGCATTTTGGTTAATTGTTCGGAAGCATTATTTTCACAAACTTACTTCATTTTTTCACAAATTATTTTATAAATTCACAAAAGGGGTACCATTTTTAAAAAGCTGGATTAAACCTTGGTATTTCTAATTTTTTTTTTTTTTTTTTTTTAAGGCAAAAGCTACGTAATTTAATCCAGAAAAAGAAAACAGCCATAAACCTTTTTTTTTTTTTTTTTTTTTTTGTCTTTAAATACTGTTGTACAAATTTGAGAAAAACTACTGGTATGCTGTGGCCATCATGAAACTTTCTTCTGTACTTTCATGTGCAAATTTACGTTTTGAAAATTGACACACGTCACACACATCCCATTGCGAGAAGGGGAAAAGCATTGCTCCTGCGTGTCCATTTTTTTTTTTTCTAGTTGACAGTTACTGTTATAAATAATAATTATTATTAAAGACTTTTTTTTTTTTTTTTTTTTTTTTTTTAGCTTACATTCTCTGTCATAAACCTTCTGCCGAATCCGGGTTAAAAGCGGAGAAAGGGGAAAATAAATTAGAAATATCAGTCCTATCATTACAAATTCGGTACCAAATGAAAGGGGCGTTTTTTCTGAATCCAGGGGTGCAAACAGTTTTTGGATACGACCATTAGATTTTTTAAAATTAACTGAAGTATGAAATTTAGGTGGAAACACTTCATTTTAAACTTTTCATACTTTTTAGTACGAACCAACCAACCCGAATCAAGCTAACAGAAAAGGAGAAAAAGTCTTTAATTATTATTATTATTTTTTTTCACTATTTTATTCTCTTTATAGGAAATTTTGTTCTATATCGCTATGTTAAAAATTTAGAAAACACGAGATGGTGGCGCCACGTGTTGGACGATTTTCACCAAAAGTTTAATTAAGTTTAAGTCTTAATTTATGTCAAATTTTATTAATGTTAATTTGTATGTAATTTTGTGCAGCAGTTTCTGAGATACAGTTACAAAAATTTTGTCACACACACAGGTTGACATTTTCTAAAATTGGTCAAGTCTTGTTCTAGACCTCTCGAAAAGTTCATAGAAAATCTGAATTTAAAAATTTTTACGAAATCAGTATCCACCATTTGAATATTGAAGAAAAGTAAAAAATGATTAAATCAATAGAACATTCTTTCCTTGTTCTAATAGTGTAATAATATTGAAGATTTGTTTAAAAGATAATAATAAAAATCTGGAATGGCTCCTCTGACTTTTCGAACATTTAATATATCAATCATTGAATAATTTATTAAATAATCGAAACTGAAAAGCATAATAGGTTATTTGAACATTTCACCTCAAGTACGAATATTTGTACAATGGATGGTAATGGATCCGAATTAAGTTCTACTTTTTTAAATGGTTGAAATCCCCCCCCCCCTCTTCCCCCTCCTGCCCACGCACACAATTTTAATTAACAATAATAATACATGATAGTAATAAATATTTAAAAAAAAGAACTAAATAATAATAATAATAATGCTTAAAAAAAAAAAAAAAAACTCTTCATATTAAAACATGAAAACAAAATGAGAAATTCATTTTGTCGTTGCTCTTTATTTTTCCTTCTTACTTTGTCCGCTAATGTTAGCATGCATGAGAAATTTTGAAATCATATCTGACGTCCTAAATAAAATTTTGGTCTTACAAGTTACACGAAAATGATGTATGAATTATTTATCACAAGTTTCCGGAAAAATGTAATTCAGGTTAAAGACATCCATCTGGTGCATTTTAACAACCTCTAAACTGCTTTTAGGGATATTTCATCTCCTTCTCCCCCCTTTTCCCCTGAGCTCGCTCCTATATTTTCGTTTTGCGCCTTTAGTTGATATCCCTCCTTTTCTGCAGAGTTTTAGTTGATTTATGTAAATGATTCTTTTGCCTACGTAAATACTGACTTGTGTGTCTTTTTTTTTTTTTCTTCTCTTTTTCAGAAAATTCATGCAGATGGAATTTAAAAGCTATTTTGAGTATTTAAAGTGAATGTTTTAAGTCGGTTTCTGAATTCTGGAGTGAGGCATTGTAGAAAAAGCCTTTTTAAGGGACAGCGCTGCTTCCATTTGTTCTGATTTTACGGCCGGACTGTTATCGAAAATGGGATTTAAATTACTTTTTTTTTTTTTTTTTTTTATTAGAATGACTGTCTCTATGGCTTTATTGTATGTATTACGAAAATCACACGAATTCAAAGGGCTTTATCTCATCTTATTGTTAAAAAAATAGGTATGCAAAAATTTAAACAAGGCAATTTTTCTTAAAATTCAAATTCACAATTCTTTTTAAACAAAATTTCATTTGAGAAGATCTTTTTATAAAAAATTTTTAAACGTCCGAATCCGGTTTTTCTGTTATTGCATATTGTTATGAAAGATGTCGGCTTTCTTGCTTGAAGAAAGTCGTTTGTAAAGAAACAAGTAGGTTCTAGTCGATGAATGCACGTTATACAACGTATTCAATTCAAAACATTCTAACAAAACTGTCAATTCATCGGATGCTGTCGAAAATAGTCCAATAAAACTGCCACTTGTATCACGTAAACTAAGCGGGAATTTCGTTGATCTTGGAACGATGAACTTGATTTCTTTAGAAATCAACCTACTGCAGACGAATTGTTAAATCTCTACTCGATTTTATTTTCACGTAAATAAACTCTAAATTTATCCGATGGAATTTAAAAATAAGGGAAAAAAAAAAAAAAACTTTGTTTATTATGTTATTACGTATAAGTTTCCATGTGTTTTATCAAATTTGCATATTTTGTAAAGTTTAAATTTACAAATATCTTCCAATATATATTTTTTTTTATAGAAACACATTTCTACAAAAAAAGAAAGATCAGAACTTCCATTTTAATCATGAACTTAATAATAGTAGCTGTTTACTCACTGTAGTGATTATTTGAATCCTCTAGAAGAGCAGTTAAACGTTAACTGCTGAGAACTAATTTCTTGAATTTTTATGCTCCGAGATTTCCTTTCGTATTTCACGTGAAGGTGTTAGTGAAAATGCCTCATAACCGTAACTTCCTAAGAGTCATGAGTTGCGTACTACTGTAATCATCGCAACAGTAATTATTTTCGAAAATTCTCTTGCCTAATTATGCGGCCAAGTTTTTAATTTCAAAACTGCATTTGGAAATAGCATGAGAAATGTATTTCTTCCTTGTGTTATAAGAGTGTTTAGAAGTATGAATTATGTATTAGAACGAATAATTCTGAGCATCTGACGCATATAAATTGCTATTGTCTGCATTATCAAGATCATTTTCTTCTTTCCCCGCCCTGATTTTACAAACAATTTTTCTTGTGTTGTGATTAAAGCAAATGTCTGGAGCCTCTCCTTTAAACCTTTATATCCGGTTTACGCACACGCATACTACTTAGGCAGTAAAAATATGAGATTAAAGCAAACTAGTTGGGTTTAAATATTACTATTACTCCTTGTTTTGTGTTCTGAATACAATATATATGCATCATTAACCCGTTCACTCCATATTTTCTTTTGCAAATTGCGAAACTAACTTCAAAATTTTGCTGTTTTAGACAAACAGCTGTAGTATCATAAATATTAAAAGAGAAATAAGAAAAAAAGAAAAGAAAAAAAAAAGTTTTTTAATTTTTGAGAAATTTTTGGTTTGAAACATCTGTATGTCAGTATGATCAAATTCAAATACTATTTAATTTAACAATAATAATAACTTTATAAATGAATATTATAAATCGCAAAAACTCTCAACAGTTCTTTCAGATAAAAGAATAACAGCACGGCCCTTCATCAGGTGAAAACATTAGGCACGAGGGTATTATCAAAGGTCAAGGTGCGATCGTGCCTATTAAGGAATTTAAAGTGACTTCAGCATATGGTTTTCTCTGAAACAGCATATTTATTATATTTCGGAGTAGTGCTGCTATCGGTGTTAGGCATAATTGATAAAAAAATAATTGAATTGCAATTGAATTACAATTAAATTACAATTATTTTACTGTTAATAAATTATCAAGTAATTGATTACAAATAAATTGAATTACTTATTCAATTTATTTGTAATCAATTACTTCTTAATCGATTGACAATAAAATAATTATAATTGTAATTTAATTGTAATTCAATTACTTTTTAGTCAATTATGCCCAACACTGGCTGCTATCTACCGAACAGAGGCTACCGCGCAGTGACTTTGCCACGAGGACACAATTACTATAAATCCCAATTGCAAAAATTCATCCCGGAATTTTTTACATTTATAACTTAACGAAACTTATTTCTTTTATTTTAAGTTTGTTTGTAAATTCTTATGGCTGTTTAATTTAAATGAGCTTAATTACCGTGCGCCTCAAAGGGTTAATAAATATGATCAGCGTCGATCCAGGTTTTTATTTTTGCGGATATTTTAAATTTATATTTGTAAAAAAAAAAAAAAAAAAGTCATGGAAATCCTCCCATTTTAGCAGTTAGTCTATATGATATTTAATAGTTTTTAATTGAACCAAGTCGAGGCACAATTATTTGAAATAATAATAAAAGCATAGAAAAATTTCATAAAACAATCATTTTTCATAAAATTAAATTTTGTGAAAGAGCCGCTTTAATGAAACAGAATTTTGTGAAGACTTACGACACTTATTTTATGAAATGGACTTTTGTGGAGGGGCAGTTGAGGGGCCCCAACTTTTGCCTGGATCGGCCCCTGAAGATTGAAATTAATGAGAGAGAGGGGGGGGGATCTTATTTCTCCTTGACTTAAAAATACTAATTTTTTTTTTATTTTTATTAATTAATTTACGGCTTGACTCGCTTAAAAATTGATTTTTGTTTTATAGACCCAGTTTTTAGGAAATTCATGGCCGGGTACAGATCTTAGGCTAGGTTCTTCCAGACTACCTCCAGCAACTAAAAAGTCTTCTGCATTTCCGCTTTACAGCAACACAGATACAAACCCAATGCTCATTATAAAAACCATAGCATAACTTAATATTGAACCCCCCTCCCCTTAAAAAAAAGGGGGGGGGGCAGTGTTGCCAACACATTTTTTTTTCCGCTAAAAGAACACATGAAAATCCGCTAAAAATTCAATTGCCCATAGTGTAGCAACAGTGCAATGTAATATCGAATATGCTAAACCTTTATTTTCACCCCGTAAATCGTGTCAAATTTTTTTTTATCAGTTTTCAGAAATATTTTCTTTCTTCCTTTTATTAAACATTATAACATTTATAATAAGTAAGATAATTAATAAATAAATTATTATTTATTCATTAAAATCAAAATTTTAAAAATTTAATTTTAAAAATTCTAAAGTATTTTTATGATTAAATTATAAAGAAATTTCAAAAATTAAATAATTGTACTTAATATTCTAAAATTCTTTTTATTTGCCCTTTACAACAAAATATTGGTTTTTAATAATTATTTCATGTTGCTTTATTAAACTTTTCATAGTCAATAGATTTTCATAAAAACATTTTTAATTATTGTCCCTCTACATTACATAACAGTGTTGCACTGTTAAAGTTTTCAGATTTTTTTTTTCCCTTTATTGACAAACAACTCTGTTTTTTCTTGCTTTTATTTTTTAATATAATTTTGTATTCTGTTTTAATAAGATAATTTTCCTTTTTTTTTTTTTTTTTTTTTTTTTTTTAAATGGGAAAATTTTTCAGTTTTTTTTTCTATAGAGCAGTTTTGAGCATCTCCAATATTTCTGAAAATTCTTTTTCAATTCTTTTTATGTAGAAAAAATAATGAATCTTAAAAAAAAAAAAGTGAATGCTTTTTGAATTAAATACCGTGGTATAGTTACTTCATATTACAATCCTAAAAATCGGAATTGATTTACAATCCTATAAATCCTGAGATTTTTTTTTTTTTATTTCGAATACAAGATTTTCAGGATTAATTAATGAGCGATTTTGTACAGAAATTATATATAACGTAATTATATATTACAGTAAAATAAAGTTATTTAATTTAAAAAGAAATTAAAAAAATAAAAATAAATATCAATGAATAAATAAAAAAAATAATTCCCTGGGAAAACTAATTGAGAATAATAAAATTTTGTCGCATTTTGGTAGTTTATCACAGTAAATAAAACCTTAAATATGTTTTTTAAACCTTGTTAGTTCCTCATAAATGCAATAGGACTTATCCCCATACTCCAATCTATATATCGTAATTTTCTGCGTATAATCCGCAGATATAATATGTCGTTCCTCCACCAGAAATTTTGTTAAACACAAACATCTATATTATTTTGAAGAAACAGCTCGTATAAATAAAAACTCGATTTCTGGTGCAGAACTGACTTACCTGTCCTGCGGATTGTACGAAGAAAAATACGGTAACATCTTTCTAACGTTGACCAGTTACGATTATATTTTGTAGAAACGACAGGATAGTGACAATAAACTACGCGAGAATAAAAAAATAACATAAATGTAATATTTAAGCACGCGGACTCAGTTTCAGTGATATAATAAAAAAAAGAAGACGACATTTTCTGATTAGATCATTTATTTTATAGAAAAAATTATTTTTAAAAGTTGCATCTTTACAAATCCTTTCAAGCGTCATTTAAAACCCAACAATACTTTAAAGGTATAAAAAAAAAAAATTATGAACTTTTTCATAAATTGACTGAAAAACGCAATAAAAGTATAATCAAAATAGGTACTAAATGTTTTTAACAAAAAAATATGCCTAAATGAATAAAAAATAAAATAAAAGGGATCTCGCCAACATGGCGGTAAAAATTGCCATAGGGGTCCTTTATTAAAGCTGTCTTGCCTAGGGGAAATATCAAAACTGGGTCTTCAAACATGAATTTTATTTCGAAACTTTTCTTTGAATGATTTGGTTTAGGTATTATTAGCGTTTCATCCCAGAAAAACTAATAATAATTTGGCTTCTAGCGAATTAAAAATTTAATTGGAGGGTGAAATTGGTATAAGATTTACTATAAGTTTCAAATTTTAAAGGTAAATAATTAAAAAAAAAAAGAAAGAAAGAGAACTGCGAAAATTTCGCGCGGGTGAGCTTGAATTTAATTAAATATGGTTTTTTTTTTTTTTTTTTTTTTTTTTTTATCTTTAATTGTCAACCGAATTTAGCGGTTTTCGGATTTAAACTCATAAATACTATATATATAGCCATTTTTTTTTTTTTTTTTGTCAAAAATTTGCGATTTTTTTTTAAAAGATTTTTCATCAAACAAGTTAAAAATTATCCTGATTGAATTAAGAGATAACTAGAATGAAATAAACATTGAAATCAGCCTATTCGTTTTGGAGCTACAGTATCACAGACACACACACACACAAATAGACAAAGGCTTTCCCTCGTTTTTTAGTTGGGGAGTTAATGACAATGAAATTAGATTGGAACATTTAAGTAAAAACATGTTTAAGTTTGGATCTAAGCTTTTTTCCCCCTCCCATTTTTACTATTCCAGGAGAGTGTTATTTCCCTAAATGTACCATTTCCTCATTTTCACTACAATACGATACATTTCATTGTTATATCAATTTTAAATGCGTTTAAAATATGCATAATTAAAGTCCAGCGAGACTAGACTCCTGGTCATTTTAATCCGGTCCACGTTTGCCGCTTACATTTAATATGTTAAATTTCCACATCCTTATTATGTGCCTTTGCTTCTCTGGTAATTTATATTTATTTCTACGATTTCAAATTTAAGCTTCCCTTCCAGCGTTAATTTTTAAGTTTAACGCGGTAACTCCTTCTGGACATTTAGCGCACACTTAATAGCCATAGATCACTCTGTAGGCGGCATGTCTTTTGGGGCAAGGAGTTAGGACTGAAACTTATTACACCGTTGGTGATTATTTTAATGATGTTATTTGGATCCTGCTGAAGACTGTATTACGTCTGCCCTGCTGGACTTAATACTTCTCTCTAATGACATTCATATTAGTTGCAGAGTTACGTGTAATTTATGCCTGTTTTCATGTTGTCTGTTGACATTGTTTTATGTGGATCATTACCTTGTTTATGTTAAAGTTATGTGTTTGTTTTGAACAGTGCCTTGCTTGTATATGTTATGCAAATTTAGAAAACACGTAGTACTTGAAGGGTTTTGGTGAACTGTAGTTAAAAATATTTTTTACGATTAAGGTATCATTCAACTAGTTTAAAAATTTATTTAATGAGGCTATTTTACAGGGGTGGGGAATTTTTAGAAAATTTTACCAGTCAAGTAATTTTTTTTTTTTTTTTTTTTTTTTTACCAGCCAGTAATATGCGGTATACATAATCGATAATCTTTATAAAATTTACGCAAATGTAAGGCAAATTGACCATTTAGCAAAATTGTTTTAAGTTTTAAAAAAAACAGTTCTTAAACTGAAAACACAGTGTTCAGTATAGAATAATAACAACTTAAAAAGATAATAAAATCTGAAGTAGTTGCCTATTCAAACACTGTTTATACTCTTGGGAGTTTTTTGTACTGTTTTATTGTATAAACGAAGCTGATTTAAGTTTCCCTCGCCATGCCTAAAAGATTTCTCGACAGTGGCGAGTACAATATACAGTGGAACCTGTCTAAAGTGACCACCCTAGGGACCGGCTAAAATGGTTACTATATGCAAGTGGTCACTTTATAAAGTCTCTTTAAAATTGGAAAATGGTCACTTTAGTCAGGAAAATGGTCACTTTATTCAGGTGGTCACTTTACCAAGGTGAACACTTTTACAGGTTCCACTGTATACACATATTGTATAACAGTTGATTTTTAATTTTCATTCAAAACAAAAATCTAATTTTAAAGTATCACACAACTTACTAATTGGAACTATTTTAAAGCAATATATATTATAGGTCTGATGAAGATATAAAATAGATAGTGGGTTAAAATGGGTATCTTTAACATTTTGTTTATGCTATGTATGTTTTGGTGTAATGAGTGTTAAATATACGAATATTTCGGTCCATTTGTTGGCAACTTTTATTTTCGTAAAAAAAAAAAAAAAAAAAAAAAAAAAAAAAAACTTTCTATTTTAAATTTTGCAATACATGTAACATTCTATTTATTTTTAGAATGCATGGGTTTTTTTACTAAACACTAAAAAATAATTAGAAAAAAAAAAAAGCGTAAAAAATAGAAAATATCTTAAGTTATATTCAAATTCTACGTACAAAACTTGGTTTCCTTACCAAAAACTGTGGAGTTTACTTCACATTACACGGTTTACATTAGAAAAAGATACTGAGTCAGATTCTCTCACTCTAATAAAAAATACAAGTGCTATTTTTCAAATTTAAGTGAGTAGTTACTTATTTTATTGCATGTGTAATTTCAGTCTTTAGCTTTTAAACTTTATAGCTGCTTCTTAATTGAAATGTACATAGCTTCATAAATTTTTTTAACAAATCTTTAGAATTAAAAAGTTTTTTGAAAGAACCAAGAGATTTTCAATTATTATTATTATTATTTTTTTAATTGACTCCGTTGGTATTTTATTTGTTGGGGTAGCTACGCTTGGCCTACCGCCACCATATAAATGACCAGTGTTAAGAGTCCAACAGTAATTGATGCGTTAAATTTGCACACAATTGCTCATTTAAACAATCGCGTACCTACAAACAAAATATATAATTTTATTACACGCATTAAAATATCGTCAAGGTTGTTGATCATTCGCAAGAAAATATAAAAATAGCAAATAAATACTAAAATGTATTGCCAAAGTAAAATACTCCATATGGGCCAACGGTTTGCCAACGATTGGGCCACTATTCCAGCCAACGGCCATTTATAACCGTTGGCAAACAAAAGCCTAACGTTGATTCAAAGTGGGCCCATATAAATTTTGTTTGCAGTGTTAGATCTAAATTCAGAGTACTAGTTGCGTTATGCGTCGAGGTTACACGTACTCCAATTTATCCTATATATTTCTTGAGCAGTTTGTAATTTACAAACTATCAATCCGACTAACATACAAACGGGCATTACATGAATTTTCAGATTCCTCATATCGTGACTGGGAAAAAAAACTGTTCGCGAATGTCTAAGTTACTCATACCTTTAGTATGATGGGAGCTAAAAATAAGAATATGAGAGAAGAAATATTTTTTTCAACGCATATCCATAGAGAAAATTTCCTTCCTCAATAAAAATAACTGGCAGTTATCCTCGCACTTTCGTCAAGAAAAAATCCCCATAAATATGTGACCATGTCTTAAAATTGTCATGAAAGAATTCACAGTGACAGGAAATTAACTTAACCTTCTAAAGAACGCTGCTCTGCGTTAACATGATACTCAAAGATGAAAGGACCATAAATATTTCCTGTAAGAATGCGATGAGTGTGGCGTATCAAATTGAAGGTTTCATATAAACACACAAGCGAGTAAGCTATACTGGAGATGAATTAACCCATTTTATCCCAATTTATTTATTTTGTTCAAATTTTGAGAAAAATTATATTTTTTAAGGATAATTAAACCTAAATAAACTAAATATAACAAAATTTGGCAGAAAAAAAAAAAAAAAAATCTGTATAAGAAATCTTTTCACCTTGTACGCAGGACATTGAAATAAAGAGGATTAAATTTGCACTTATATCTTTTAGTGTTCAATAGTGAAAAGTGCTTTCCGAGTATAAAGTTTTGCTTTATCTGTATAATACTTTCTTATTTACATGATAGTTCTCCGATAAGAATTTTCAACCGCAAAGAGAAAATAAACCACGCCCCCTAATGCAATGATTAAACAAAGATTCCAGATTGAGGAGGAGGAGGAGGTGAGACACATAACACACTAGCAGAAAGAAACTTATATATACCATTATATATTCCAGCTGACAAAATATTCGCACCAAGCAAATTCTGATTTCTGTAGGCTATTTTTCAGCTGTCCTTTAATAGGACAATGGGATAAAATGGGTTAAGGCATTTTACAGTTGATATTTTAAATCATCCTACTGATATAAATTACAGTAGTCTGTACAGACTTTTCAGACAAGGTCCTGCTTTTGTGAAAAATCTACACGTGATTTTGTAAATCTAAATTTAGTGTGAAAATCAAGCTCTTCTGAGCTTTTCTGCTAAGGTCCTTTATTTGTGAAATTGTGAAAAATGTAATTTTGCAAAATAAAATTACAATTAAGGTTTCATTTAGACAATGACGGTTCTTTTTTATAGAGCTAAGCTCACACATATGCATAGAAACCTTTTATAAATTAGGAATTGAATATCAGCTTTTCGGGGAAAATACAGCAGAACAACACCATATTATGCAAGCAGTCTGTTCATACCATGAAATGAAAGATTAGTTTTCAAAATAAAACAGATTTATCAAAGGTCTGTTTTTAAGAGGAAAATTTTTTTGAAAAGTCCTTTCTTGGGATAAACAATTTTGTGAAGCGTTCTTCTTCAGGATAAACGATTTTGTGAAGGGTCCTTTTTCAGGATAAATAATTTTGTGAAGGGTCCTTTAACGGACCCAGGTTTTCCTTTGGACAGACCCCTGAATTACTTTGATTATCAAATAATTGAACAGATTAAACCTCGTGAATTTTTTTAAAGAATTAGAAAATAATGAACAGAAAGCAAATTAGTTGACATAGGTGGACTCTGCTGTGTTTCCCAGCATATATTTGCTCTCATAAATTTCTGTTATGAGGAATAATTCATAAATTTCTCTCATAAATTTCATGTTAAGAGTAATAAAATCGGCTGATCATTCACCATGGTTCAGGCTGAAATGCCCAGCCCACTAGGTTACCAAATCTCCAATCCAGTACATTTATCTTATCCTAACCTGCTGGTTATTTTTATTAGGGCTTGTTTCCAATTTTAGTTTTCATGCAGTTCCATCTATTTCCAATGCATCCTCATAATGTACATTTTTTTGCCCTATTTTTACTAAAATTTGCCATGGTTGAGAAAATCTTAAATTTCGGATAATTTAAAAAGTTTTCAAAGTAAAATATCTATAGTTGTTAATGTTCATGCCAGCATTATAAATGATATTTTAAAATTGATCCGATATCTTTACGATGAAAATAATTATTCCCAATGCACGTTTATACGAAATTTTGTCTTGTCTCATGTTAAGAAAATCGTAAATTTCAAATAACTTAAGATTTATAAATGATAGCAGGAAGTTTAAACTTGGCATTCTAAATCTGTATCATGTACAGATATGGATATCATTTGAAAATTTTTATTAGAATCAGACCAATATTCATGCCCAGGGGCATTTAAAATTATTCAAATACCGATGTCAATAGGCAAAATTTCTCATGATACATTTTAACATATTTATGCTAAACAAAATGAATAAAATATTTTTACTATTCATAAAAACATCGTTCACATAAAATGTGATATGAAAAACTCATTTTTCTTTTAGACGGAAAAGAATTTTTAATGTATTAGGAGTGTAATCAAAATGGCTCGAAGTGCATTTCAGGTTGTTTATTTATATATTATATATATATATTGCTGTATTTGTTTGGTGCGCATTCATTTTATAGACAGCTAAAAGGTAGGTGTACCCGGCGCTGCTCGGGTTGAAATAGTACTTATGAAATTTTTGAATTGAAGAAAAGACAAAGTAAAAAAAATCTGAGGTGGAATTAAAATTAAATTAAAATCTTTTAGCTTTATGATATTGTTAAGTTTCAGTATCAAAATCATTTAAACGTTAAAATTAAGAGAGGAATTTAATGGAATGAAAAGAAAGCAGTAAAATGAATTACTACATATACTATATATCAATAAAATCCTGATTATAACAGTTTCAACTCATTGTGAGAACTAAAAAGAATAAAATCACAAATAAACAAACAAACAAACAAACAAACAAAAAAAGTTTGCACGATCATTTTTTTTCTCCCGACATAAAAAGATGTGCCCTTAGCGTAACATGCCCCTCTAGCTTAACGGAGAGGAAGGAGGAGTAGAAGAAGCTGCGTCCTTAGCGTTGTTTTATCTATGCTAATTGGCATAGCGAATGAGAAAGTAATATGAGTGCCACACCAGATTATTGTTATTTAACTCTGGTTGCCCCTAAATAAAATCTAAAATTTAACCAATTAGTTTTTCGTTAATGCTACTTACAATGTGTTTTACCTTTTGCTCTAGTAATATTTAAATGATCGACTGCCTGTCTTCATAATTGCATTCAGTATTGTATCTAATCGGCAACAGGTTGAATAGTATTGCCTTGGGGGTTTGCTCTCAAATTTCTCGTAAAACAAGATCGTGTTTACGTCCTTGCTCTGGACGTCCGGCATTCGGGGCACGCGTTCCTGGCGTTTGACCTTTACAAATATTTCCATAAAAGAAATTGAGAGTGATAGAATGTTGTCACTCCACTTAAAGCTGGTGCCTGATGCGATATTTTAAAGACATGTCGCGTGCTAGTTTTTCTTTTGCTATTCATCAGTAAATAAAGAAAATATTTACTAATGTATTTATCAGTATTTGCAATTTTTTGGCATAACTAAAACATGGTTGACATTTAGGAAATAACCTGCAAGTGCTAAGGCGAAAAGAAAAATTCTAATTGTGAAAATCATTGCAAGTCTTATTCTATGCCCATAAAAGGCATAGCAGGGGTATATTTTTACGTGCATTTTTTTATTTCGACTTTACTTTTTATAAACCTCCTTTTTTTAAAGTATTTTAATGTTATAATATTATTTAAGAAATTACTGATCTGGATTAGTGGGACGTTGATAATATAATAAAATTCATAGTCAATAAAAATGTAAAAAACAAAACTGCGACCCCTTGCATAGTCGTCTAAATTTATTTCAATTTTCAAAATAACAAACATGGGCGTCTATTCTCATTTTCACTTTCCCTCACCCATATATATGGTAAAGAAAGTATTGTTTTAATGTTAGATTTTTATAAAATCAGGGGTTTCGATCCAGGCAAAATTTGGGTCCCTTTTGCGGCCCCTTCACAAAATTCCCCGTAGTAAAAAGGGACCCTTCACAAAATTCAAATTCATAAAAAGGGACCCTTCACGAAATTCAAATCCATGAAAAGGGACCCTTCACAAAATTCAAATTCATAAAATGAGTCCCTTCACAAGATTTTTTTTTTTATAAAAATGATCCTTTTATTAAATGTTTTCAGTATTATTTTTAATTAATGCCTTAATTTTGCTCAACAAAACTATTAACTTGATAATTAAACATTACATAAAGTGATTGTAAAAACGAAAAATTTTACACAATATTTTACTTTTTCACAAAAATATTTTATATTTCACAAAAATAAATAAAAATTTCACAAAAATATTTTGTTTTTCACAAAAAAGGGACCCAAAAATTAAAACCTGGATCGACCCCTGAAAATGATACTACATTCGTTGAGATCAAGCACATGGTTGTTCGTGTACAGGGGCATCCAAGAGATAAAAATACCTTACATCTATATGTATGGGGGATATTTTTCTGAGGTACAGGGTACAGTTTAATATCTTTAGGCTACAGCTGCACGAAAGAAAATGAAATGAATATATGTCTTTTATATGCATAAGAATGAGCATGTTTAGTTTAATATGATACGGAAATCTTTCACCATTCGTTTACAGAACTACGCAAAAGAAGTAGAATGTAGTGAGATTATACATGGAAATTGCTGGAAGTGCATTTCAGTATGGGAATAAGAATAAAGAATTTATGCAGAAGAGCATGTTTAGTTTAATAGGATATGAAAATCATTCACCATTCGTTTACAGGACAACACAAAAAAACTAGAATGTAATGGGATTATACATGGAAATTGCTCGAAGTGCGTTTCAGTATGCTCTGTATCAATTATGTAGGACATAGTTAAAGTACATAATCGGGTGTGTGCGTATTTTATCCGTTTGCGGCGCAAGACAATTCGGATCATTTAAGTTATACTGCCACCGGAATTCATGAACTAAATTAAACTAAAGGAAATTTTAAATTTTAAGGTTAAAAAAAATCGGCCTTTTCTGATATGTTAAAAACGTAAGTTTTTTCTAAAAAATTTCTGGGATGAATTTTTGCAGTTGGGAAGTGAAATTAGGTGGTATAAAATATATACCACCGCCCCTGAAAGGGTTATAGGAGACATACAGGACTACGAAAAATTAAACAAAATCATTCTTTTAGTTCCCCATCATACTATAGGTATGGGGAACTTAGGTAATCGTGAAAATTTTCGACCTCGGTTTTTTGTCTTTTCTACACGTTTTGATGTGAGGAATCCGAAAATGACAAAATTTCTATGGTGTCTGTCTGTAGGGTGTCTGTTAGTCTGTTAGTGGGTCAGTCCATTAGTTTGTTAGTCTGTGTACACGATATCTCAAGAACAAATTGTCGCAGAGAGGTCAGATTAGCTTTAAAATATTACTTTCGACACTGGCAAGAACCCTATTCATTTGCAACATTCGAATTTAAAAACTTCGTAAGTTATTAGAAATTTACGATTTTCTTAACATGGGAGAATAGGACAAAAATTCACTTAAACGTGCATTAAATGGAAACTTTTTACTGTAAAAAGATCAGACCAGTTTTAAAATATCCGTTTTGATGCCGGAATGAACATCAGTAACTATCAATATGCTACTTCGAAAATTTCGCAAGTTATTGGAAATTTACGAATTTCTTAACATGGCAGTATAGGGCAAAATTTCACATAAACGTCAATTTTGAGAGATATTTTCATCGTAAAGATGTCAGACTTCTTTTGAAATATTATTTAGGACACGGGCATGAATATTAATGACTATGAATTTTCCAATATAAAGATTTCGTAAGTTATTGGAAATTTACGAATTTCTTAACATTGCAGAATAGAGAAAAAATTTCACATAAACGTCAATCTTGAGGGATATTTTCATCGTAAAGATGTCAGACCACTTTCGAAATATTATTTAGGATACTGGCATGAATATCATAGACTATGATTTTTCCAATTAAAAAATTCGTAAGTTATTTGGAATTTACGATTTACTTAACATGTCAGAATAAGGCAAAATTGAGCACAAACTTCCATTTTGAGGATCCTAAATACATTAGACAACTTCAAAATTACGTTTATGCTATTTGTTTGAACCTAATTGAATACAAATATTCTACTAGGAAAATTTCGTAAATTATTCGTAATTTACGATTTTATCAACATAGCGGAATTGTAAATTTTTCATATAAATATGAATTTTGAGGATTATTGCATTGGAAATAGTAGCATGAAAACTAAACAACAGAATTGAGCCTGATAAAATAAATTAATAGATTAGAATAAGATAAATATATCGAAGTGAACGGTGGGTAGCCTATTAGGCGGGGATTTCATTCTGTCACTGTATCAAGCTTTGGTCAAATTCATTTCTTTTAACATGATTATAATATGTCTCGCACTAGAAATTTATGAGAACATAAATATGATGGGGAACTGAGCAGAGTCCACCTATGCCAACTAGTTTTATTTTCTGAACATTACATATATAAGGAAAGTATTGCAGTAATCACAAACATATTTGACTTTGAGATTTTGGTGTATCTATATGTTTCGAGAGTATAATGAGTTAATTTTTGCTATTTTTACGGTGATGTATCGGTGTATGTATGTATGTGTGTGAGTGAACGCGATAGCGCTTAAACTGTTTGTTTAAATGATCTGAAAGTTTCTACGTATGTTATAGGTCACTGTAGTACGAATTCTATAGATTTTGGGGGATCTAACACTTATTGTTTTTTTTACAGGGATACAGTGCAATATTCTTTATCATTATAGCCTATGGGCTGAAATTACTTAACGTGCGATAGCGTCTAGATGGCTTTTTCGATTAAGTTATTAAATTTATATACATGTTATACGTCACCGACACACGAATATAGATTTTGATAAATCTAGCACTATGTCTCCAATTATTTGAAGTGCAATAGCGTTAAATTAAATAACGTACTAATTATTTGGGAAAAATTGTCAAACATCCTATTTTTTTTTCTTTTGTTTATTTAACGATTTTTCTTTATGTAAACAACCGTTAATTACTTAACGTTCAGAAAGTCGAGTGGAGGACTCAAAATTGTTTTTATATTGGCCTCATGTTTGATTTCTGATTTTTTTTTTTTTAAGTTATTTTCATCAAGGTTGGCAAGGCATGTTATGTATTTATTTAATAGAAATGGTATAGATTGTATGCATTTTATTAAAAGAACTTTAATTAATTAAGGAGTGTTTATTATTTTGAGTTTAACAACGATTTTCTTTCAAAATTAAATTCAAAATAAAATATTCAGCTTGTAGAGGTTAAAAAGATTGGGAGTTTTACTCTATGTCAATAAGTAAGAAGTTTATTTTAATTTTCAAAATAACGAACACGGCTGTTTACTTTTATTTTCTTCGTCTAAAACTATATTTTCCGAAAATCAATATTAATTCCCCTTAAACGCAATAAAACGCGTTTTTTGATGAAATAAATGTTGACGTGGCTTTTTGGGAGAGTTTTCTGTCTACTTTATTTATTACAGTATAGTTATTGTGTCATCAATATATTGATCAGAAATCGTTACACCATTACGTAAATTACTATTTTGTGTACTTTTTTAGTATTTTTTATTTGTTTTACGATTTTCGTGCAAAATCTTGTTTCCTGTTATATATATTCTTCAGCATCTCTGGAAAAAAAGCAAAGATCTTCTACAAACATTGTAGAACTGTGATTTTTTTAATGTTTGTAAAAAAAATCTGGAGTGACTCCACTCGACTTTCCGAACATTGAGTAATTAACAGTTTTGTAGTTAAAGTAAAGTAAAGAAAGAGGAGTTATTAAACAAACAAAAGAGAGAAAACCATAATAGAGTGTTTGAGTATTTTTCTCCATATATTACACGATGTTTTATTTAACGCTACTGAACTTTGAGCCCATAGATCATAATGATAAAGAAATTTTCGTTGTGTCCCTATAAAAACCTATAAATGCTAGATTCACCAAAATGCTTATAGTTAGTGCAACAGTGATTTATAATATTTATATAAATTTTCAGCTCAATTGAAAAAGGCGTTTAGATGCTATCGCACTTTTAAAAATTGGGTCCCATAGGCCATAATGATAAAGAATTTTTCTTTGTGTCCCTGTAAAAAAACTGTAAGTGCTAAATTCACCAAAATCTATACAGTTCGTGCAACTGTGACCTATAACATGCGTAAAAATTTTTTGCTCAGATTAATAAAGCGTTTAGACGCTAACGCACTTTTAAAAATTTGGCCCCATAGGCCATAATGATAAAGAATTTTTCTTTGTGTCCCTGTAAAAAAACTGTAAGTGCTAAATTCACCAAAATCTATACAGTTCGTGCAACTGTGACCTATAACATGCGTAAAAATTTTTTGCTCAGATTAATAAAGCGTTTAGACGCTAACGCACTTTTAAAAATTTGGCCCCATAGGCCATAATGATAAAGAAGTTTTCCTGGTGTCCCTGTAAAAAAACTATAAGTGCTAGATTCACCAAAATCTATAGGGTTTGTACTATGGTGACTTACAATATACGTACCAACTTTCAGCTTATTTGAACAAAGCGTTCAGACGCTATCGTGTTTAATCACATACATACATACATCGTCTTAAAAATTGTAAATAGGAATTCAGGGAACCTCAAAACGTATAGAAACACCAAAATCTCAAATTCGGATTTTTGACATGATTACAATACTTTCCTCACTATAGTGTTCGGAAAGTAAACATGTGTGTTATGAGAGATCATGGTATTTCCTGAACATTTTAAATTTTTATTATCTTCTATTATTCATAAAATTGGATTCGTTACAAAAAAAAGAAAAAAAAAAAAAAAAAAAATGATCATTCTTAAAAAAAAAAATCTGGAGTGACTGCATTCGACTTTCTGAACAATATGAACGCTTGTATAAATAAATTAAAGTAAGAGAAAATTATAGCAGGGTGTATGAGTACTTTTCGTCATATAGTATGTTGTTTAATTTAACGCTATTGCCCTTCAAATAATTTGAGCCCATAGATCATGATGATAAATTTTCTTTGTGTCCCTGTAAAAATCTATAAGTGATAGATTCACCAAAATGTACAAAATTCGTGTGATGGTTACCTATAACATGCATATAATTTTTCAGATCAATCGGATATGGCATTTAGACGCTATCGCGTTTTAAATAACTTCAGCCCTTTTATCACAATGATAAAGTATTTTTCTTTGTGTCCCTGTGTAAAAGTGTATAAGTGTTAGATTCGCCAAACCTCTAAGGTTTGTGCGATTGTGACCTATAACATGCGTACAAATTTTCATTTTATTCAAATAAGGAGTCTAGACGCAATCGCACTTTAAATAATTTGAGTTTATAGGGCGTAATGATAAAGAATTTTTCGTTGTGTTCTTCTAAAAGAACTATATGCGCTAAATTCACCAAAATTTATAAACGTCGTGCAACGGTGACCTATAGCATGTGTATAAATTTTCAGCTGAATTGAATAAGGAGTTTAATCGCTATCGCAGTTTAAAGAATTTCGGCCCATATAGACCATAACGATAAAGAATTTTTCTTTGTGTCCCTGTAAAGAGAAAAAAAAAAAAAAAAAAAAAAAACTGTGATAGCTAGGTTTACCAAAATTTTTACAGTTCGTGCGACGGTGACTCATAGCATGTGTGTAAATTTTCAGCTCAGTCGAATATAAGGCATTTAGACGCTATCGCACTTTAAAAAATCTGGTGTGTAACAGCCACACGACTTCCATTACCCAGTACTACACACATTGTAAACATTTTATATACATTTTTGATTTAAATAAGTAACAAAATTGCTCTTACAAAAGCATATTTAAACGTGAGTTAAAATGGCGAGTTTGAAAAAAATCCGTACAGCTGTATTTAAAGGAACGCCCTTGGGAGACCTGAAATTGAGCTATTTATACAGGACGCCTATCAATTTTCCTGGACTAACCAACAATGTCATTCGAAAGGACATCTAATAGAGTGTTTATATAGCAAATTTGAAGAAAATCGTTAGAGCCATTTTTGAGATACGGACTTACGGTCCCACTTCCGGTTTCCGATGTCCCACTTCCGGTTTTTCAATTTTCACCAAAATTTGGAAATTTCATCAGACGTATTTCAATTATAAAGTTTCGTAGCTCTATTTTTATTAGCTTCTGAGCTATAATAGCCAGAAGATTCTCCACATACATACATACATACACACACACACACATACACACTGACCAATTGCCAAAAACCACTTTTTTGGACTCAGGGGACCTTAAAACGTGTAAATCAGGTGAAAACCCGGTATCGAATTTTCAGACCGAATACAATACTTCCATTACCTACGGTAGTAGGGTAATGGAAGTAAAAATTGGTCCACAGATCATAATGATAAAAAACATTTTCTTTGTTTCTCTGTAAAAAAACTGTAAGCGCTAGATTCACCAAAATCAATAGAGTTCGTGTTATGGTAATCTGTAACCAGGGCCCGAAATTTCAACTCAGATTACACTCGCCGAAAAAAAGTTTTACTCGCCACAAAATAGGGTCGTTATTTTTTTTTTTTTCTTTCTTTCTCTTTTATGCATTTTGTTTTTTTTTATTTTTCCTAACAACTTAAAATGCTTTTACAAATATGCCTAAAATTATATGTATTAAAAGTGTGTCCTATATCATCATGTCTTATAATCAGGGCTGGTCAGCCTGCAGCCCGCAGTGAAAGGTTCTGCGGCCCGCGACAGAATTTAGGTAATTTCTAGTATGGCATCTTCGGTTAAAATATCTATATTTAATAAATTGTTTCTGACTTTTTTAATTAAAATACGGATTAAGCTAGCTAAATAAACAAATATTGCGCTTATTGATGTTAATAAAATATTATCATATCAATAATTGATTCTCACTATTATACTTATGAATATATAACCATAAGTTTGACTGTTTTATAGTTGTTTTATAAACAAAAATATTTAATATGCATATTTTCTGTTTTAAATGCTCACGAGGCCACCGGAAAAAGAATTACTATATGTATATGGTTAATGCATTTACACCTTCTGGCCCACATGTGTAAAATATATTTCCAATGCGGCCCGCCAAAAGTTTTGGGTTAGACAGGCCTGCTCATAATCATTTATAATTAAAAATCATTATAATGTATTGTATTTGAGATTTGAAAAAGATTAAAACATCTAATAACATAAACGCAAAGCGTCATTAAAGAAAAAAAAAAAAAAAAAAAAAAAACTCTTAAGAAACAGTATTCTAATAAATCTTTTTATTGTGAAGGATTAAGCTTCATTATTTACCTATTATTATTATTATTTTTTTTTTTTATCAGAAATGTCTTTTTCGTCTGTTTTATTTTTGTAATCAGACTGAATGTCGATGTGTATAACGTGTTCGTTGTTGTCATTTGAAATAGCCATTTCGGGATAATTTTTTCAATAAAATCGTTGCTTTCAAATCATTACAAGCGCAAATCCTTGTCGTTTCAGTAAAAAACTAGAAAATGTGAAATGTTTTTCGATTATTATTCCACAGAATAAACATAGTCAGCATCTTTAAAAGAGCTCAGGCTCATTTTCATGCACCAATATCACATATGCAAGCTTTCGCATTTCTCTTTTCTCGGACAGTGGGGCTCTCTGCTCGTCTATTCTCAATCTGCTTGGAGAAATCACAGTGCCAGAAAGGAAACTGCCGAAGAGATTAAAACTTTTATATGCATGCACTAAGCATTTTTTCCTTTCTCAGGCTGGGGCGATCGTCGGACAGCGCTCACACAGACTCGGCACTCTAAGAAGAGAAAAAAGAGAGGTTAAATATGAAGTTATAAGATGGCAAGATTTTTCCATATTTAAATCTACAAAAAGAATGTTTTCTGTCACCATATCGTGTAAGAATTCTATTTATAACTAGACCAAATTTTTACTCGCCAATGGCGAGCTGGCGAGCGGAAATTTCGCGCCCTGTCTGTAACATATGCAACAACTCATTTGAACAAAGCGTTTAGGTGCTATCGTGTTCACTCAGTCACATACATACATCATCGTAAATATGAATTCAGGAGAACTCAAAACGTGTAGAAACACCAAAATCTCAAATTCGGATTTTTGACATGATTACAATACTTTCCTCATTATAGTGTTCGGAAAGTTAAAAAAAAAAAAAAAAAAAAAAAACTATTTTTGTGTGCATGTTTTCTAAAGAAAAAAAGTTTGCATCGCAAATTTATTCTGCAGCTATAACATAGTGACCCTCAATAGAGAGAGACTGGACAGTGAACAAAAATTTTGGTCGTTCGTTGACTGACCACTCGATCTCCGTAGAACATACAGTAAATCATCGTTTATACGTCTTTTACATTTATACGTCCTTTTAGTGAAGTCCTGATTCCTTCTAATTCATTTTATTGCAAAAATTCTTCGTTTATACGCCCCTAATATCGGCTATACGTCTTTTCCACTTTACTAAAATTTGCAAAATTTCTCGGCCTGTCATTATTTTCCATTCTAAATAAGACTGATTTTTCCTAGAAAGCATCTTAAATGGAGGAATACATGAAAGATCGAAGAATACTGATCAAAGAATCAATTAAATTCAAAGTAGAATTTTTAATACTCATAGACAAACAACAAATCAGACGAATATAAAAGATTTTTAGTGTTATTAAATAACTATTTGTATGAACATAAATCGTATTATTATTAACGATGCGCAGTATATATAATTAATATTTAAAATTTGTTAATATAGTTCTTAAGAAATGTAATATAATACTCAACATATGATATATGTGTGATAAGTACTCAGTCATGCATTAATAGTATGATTTTTCTCACTTTTTATAATAAATCTTTTTTTTTTTTTTAATTATCGTCTTCAAAAAATGTATAGTATACATTTATTAACTTAAGAAACTTTATTAATTAGTATTTTCATATAAATTTTGCGTAAGCGTCATTAAATTTGTAGTAATCAAAGTGTAAATTAAATTTTGATTGTACGTCTTTTCATTTATACGTCCTTTTTACGTCAATCCCTTGAAAGACCTATAAACGGTGCTTTACTGTAATATACTTTTACCAGAGACTGATAATTTTCTTTTAGTAATTAAAATAACGGGAAAATGGTTTTGTTAATGGTTTTGTCAACCATGCAGAGATGTCATTCAAGACATTTTCATAGCGTAATATAACAGCCTGAACAACCATGGTGGATCGATCGTCGGGTCAGTGTCCAGTCTGTTATCATGTAGGGTCTCTATTATAAAACATTTCGAACATTATATTTTATAAGGCTGTTTCAAACTTTTTTTTTCCTTCTTTAATTTGCTAATGTTCTCCTATTAGATTTCCTGATGAAATCTTCACCGAAATGTATGTGAGATATAACATGTTTTTCATATCCCTGAAATTTCATGAGAATTCATAAATTATTTTTCTAGTTATTAAATAAAACGTATTAAATTGAAGGGGTTTCTAATATATCGTTTACCACCTGAGTTTGGTGCAATATTACTCAACAAATGCTAATACATAACCAAACCATATGGAAAGTCGTAGAATACTTAGCATCACTCAAGTGATATGCACCAAGTTAAAACAAAAAAATCACATTTTCCAAAACATGTATCTGAAATATTGAACATCATGTGATTACATCCATCATATGTCCATCATTGAAAAAAAAAAAAAAAAAAAAAAAAAAAAAAACTGGTGTGAAACAACCGCACGACTTCCATTACGACTATTACACGTATTACACGCCTTGTTTTAGAGATAATGAGATCAGAAGACAGAAAATTGACCTAACGAAGTAGAAACCTAAAAATTATCCGGTATGAGAAACTTGATACGCGTGTAAAGACATTTTAAACAGAGTTTACATAGCGAGTTAAAAAACAAGAAAAAAAAAAAAATGGTGGACTTACTTTTTAAAACAACAATTTCCAAGATCTGAACCTGACCTACCGAATCAGGATGATTGTAAATTTTCTTGTAATAACCACGTAATGCAAGAGAAAGGATATCTAAAATGTATTTAAGTAACAATTTTCAAGAAAATCGTTAGAGCCGTTTTTGAGATAGCAACATTTACCAAAACTTGGCATAGGCAATTATTGACTAGAAAACAATAATTACATACAAAATGATATTTAAAAGAGAGTTGATATGGGGAGTTTGAAAAAAATCCATACAGCCGTTTTTAAAGGAACGCACTTGCGAGACCTGAAATTGAGCTGTTTATACAGTACGCCTGTCAATTTTCTTGAGCTAACCAATTATATCATTCGAAAGGACATCTAAGAGAGTGTTTATAGAGCAACTTTTAAGAAAATCGTTAGAGCTGTTTTTGAGATACGAGCTTACGGTCCCACTTCCGTTTTTTCAATTTTCACCAAAATTTGGAAAATTCATCTGTACACCAGACCTGTCTTAATTCTTAAGTTTCGTTGTTCTATCTTTATTAGTTTCAGAGATATGATAGCCAGAAGATATTCTCTCTAGCTCTCTCCCCCCCCCCCCCCCCCCCCCCCTCAAACGCACACATACTGACCAATTGCCAAAAACTACTTTTTTGGACTCAGGAAACTTTGAAACATGTAAAACAGGTGAAAACTCGATTTCGAATTTTTGGACCGAATACAATACTTCCATTACTTGCGGTAGTCGAGTAAAAACGATAGGTGAGCGATCGTGAAAAATGTTGCATAGCATTAACAGGCTTTCCGTTAATTTATATGCATCGAAATGTAGTCAGTTTTTTTTTTAAATAAATATCTTACAGAAGTTTGGCGTGATTCCATGCAGCAGAAACTGAGATGTAGCTACCAAACATATCATGAAAAACACAATTGAACGGAATTACCTGTTAGCCGGTATCCATTCAAAATCATTTTTAAATAGCTATCTCACATATTAAGATTTATGTACTTATACGTACTATAGAAGATGAGATAGTCTTTCTTTAAAATCTTATATTCGACCATAAAACAGAAAGGAAAATTGCACCATAGCAGTACCACCTGTTGGACGAAGTGCACCCAAATTCCGTAAGCATAAATTTTCATGATGGTCCAATGACTCGCTCTGCAATTCCGATGATAGGGTCCTAAAATTCCGATGGCTAGCTCTGAACGAACAAATTAGGTAGCAGAACCTTTTCTTGCTAAATCATCAGCCATTTCGTCGTAGCAGAATGGCCAGACACAGAATGAAGAGTAATTCTATTATAGATGCAAATACTGACATTCTTAAATAATGCAGAAATTCAGAACTTTCTTATGTGTATACTGTAAATGTAACTTAGTTGTTTTTGTGATCGAAGTTAAGAAGAAAATTATCTAACAACATTTGCATATTTCATTTACGTCATATTTTTTTTCTTGTGAAAAAAATTCTTGAACTTGTATAATTGCCGTAAGCATCTAATAATAATATGTTTGAAAGATTTGTTTATTCTTTCTCAGATTTATCGCTTCAAGGGATTTCGTACGAATCGATTTCAAATCCACATTCAATTTTTGCATTCCACATCGAAACGTATTTGATATTGTGCGAGTCCAGAATAAAATGACCCATATTTTATTAATTTTTATGTGTTTGATGCAAACTTTTTTTTTCTTTCGTTTTTCTCTGATTATTTATTCATTAGCATAATTTAATTTCTTATCACGTATTTTTAATTAAAGATTATGTAGTGTCCTTAGGGTGTTTTATGATACATTTGCTTGCATTGCATGTAATATTGGGATTGGATCGAAATATTCAATATTTAATCAAATATATTAAATTTTGAAGATGATGTTATTGCTTTCTTTGTATTCAATAGAAGGAAGTATTGGTTTTGTAAAAAAATTGCCTTCGTGTTTTCGATAGATTATAGATGTTTTGGGAAGTGATTTGGCCATTATTCGAAAAAGGCTGTGTGTGTGTGTGTGTGTGGAGGGGGGGGGGCAAAAATATTGTGGCAGTTCTAGTTCAAGATCAAACGTGCAGAATTTTATATAAATTTGTGTTATTTCATCTTGACATAATTAATGCCTGTTGCCTTTCGACGCAAATCACCCAACAGGTGGCGTTTGCTGTACTGCAATTTCTTCTATTAAAGAGAAAGCTATATCTCAGCTTTTATTGTCTATTTAAAAAAAAAAAAAAAAAAAAAAACGTAATAAATAAAAATGCTATTATAAAATATTGTGCGAGTTCAATTAGGATGCATATCAGTCGACTGGTGATGCTTCACGCTGCAATTTATCCCGTGAATATTAATGCTAAATCTCAAGTTGTATGGTATATAAATGCACTAAACTTGATATGTAAAATAACTATTATGAAAACAAAGGGTGACTTCTTTTGTGAGTGTATTGGCCAATGCTGTTGCTCACCTTCTGTGATTTACCGCATTGTTTCATTTCAGCATCTATTTATTAAAATTGCTTTAATCTCTATATGTAAAAACTATTGTGAGAAGCTATGAATGAATTTTTGTGCATATTGTACAGTGCGTGTGGTGCTGTTATGTGGAATCATATAGAAGAAATTTTAGTGAAGTGCACAAGCACAACATACTAGTTCTTCGTAGCTAAACGGTAGGCGTCTGATTGAATATTGTTATTAAATGCTAGCGAAATTTTTTTTAAACTGCCGTCAATTTAAAAGGATTCTTGACATCTGTAAAAAATCTGCTGTGAAACAACCACACGACTTCCATTACCCACATCACACGTATTACGTGCATTTTTTGGAGATATATGCATTTTTTGGAATTTTCCTGCAAGAGAAACTTGATACACGTATAAAGACATATAAGACAGAGTTTACATAGCAAGTTTAAAAAAACTTTTTTTTTTTTTTAACACCAATTTCCGAGATCTAAAACGGAACTTCTACCTAATCAGGATGACCGTTAATATTCCTGTAATAACCATGTAATACATGAGAAAGGTTATCTAAAATGGATTAATGAAACAATTTTCAAGAAAATCGTTAGAGCCGTTTTTGAGATACCAACTTTTGCCAAAACTTGGTGTACACAATTATTGATCGGAAAACAGTAATTACAAACAAAAGTATATTTAAAAGGGAGTTAATATGGCGCGTTTGAAAAAAAAAAAAAAAAAAAAAATCTGTACAGCCGTTTTTAAAAAACGCATTTGCAAGATCTGAAATTGAGCTATTTTTCAGGTCGTCTATCAATTTTCCTGAACTAACCAACTATATCATTCGAAAGGGCATCTAATAGAGTGTTTATGTAGAAACTTTGAAGAAAATCAGAGCAGTTTTTGAGATACGGACTTACGGTTCCTATTTCCGGTTTCCGATGACCCACTCTAAAAAATTTGTATTAAAATATTATTTATGATACTCGGATTAATAATGTAAAACTCTGACATTCTATTTTAAGAACTTTTTAAATTTTTTTCGAAATTAGATTTTCATAACATAGCAATATCGAGCAATATAATGCATTAATTTGTATTATTGGGATTGTTCGCATTAGATATATCATTGCAATTACATAAAAACTAAGATTTGAGATATTGATCTTAATGAAAATAATCAGAAAAATACGACAAGGTAAATATATCTTTTTTATAGTGGGTGGGACATTTCATTCTCTGACCGGATCTGACCATTAGCGAACTTTATTTTTCTCATTACCAGTATTATGTAACTTATGATAAAAATTTATGCGGATGGGCACAGGGGATGGGCAGTTGACTAAAATATCCCATACGCTGTTTTTTTCCCCCTCAGTGTGTGTGTGTGTGGGGGGGGGGGGGATCGTAGACAATAACAGTTATATTTAATGTAATGTACACATAACACAATTCTAAATAAAAAAAAATCACACAAAAAAAAACAGCAATTATTGTCTTTAAGACAACAATATATTTATGTTCTCTTAAACAGCCTTTGTGTGAAGTATTTTTTCCCAGATAACAATATCTTATGTTTTAAACTTTCTTTGCTTAGACGTAATCTGTCTTTCCCTTTATTTTGAAGAGCACAGTTTTTATCACTAACGTGTTATCTTATTTGGAAGAAGACAACCCCAATGTTTTGTGGGAATTGTTGAATTTTACTTTTTTCTCCCATGACATGATGTAAAATTGATTTATGACACTGTTTGCAAGTTTTAAGTTCTCTCTCTGTCTTGTTTTATGTATACTTCACCATCCATCGATTTTTTTTCTTTTTCTTTTATTTATTACTAACCATTGTCGTTAAGGTTCTTTTTTTTTTTTTTTTGTTGACTTTGTTCTAAGTTTGAAATTGATTATTGAACTAGAAAGCCGCGTTTTACTGGGATTCTGATGTGTGGCCATTGTCTTCGATCTTCGATTTTGAAAAGACGTAAATTCTGAAGTGAAACTGCTTTTCTAACTTTGAAATATAGAAAAATACTTAGTATAAGCCTTTTCTTGCCTTTTTTGTTATTTTTAAGTAATAATCTTTGATGGATTTGTTGTTTTATCTTGGAACTAATTGCATGTAATTAAATCCCCCCTCCGCTCCTCCCTCTTGTTGTTTCCTCAATATGTTTGCCATTGCCAGAATTCCGATAACCCAGAGAAATTTATGTGTATAGATTTTTGTATTGCTGCTTTGGAAAATAAATAGTTATGTTAAGATAATAACTTTTATTATAATTCTTTTTTCCTATATTCAGTGTAAGAAAGTATTTGCTTCGTAAAAATTTTCGACTTCAGGTTTTCGATGGATTTACATGTTTTGAGAGGTCCAGAATACTCTTTCTTTCTTTCTTAGTCGGGGCTCATTTTAAAATTAATAAATAAGTGTAAGCGCTTTATATAAACACTTTTGGGAAATATGCCTCGGAATGATATTTCCTTTCCGGATAGGCTGCGAATTTGTTTTCTTACCGACAATTAACTTTCGTTTATTTTCCGAATAGCGTTGTTTGAAGAACTATGCAAAACGGAAAAATACGATTGAAACGCTTAAAATGGTTTTAAATACTGAAGCTATCCGTGATTTTTAGTTAGTATATGTTAGTGGTGAAACATATAATACTAACTAGTGTGTTATGGACATCACATAACTTTCTTTTATATCATCGTATATATCATCGCCACCTACTGGTTATAACATGCGTAAAAAATAACCAACATAACTCCTCACATTAAATATTTTATGTATGTAAATTGGTGTAATTTTAACCAATAGATGGTGACATATAACCATTTGAAGAATTGCATAATAGTGGAGAACAGCAGCCCTTATTCAAAGAACATATTCTTTGCCTTATTGTCGTCTGATATACACCCATATCGGACCGCATATATTTTCATAGAATCTAGGATGGGATATATAGGCTTCTAGTGAACAAAATATTGCAGCATGGCAGTGCCACCTGTCGCCCAACATAAATCTAAATTAAATCAGCAATAGTTTTGCATAATATCTCACATACCAAGTTTAGTGCATTTGTATGTCACAGAAGCTGAGATATTGCCTTCGTAGCAAATGGGGGTGAAATTGCAACACAGCAGCAGCACCTATCGGTTAATATGCACCCAAATTGACATAGTTTTGCATCATGGCATCCATAGACTTACATTTTGTACAATTACTAAAATACTATAGAAGCTGAGAGCCTTCCATTAAATGGAGTATGGAGGTAATTGTAGCATAGCAGTGCCATCTGTTGGACGGTTTTTTCTCGAAATGTAATCAGTAACAATTTAAATCAAGGTCTTAACTAAATATGATGTTCTGTTGAATTCCGTTCACTGGTTCTCGAAAAATCGATTCTAAAATTGGTCAACTCGTATTCAAAATATCTCAAAACGTGTAAATTATCGAAAACTAGTGTTCGAAAATTTTCACGAATACAATACTTTCTTTTAACGTATGTAGAAGAAGGTAAAATAGTTTCGTAAATGTTTACGCTCAATAAGCATTTTGAAGCAGTTTGAGAAAATAATGGAAATTGCTATTTTGATGATGAAATAAAAATAAATTGCTGTGAAAAACTGAAAAGAAACATTTGCAACAGTCCATAAACGTAACAAAGACGATGCTGGTTAATCTAGTCTAGAACAACGTTCTCTTCATTTAATTCTTTATGTAGTGTTTTATATCCTTTTGTAGAGCAGTGCATGTACATAAATGTACTTAAAAATTTAAAATAACTTCATAGTACTACAGGAGTTTCAAAAGACACAGGATTTGTTAAGATGTTTTAACAGAGTTATGTTGAAAGAAATATTTAAGAGAAAGGGGGTATGTATAGATATGAATTCTTTAAGAAAGAATACTAATTTAAACTTCAACTTTGCGAACATTTTTATGAAAATATTGATATTGGATTTTTACGGTTCGCTTCACTTACTGTCGTCGGAAGACCAAGCCAATGTTATTCTATGGGAAATTTTGTTTACTTATAACTGATTAACCGATACATTTTTAAAAATTCTCTTTTCACATATTCAGAAACTACACAACTGTTAAATTAACGGACGTTTTTTAAAAACTTTTTTTTTTTTAATATTTTATTTTGAAATTGTAAACTGAAAATTTTCACATTGGAAATTCGTATTTTTACAGCTTCAAAATAAAACATTTAAAAATCCGTTTTTACAAAACGTTCGCCAGTTTAACAGCTGTGAATTTTCTGAATGTGAAAACAGAATTTTAAAGTAGGTCTTAGTTAATGAGTTATCAGTAGATAAAATTTCCCATAGAATAACATTGGCTTGGGCTTCCGGCGACGATAAATGAAGTGACCTTTAAAAACCTATGAGGGCAACTGTAATAAAAGTTTAAGCGATATTTTTTAAAAGCTTTAATTCAAACTTTTATAAATAATGTATTTCTGGATGATATGTATATTTAATAATGAAGATCGTGCATTGCATTTCGTCAGTCGATTAAGCACGAATTTTTATTACGAAAATTAACTTTTTAAAAGCTAATTGCAGGACTCAGTTATGATGAGTAGACATTTTTACGATATAGAGCGTGGTCACTGTCAGGGAAAGTCAAGGAATCACGGGAAAAAGCAGAGGATTTCATTTAAAATCGGGAACTTCAACAATTTTTTGTGCCTAAGCACGAAACATTGGCGTGTATAGCCACAGTGTACATGTACGAAGTTAGTACAAAGTGGGAATTTCAAGCGAATTAAAGTACGTACTAGAGTAAAATCAATAATAAAAAAACTGATGAAATAATATTATGGTTTTAAAAAATTAAAGAACACGCTTTTATAGAACACAAAATATCTATCTTAGTATTAAAATGCAGAGTAAGAGAAAATCGTGTGAGTGACACACCATAATATTTACATACATTTAAAACTTTAAATAAAATAACTTAGAATTAAACAAAAACCATTTTTTAAAAATCTCCCCTGACTGGGATCGATCGCTGGACCTTTAGGTTCGTAGCGCGGAGCTGTTCCTCAACGCCACATCGTTCACGTACGGAAAGCATTTTTTTACAATATAAATTTTTTGTTTGCTCCCAGAGCGGTTACAAACATACATTCATACAAACATACATACAGGTGAAGCTAATAGAAGCGTGTTAAAATGGAAGGTTTTGGTTTGAATAAATTACATAAATTTAAAACAAATGTTTGTGGCATGCCGAGAATCAATAGGAAAGGAATGTCCAAAGCTCTAGAAAATATAAGATTAAAACGATTTAAGCTATCATACTCCAAAGCAAATATATTACCGCCCAAAAATTAGAAGACGACGTAATGTTATCAACAATGCATAACTTGGAATTTGTTGATATAATTTGCAAATTCCATGTGATCTGACTATTTTAGAAAGTTTGCAAAATAACATTTTTATATTACCTTGACATGATCCTTTTGAAAAATTTTATTATCATTTTCAGAACTGTTCATAAAGATCGAGTATTTTACATCTTGAAGCAAAAATTAGTAGAAGAAATAATTGAACAAAATAATCCAAAAATATAAGCATTAGCAAAACGAGAAATTATACTATGTCCATCATTACCATCAAAATTTACTAGCCGATATTTTCCATTACCTGTCGAAATAATTTCTTCAGGGAAAATTGGTAGACGTTGTGACTTTATCACGCACAGGCACAAAGGAAAAGATCTATTTTATCAGTGTGATATCTGCCGTATGGGACATTTCAAGAACTGTCAGACTGTGTTGTTCAGACTGTGTGTTTCAAGAACTGTCAGAACTTAATTTCTCAATTTATTTTTAACTTTATTGAACTAAAAGAAATTGTAAAATTTTTGTATGGTTTTATTTATTTTTTAATCATCATTTTGAATTTTTCTTTCTTGCAGTGGAAACCAAAAATTTGATAAAACAAGCAAAATTTAAGCAACAAATTCGCATGCTCAGTGCACTTTAAAATGCAACAAATAAGAACATATAAAAATTTAATCATGGAGAAAATTTTTGAAAATTAATGCACGTAGGCGGGCGAAGGTCAACTATTATTATCCATATTTGTCATTAATTAATGTTTTAAATTGTGTGATAAATGGGTGAAAAAAAAAATCGATGACATCAATATAAAATTTCCTTTTGTCGATTCCGCCTTTCATGTGAAGAACTCGAGTGTTCGCTCCAGGCAATTCACGCTATTTAAAATTGTCGGATGGCATTTATGATCAAAGGAAAGCGGTAAGATTATTAACAATAGCCCCTTGATATCTCGTTTAAAAATCCATTGTATCGGAATTATTGTATCAAAATGGCTAATTATTTTGTTAAACTCTTTTTAAAAGTTATTAGCCTGGCCGGATATTGATGACATTTCCTTGCTTCTACTATTTTTTTACCATGTTTTTATTAACTTCGATTCTTGTTTGTTTGTCCGGTACAAATCTTGCAATCTATTTTTGACTAACTTCCCTACTTACTAGCTAGTCATTTGAAACTTTCACAGTAGCTCAGAACCCGGTGACAACACAATACTTCGAAGTCAGATTTTCGAATAGTTTTCTTTTAATTAATTAAAATATGAAAATAATAAGCTTCTAATAGCAATAAAATAGCCATTAAAATATTAGCTATAATTTAGTTGTTGCCAAAAAAAAAAAAAAAAATAAGAGTTAATTTTCTTTCGACATAAAAATAAATACATTTAATTCAGCGTGAACGTTAAAAAAATATAAAAAGTTAAATTATGCATCTCACAAAAATTGGCGTCATTATCACTTTAAAAATTTTATACACATTGATAAGTGCTAATGTAGTTCACGATGCTAATATACGTTTTTCTAAAAGGAGTAATATTTTATTTTTAAAACCAACTTTTTTTTTCACTATTATTATTATTTCAGTGAACTGAATCCGCGTGCTTAAATATTGCTTATTATTATTTTTTTTTATCGTCGCGTATTTTATTAATGATTCATCAGAAAATTTAAAAACATGGTATATAAAAAGTTTTTTTTTTTATCTTATAATTATTGATAATCAAAAATGCAGTCACGTGGATAGAAATTAACATTTTATAAAAATTGAACTTAAGTTGCAAACTGTTTTGACACCTTTTCATTTATCTGTCTACACTTGAACTTTTACAAATATATTTTGACTGTCGGTAAATTATTGTTATCTAATCCGAATTCCAGGTTATGTATACCATTTCAATAGGAAACAGATAGCTAGCTCATGGGCTGAAATAGTGACACATCTAAAAAATCACGTTTTGAGATAAGTGGGTTTAAAGTTTTCATTGCTTATGGAAATACATACATCATACACTGTTAAAAATTTCTGTAAATTTAATGTAAATATTTATCCAGATTCTCTGTAAATTTACAGTAATTCTTAGTTGAAAGCGAATAATCGAGACTCTCAATCTTTATTCTGTATTTTTACGTAATTATTTAATTAAAATAAAAAATGACTTTCTACTTCAGAAGAAGCATTCAAAGTCCGAAATATAAATTCAACAATAATTAAATTAATATTAGTTGTTAAAATGAATGCATAAAATAAGTTTTTTAACATCTCCATTTATTTTTCTCTGTAATTTTACGTAAGTCTTAAGATAATAGATTACACAGAGTTTTCCGTTTAAATTTTTAACAGTGTATCTTCATTTAAAAATGCCTTACGGTTTATATATTGAATTATGAGATATGTGTATATATAATTGCGTACTTGCCAAGTCTACTGTTTTTACCTGTAGACTACTGTTTTTTGGCTATTTCTACTGCTCTACTGTTTTTTGTTAAAAATCTACTGTTTTTAGGAACTTACAAGAAAAATAGTCTTTGTTTAAATATCGTAAAATTTAACAATTTTTCTGTAAAATATATTGAGAAAAATATCAAGAGAATAAATTTACAAATTGAATGAGGCTTATTAAATGTGTAGTAAAAATTAGCGGTATTGATTTTATCTCAAAATGAATTTTAACTTTTTTAGTCTTTTAAATAATGCTTTTGCTTGCAAATATATTTACATAGTCATTTCTAGTGTATTTTTAGTCAGATAAGATAATTAAAAACTGAATTTCGATCGTCATAATATGATAATAATCTTCAGAACATTTTAAATTTCTCAATGCAATGAAAATTTAATTTCAAATTTCTATGAATAACAGTTTAATAATTCTTTTCGTTATAAAACAAAATCTGTTACTGTAAATGTAAAAAATAGTGTTAAATTAAATATTATTGGCGATATTTTCTCCCCCCCCCCCACATTTTTGGGATTTGAAATTATTTTAATATACGTATCTCAATATTTTGTTTTCAGTTTAAAGTTAAATTATCTGCTTAAAGATTTATTTTATTTTATTTATTTATTTATTTATTTTATTTATTTATTTTTTTGCAAATTCTTATATTTTTCTTTTTGTTGATTATTTATATAAATTCAGACTCTATTGTTAAAAATCTAGTTTTTAAAATCTGCTGTATTTTTCTGTAAAATCTACTGTTTTTTTTTTTTTAATTGAAAGGTTGGCAGGTATATAATGTGCCTAATGTGCCACTTTTGCAGCCCATGAAGCGATATAGTCATTTAATATCTGCGATCTGTATTTTTTGATAAATTCTCAATGACATCATTTTGCTGTTTCAAACAAAGTGAATTTATATATTTGTTGTTAAAAAGTACATAATATGTTCTTTATAAAAAATAGCATGTTACCTCTCTTTTTTACAAAAAAATGCACAGAAGATTAGCATAAAGGATGTGTTAAATTGCTTCAAACAGAAGAAAATAAATTATGATCGCCCAATATATTCATTGTAGTCACTTAAAGGGCACATTAAAGAATTGATATTGGCAGTTAGGAACTGCATTTAAAATCTTGTCAAGCTTCTTCAAAACATTTTTAAAAAGTATTATATCTAAGTTGTGATGAGTGTTGCCTATAGTTTTTATTATAGCCTCCTTAACTAAATGCCTGTCGCGTAGCTCGGAAACTAGGCAACAGTTGAAACGGTAGACAGCGCCACCTGGTACAGCTTGCGCGACTTTTTTATTCAACAGCCACCAAAAATTTTTAAAGTTTGATATGATGTACATAAAAGGCGAATAGAATCGAAGAAACGTCGATCACTTCTTTAAATTATTGGTGACTGTTGAATAAAAAAAGTCGCATATTCTGTACTAGGTGGCACTGTCTACCGCTTCAACTGTTGCCTAGTTTCCGAGCTACGCGACAGGCATCTAGTTAAGGAGGATATGGTTTTTATGCAAGAGCATATCTCACCCCGGCAAAGAAAAAAAAATGTCTCAAGCCAAAAATATGGCAATTTTGAATTTATGTCATTGAAAAGTGTGTATGCAGTGCCTCAACGTGCACGAAAAACGTTACATCTCTATCTCGCAATTTATCAACCTGAGAGGCAGCTGTGTCAGTTTTAATGTAGGTTGTTTAATGTTTTATAGTATCTTTAAGTTTATTTTTCCCAAATGCTGCTTTGTTGAGCTGTATCACCTTTCATGCCGGGGTGCTGTATGATGTTATTCGAACTTCGATTCCATTACTAACAATGAAAGATTTTTCTTTCTTTTTTTGGGGGGTGGGGTGGGGGAGAAATTTTCTAAATGAATTTAGTAATTAGAGAAATTTTCTAAATGAATTATCTGACATATATTTTCTATGCGGGATCTTCTTAAGAAATTCGCATATATAATATGCGATATATGAATTGTTTGTTTGTAATATTTTTCAATCATTCACATATATACGCAATCTTTTAAAAAAAAAAAATAGGTTCATAAGTAGAGCTGTACAGAGTACTCCGTATATACTCGGTACTCGGCCAAATCTAGACTAAGTATTCGGCCAATACCGAGTAGTATTATTGAAAGTATGTATTATTGAAAGAAATGTATTCATAACAGTTGTTTATTAATAACTAAACTAAAAAATTACGAAAAAATATATAGAGTCATTAAACTTTTGCTGCAAACAGCTTTCTGCAAATAAAACGGCGAGTAGATTGACACCAAACTCGGTATATAGATAATTCATGATATGAGCTTATCCATTTTACTTACAAGAATTTAAGTATATCCATCTTGTACGCATGTACAGTCGGTAACAAAAGTGTCCGAACACTAGCAAAAATTCCTAAGTACAAAAAGTACACTTCATACGGTTTTGTTAAATTAATCTTTGTAGAATCCTGTTTTTAGTCAGTCTAAGAACATGATTCGATAAAGATTTATTTAACAAAACCATATGAAGTGTACTTTTTTTACATAGGAATTTTTGCTAGTGCTCGGATACTTTTGTTACCGACTGTAAATTGCAAATTTTGTTTTATAAAAACTTAGTACATAAAATTGCATCTATAAAACAGACAACAGTAAATTATTTTAGGAAAAAGAACCCTTATATAATACTAATATAGTAGATGAAACTTTAGTTACATATTTGTGCAAATAAAAGTAAGACACTTTTAAAACTGTAAGAAAAGATTGATTTTTAATTTTAAAAATAATAATTATGAAAAAGGTAAAATACACTACAATGTTATAAAAAATATATTTTAATAATCAAATTTGTTGTTTTGCAAATTACGGCCCAAAACCACCTATCTTTTTTACTTTTCTAGAAATTGAAGATTAATGAAATCTATCATGTTTGAAATCATAAAATGTTTATTTTAATGTTTTCATTTCATATGTAAATTTCATATTTACATCTTAAATTAAGCCTGAATGTATGGGGACTTTTATATTCTCTAAGAATTATCTGAGAATGATTCGCATCTGAGAAAGATTATATAATAAAGAATGAAGTTACCAGTTATTACGGTTTTAATAATCCAGTAAGCTGGAAGTATCAAATATAACAATGAACCTAATTGTGTATATACACTACAAAAGTTCTGAAACATTTCATGGAAACATGCTGTTTGCCATTTAACTTAATTTTGTGTTCAAAAGGCCGTTTTTAATTTCAAGATGTGCAAAATTCGTCATTTGTACATCAATTATTCGTTCTTACAACTACTCGGTATTCGCGGTACTCGGCTACTCGACCGAGTAGTAAAACGCCGAGTACTCGGTACTCGGCCAAAGGGCTGCTCGGTGCAGCACTATTCATAAGGCATGTGTTTAAAACGTGAAAAAGATATTTTCATGGTGTTCAGTTTCTCGTAATGCTGTTTATTATTTTGTAATTTGTTTTATTATTTTTTCATTATTTATTTTATTTTTTTTTGGGGGGTGAAGGGGGTGGGGGGTGGCAAGGCTAGGTTGACAAAAATCATATAATATATACAGTAAAGCACCGTTTATACGTCTTTCAAGGGACTGGCGTAAAAGGATGTATAAACGAAAAGGCGTATAATCGAAATTTTAATAATAACACTTTGATTATTACAAATTAATGACACTTAAACAATATTTATATTGAAAATGCTAATTAATAAAGTTTCTTAAGTTAGTAAATGTATATCATACTTCTTTTTAGGACAAAAAAAAAAAAAAAAAAAAAGGATTTGTTACAAAAAGTGAGAAAAATCCATAGTATTAATGCATGACTGAGTACTAATTATATATATATCATATATTGAGTATTACATTATATTCCTTAAGAACTAAAAACATTTTGAATATTAATTATATATATTTGAATATTAATTAGATATTTAATATTAAGCATACGATTTATGTCCATACACAGATAAGTTATTGAATAACATTAAAAATCTTTAATGCTCGTCTGATTTGCTGGTTGTCTATGAGTATTAAAAATTCTACTGTGAATTCAATTGATTCTTTGATCAGAATTCTTCGAGCTTTACTGTAAGATGCTTTCTAGGAAAAATACGTGTTATTTAGAATGGAAAATAATGACAGGTCAAGACATTTTGCGAATTTTAGTAGAGTGGAAAAGACGTATAACCGATATTAGCGGCGTATAAACGAAGAATTTTTGCATTAAAACGAATAGAAATGATTCGGAACTTCACTAAAAGGACGTATAAATGTAAAAGACGTATAAACGGTGCTTTACTGTATAAGGATTCTTTTTTATAATTTTGGTTTTATACTGTCATAAATTTGAATGCTTCAGCAATTAAAATAGTGTCAGAAAATGCTTGAAAAAGAATTTTTAAGTTAATTTTCGATTTTTAGTTTATTATATTCATATATTTTGTATCTTTTTACATAGCTTTAAAAAGTGCTGAAGTCGTTTTAAATATGAAATGTATTTGTATAGTTTAGTAGGTCAATACAGATCCCAGAAAAAAAAAAAAAAAAAATCTAAGTGTCAAAAACCCGTATTATTTGCAGAGTATAAAAATGCTTTTCTTTCGCATCAGTTCTCGTCTCTTGTCCATCTTTTTTATTTTCCACATTTCGCCTCCGTCATTTTTTTTTGCCTTTTGTTGTTTCCAAAAAATCGATCTTAGGGGCGACAATCCGTGTAGTTTTTTGCAGACCTTCATCGATTTCAAATAGGCACGAAATCAATTCACCGAATTGTGAAAATGTTGCTTTTTAAAGATGTATTAATATTAGTATTATTATTTGCTAAATATTTATGGCATACCGTATGTATACTGACCTTCGTGTGTGTATAAATAAGGAATTCAGTAAGTAATGTGTCCATTCCTTTAAAAAATAAATAAATGAAAAATAAAATAAGTGCTGTTATTTTGAATATGTTTTTTCAACAAAATATTCGGACACATTTCCTGAGGTTTAATTATTATTATTTTAATCTTTCATTTTTTCAGTGGCGGATCCAAAACTTGACTTTTTTTTTTTTTTTTTGGGGGGGGGGGGGCTAAGATTTTTCAAAGTGTTATTCTAGACCAATAAAAAAATTACAATTGCAATATTCAATTGTTAATGTCAGTGTTTTTTTTTTTTTTTTTTTTTTTTGGGGGGGGGGGGGGGGACTAGGGAGCTCCCATAAATCCGCCACTGCATTCTTTCCCTTTTTTTCTTTTCCCTTCTTCTCCAAGTGCGTGTACAATATTTCTTTCGCATCGCATAAAAAATTGCTGTTTTTAAAGCTTAAGGTATATTTTTGCTTTCCACCCTTTCACTATCGCCCTAATTTCATGGTGAATAAACTACATAGTACGCTACATTGTCTTATATGTGTTCTTAAACAAAAGATTTCTTAGCATTATTTTCACACTTCTGAAAGTATATCTTTAACGTAAACGCATTAAATTTGTAGGAATTGTAGTTAAGGTAATTTTTTAATCGCATAGGGTAAGTGCACCAGTGATTGACACTTTTAGAGCAATCTCTAATGTTTTTAATGTTCTAGTCATCAGAAAATATTTTTAGAAATTTTAAGCTAGTACATATGGCATGAAAGACATTCAGAACCACATGTATGTTGGAATATATACATTTGATAACAATTATTATTATTATTATTTATGAATTTTTGACGCCCACTCAATGTTCCAGTAATTGACACTGCCAGTTATTCATTTTATCAGTAATTGGCACCCTATGTTCCAATGTTTGACACTGCTAGTTATTCATTTTACCAGTTATTAGCACCCTATGCTCCAGTGTTTCACTTAAAATGTTAAAATTCTTATATGTAAAATATATGATTTTGTTATTTTTGTTATTTATTAATTATTTCGGGATAGATGTCAATTACAGGAGCAATGCCAATCATTGGAGCACTTACCATACTGTGTCGTGCAGTTTTTCTGTGAAGATGAATTAAATAATAATGAAATGTCGAATGTTGGTACTTTAAGCTGTTTTTTTTAATATAAATTCGTCACAAGCATCATTTTTATGGCTTTTATTCCGGCAGCATAGGAAATTTGCCTAGAAAATTGTTTTCCATTTTTATAAAAACAATGGGTTATTAAAAAAAAAAAAAAAAAAAAAAAACATTTTGAGCTGTTTTGTAATAGTACCCTGGAAAACGAAATTTTCAGATATTATTCATTAAACAATAATCAGTAGTAGCTAAAAATTTACTGTTCACCTATTTAAAAAAAAAAAAAAGTATATAAATTATTTCAGTTTTACATTCCGAATTATTTCAATCGTATTCGCTGCTATACATAGTTTTTTTTTTTTTTTTTTTTAATGAAAATTATTATTTTTTGAGAAGTTTGCGTTGGTAAGAGGGGAAGAGAACTTTTTCTAAGCACCTCTAAGGTACTATACAATCGGCAACACACCATACTATCTTTGCTGTAAGGATGGAGAAGAAAGCCGAGAAATTTTAACATTAACTCAGTTTTGCAAGAAGTTAAATGAAATTTCATTAAAATCATTTAACATCTTTGGTATTTTATTATTAAATTTTAATTAATAAACTAAACAGTTTTAAATGTCGACCGAACCTGCACCCAGTTAAATGATCTGCAAAATAATTTTCTTCAACCCAATAAACATTCCAAATATTCTGACAAAATTCTTCCCGAAATTCGAAATGAAATAAAACTCGTATATGGTATTGAAAAATGTCAGGAATCAATCTTTTTTTTTGCCGAAGTAAAAATTACTTATAGATACTAATTCATTTTCAAATTTTTCATTTTGAAAAATATTAAACATTTTATTTCGTAATTTACCGAGTATTTTAATTCAAATTAAAGGCGATATATTATTTAAAAGTCTAAATACATATGTGTCTTTATCGTTAGTTTAAATTAACGTTTAATATATATTTTTAATTTTTAAAATGACGATTTTCGAAGATTTATTCATTACATTTGCAACACATTATTACTTAAAAAGGTTTTACATTCAAGAATAATGGACATATTGATGTTAATATTCTAAACTTGTACTGGTAAGTACTGGTAAAACAATTATATAAAAAAATATAGAGAGGTGGTCTGTTTTCCTTATATTTCCGACTGTCCTAAACCATTGTCCTATTTTTAGGACAGCCTGTACCGATTAAGTAAATGAAAGGTTGGTAAGTTGTTTGATTTGTGTGTATACATAGGCTTAAAGAAAAATATATTTAAGATTTTATAAAGAAAAAAAAATTTTTTTTTTCATGCTTGGTACAATATGGGTTTATACCATTAATGTTTTTAGCATTTTGCTAAAAGCTATGTATTATGCTAAAATATGTTGATTAGAATTTCGCCAAAAAGCTAAAACCCAGTAATTTCATGAAACATCTTAATAAATATCTAAAAAACCCTGTACCTCTAATTTTTATTTAAATATTCGCGGGCAAAAATTATGAAACGACTAGAATTTTTGGGAATTATTATTATTATTATTATTATTATTTTGTATAGTATTTAAATTTCATTTGAATTTTTAGTGGTTGAATTTAAATACAAAATTATTTAAAACCATCTCAGAATTCAAAATTTACTTCATTCTCAGCAATAGTATTATGCAATGATCTATCCCTACTCGTTACTACCCTTTTAAATTGCCTTTTCATTTTGCACATATGACTTAGCTGCATCTTTTTCTATTTTTGAAATTGAAAGTTTCACTGATTTCTTAAATCACAAGCTCGGATGCTTGCTTGGTTAACATTATTAGTGAAGAAAAGAAATATAAAACAACTTGAGGATAACCAAGTTAAGAAAAGAAATCAACACTATCCAAAGTATTAACTTTAGTAAAAGCTAAAATACTGCTTGTGCATTTTAGTTTAAGGGGACTTTCTACCTATCGTCTCCAAAAGCCGAAGCCAATGTTATTCTATGAAAAATTTTGCCCCATTATAATTCATTAACTAATACGTATTTTTAAATTCCGTTTTCACTTTCCGAAAATTCACAACTATTAAACAATTTATCGCTTTCTAAAAATTAATTTTTTTTTTTTTTTTTTTTAAGATTTCATTTTTCAACTGAAAAATGAAAAATTTCACATTGTGAAAATTCGCATTTTACAACCTCAAGATATAATATTTAGAAAGTGATAAATTGTTTAATAGTTGTGAAGTTTCTGAATGTGAAAACCGAACTTAAAAATATATATTAGTTAATAAGTTATAATGGGGTGAAATTCTCCATATAATAACATTGGCTCTGGCTTCTGGGGAGGATAAGTGGAGAGGTCTCACTAAAAGAACTTTCTTGCCAGGTTAAACTCCTTTATATATTCTATAATTATAACCTCCAATATTTTAATTTTAAAAATAAAATTTATTACCACTTTGTTTAAAATAAAGTTAACTATTTAAAAATTCTGGTATGAAGACTTTCCGAAAATAGGGATAACTTGACATTATAGTGTGGTATAGTTGTATAGGATAAATTAACGGCATAGTACTATCATTAAAAATATGCGTAAAACCCCTTTTAATGTTATTTCTCTTTCAGATTACTTGAAATTTAGCTAATTCTGACGACGATAAATTTCTGAGTGAAAATTCACTATATTTGCATCCTCCCCCCCGCTTTTTTTTTTTTTCCCCTCTTTTAAGAGTAACTATATACATTTGTCTAATAATTATGCAAAAGAAATTTCGTTCACGTTTCTCCATGCGCAATTAAAAATTTATAAAAATGCTTGTATTTCATGAGATGATTAATTATATTTTGATTATAGTGTTTTGTGTATACTCTAGTATATCAAATTTTCTCATAATGAGAATGTGTTGCTCAAAAAAAAAAAAAAAAAAAGGGAAACCCTACTTGTTTATGTAAATAAAAAGCATTCAAAAGCATTCGAAAAACTTTCGTCATTGTGAAAGAAACCTTTATATTTCCATGAGTGTACGTAACTGTTCACGTGCTATTTTACATACATATGAATACAGATAATTATGAGAACAAATATAATCACTTGCTACAGCGACTTTTAAGTATTTTTTTTTACAGGGTGATACAGTTTTTTTTTTTTTTTGTTACTGGTCCTCCTTTATTCTTCGAGACAAAACTTTTGCTGAAAGATATAAAGTATAACATGTTATTTACACTCCATAAGTTTCGAAACTGAAATAGCGAAAAATAATGGTAGATTGTAAGGAAGTGTTAAGTTTTTGCGTCCAATTTATTCATTTGCACTCTTGATACCGAATTCATGTACAGCATTATGAATTTACAGATAAATCTAATTTAACCCCTTCAGGGGCAATGAATATAAGTTCATTTAAAATCAACTGCCACCAGAGTCTGAGATCGAGATTAGAAGAAAAGTAATAAATGAATGTTTTCGGGTAAGGTAAAAAAGTAAAATTTTATATAAAATTTCTGGGATGAATTTTTGCAGTTGAAAACTGAAATTAGGTGGTTAAAATATATACCACCGCCCCTGAAAGGGTTAAGCAAGGAATTTACATTGATACATATGAGATACGATGAAAATTATCTTCAGAGGAAACTATAGAACTTATGAAGCCCTCCCCCTTTTTTTTTATTTACTATATTTAAATTAGGAAATTTTGCGTATATAATTTTGTCTATTGAACTATAGCAATAACTTATAACATTAAACTTTCTTTAAAAAATTTTATTATTATTTTTTATTAAATTCTTTAATATGTTTCAAACAAACTAACTTTTAATTTCCCCCTCTCAGTATTACATTCTTTATCGTTTTAAAATATATTCTTGATGTATCTGAGTTTTACTTTGTGAATTTATTAAAAAATTAAACTTTTTAGACATATGTTTAAATGATGGAATTTCATGCGACTGTTGAATTTGTCGAAACTCAAGCTGTGTTTTAATATTTCAATAAGGACGGAACGGAAACTAAAGGGTACACGCCGATTTGCTTAAATAGCTATCATGAATCTTAATTATAAACGTACTTTCACGTACACACACACATATATTGTGGCTTGAAAATACTTCTCACCCTGGCAAGAAAAGTGACTTAACTAAGGAAATGGCAATTTTGAATCTGTCATCGAAAAACGAAAAATATGCGTAAGTGCCTTAGCCAACGTATACTGAAAGCGTCACATCTCTATCTCGAAAATTCTACCTGAGAGGCAGTTGTGTTATAGTTTTTATGCCAATGCTTTATCATTATTTTTAGTTTTTCTCAAATAATCTTTTTTTGAGTTGTATTATTTTTCTTACCAGGATGTGACTTGCGTTTGAATTCTCCTGAATATGATATATAATTCAATTGCCAGAAGAAATTTTTATAACAATATACATATACACTGTTATAATTATTTATACAAAAGAGTGAAATATTTTTTATGCATTTTTCTAACTGTATTCTAGCGATATATATAAATTTTTGTATTGATTTGAATATTATTTATTTTTTAGGTAAGTCCATTACACTACTCTTTTCTTGTTTATCTGCATGGTAAGTGCCTTCCTTAAATTGTACATATATTTCAGTTTTAATAAAATATTTTTTTCCCTGATGAGTGAAAAGAATTTAAATAGGGGGAAAAATATAAAAACTTATATTAATTAAAAACTAGAGGCAACCCCCCCCCCCCCCACTAAAAATAATCCGAAGATATTCTTAAGAAAATAGTATTTTCTTAAGATTTTCTTCAAATACTTTAAAATATTTTTAAGATTTATCTTTTTCTATAAAATATCTTCAGAAATTTTGAGGACATTATGAAGAAATTTTGTAAATTTTTTTAAGAATGGGCCAAATAACTTAAGATATTCTGTAGATTTTTTCTAAAATTATCTGCAGAATATTTTGAGATTATTTTTAGCGCCCCCCCCCCACACTCACACCACAAAAGGGTATTGGGGGGGGGGGTCCTTCAAAAAGAATATAAAGAAAAACAGTTTGTGTGACGGTAATCTATAACATGTTTATAAATTTTCAGTTTATTCGAATAAAGTGTTTAGACGCTATTGCACTTTAAATAATTTGACCCCATAGGCCATAATGAAGAAGACTTTTTCTTTGTGCCCCTATAAAAAACAGTAAGTGCTATAGATTCACCAAAATCTGCACAGTTCGTGCGACGTTGACTTATAACGTACGTAACAACATTCAGCTCATTCGAGTAAAGCATTTAGACGCTTCCGTGTTCACTCACTCACTCACATACATACACACGTACATCACCGTAAAAATAGAACAAAATGAACTCAGGGACCTCAAAACATATAGATACACCAAAATCTCTAAGTGTAATTTTTGTTATAATTACAATATTTTTCTTACATATGTATGTTCGGAAAGTAAAAACAAGAGAAAGCGCGTAATTTTGATTAAAACAATCCAAAATGTTACCCAGATGCAGAGAGATTTGAAATCACAAGTACAATTAAATAAAGAAGGTACAGGAAAAGAAAGTAAACGATATGAAACTGTTGTTGCGTTATTACAACATCTGAGGGAAGATTATGTAAAATTTTTAATTAAGTTCACCATAGGTGTCCAAAGCTGTATAAAATAGACTGGTTTGTGTACAGGGACTCGCAAAAGATTTCTGATGCATTACAATCCTTAAGAGGTTTCCAAGTTTATTTTCATTATATTAATGCGCTGTAAAAATATTACTTCATAAGATACTTCATAAGATACATCAAAGTGATTTTTCCTGTTGAATAAGGTTTGATTAGCATAATTGATTGGATTACAGACTCCACCAAGTTGTTTCGATGTATTTATGGTATATAAATAGAAATTGTAAAATTTCATTTTTTTTTCCCTTGCCCCTGTACTGTAGTACCTCTCGGATGAATCATCAACCAATTGGAGTAAATCATATTATTATTATTTTTTTTTTTTTTCAGACATGCTTTCTTATTTGAGAAATGTCTCTGGAAGCGCAATTTCCGTTTCCTTACATTATGATACTGCTGACAATTCCTTTAAATTATGTATTAGGCGTGCATATGATGACCGAGTCGTGATAGAAAAAAAATATTTTTTTTTTTGTGTATGTGGGTGGAAAATACCTTTGCATCGAGCCATCAATCAGATTAATAGGATTTTTCTTTTTTTCTCTTCTTTTCTTTTTTCTCTTCTTTTCTTTTTTCTCTTCTTTTTTTTTTTCTTCGCGTGTCAGAACAATGTCACGTTATTAGATTAACGACAGCGTTTTGTTCCTATTCCTGTAATTGCAAATTCGGTAGATGATCTTGTTTTATTGAGTTTGATTTGATCACGAGAGCAATTTGTCGGCCTCAATTTTATTGTTCCCTCGGTGACTCTTAGCTTCATGCTGTACGTTTGTTGATCGGTGTTTTATAATCTCTATTTCTTGTTACTTCTCGGTAGCCCAAATCGTTGTATTTGTGTAAAAATGAAAAATAAACATTAGTAAATCTGATTTGATATTCCTATTCGATACTGAACATATTTTATTATGGTCTTCTGTATACATAAGAAGAAAGAACTTAGATTAGTGAAAAATTTCGACCTACGTTTTGATTGATTTACACGTTTTGACCATTTTCAGAAAGTATCTATATATGTGTAGGGTTAGTGCTCCAGTGATTGGCATGCTCCAGTAATTGACATCTATCCCGAAATAATTAATAAATAAGTAAAATAGTAAAATCATATATTTTACATATAAGAATTAACATTTTATGTCAAACACTGGAGCGTAGAGTGCAAATAACTGGTAAAATGAATAACTTAGTGTCAAACACTGGAACATAGGAGGCCAATTACTGATAAAATGAAAAACTGGCAGTGTCAATTACTAGAACATTGAGTGGGTGTCAAATAAAAATTTACATAAAAAAAATTAATAATTGTTACCAAATGTATATGTATATATTTTAACATACATGTGGTTCTGAATGTCTTTCATACCATACGTACTAATTTAAGATTTCTAAAAATATTTTCTGATGACTAGAACATTAAAAACATCAGCGATTGCTCTAAAAGTGTCAATCACTGGTGCACTTACATACAAAAATTTATGAGCATGTTGTGCATGCGTGTGTATAAAATTTTTTGTCTCTATCTCACAAACCAATGGACGAAATCAGTATATATTTTACTTCCTTTAAGTTAAAATTTTTAATCTAAAAAAACTAATGCAGTTATTGTTAAGAAGATTTTGAACTAAAGTTAGGTGAGATGGATATTCTAACTTTAATGAAGTAGGAGAATAATTATTAGCATAAAAAATTATAATATCATCAATGTACCTGTATAAAATGATATTTTCATTACATAAACCTTGCTCATAATGGTAAAGATATAAGTTAGCTAACAGACTCGAGTACATCACGGTCATCCTATATTTTTTCAAAATCCTGGGAAAAATCAGAGTATTTGATAAAATTGTAGCGTTCTTCAAGAAAGTTCGTATCAAGATCATTCGTAGCACTAACAAATATCATAGTCTTCAAAATAATCCCTCCCTCCCCCCACTTTTAAGTGATTCAAAAATGGAACTTTTATGTCCATGGGAAAATCTGTAAATTTCATTCTCCAGTTTGAGTAGCAATTTTACAGTCTAAAGTTAAATTAACTTTCTTTTTAATATTTGTTGGTCTAACTTAAAAAACAACTCAGGGAAATTAAGTATTAAACGACTTAAAGCATACATTAATATCTGGGGTTGATCCAGGTTTAAATTTTTTGAGGCTCATATTTGTGATTTTTTTTTTTTTTTTTTTTTTTAAATAAAACCTTCCATTATAATAGTATATAATTCTATATAATATTTAATATAAAGTTAATAGAATTACGTTGAACTAAATATATGCATTAATAAAATAATAATAATAAAAAAAAAAAAATGATCATTTTTATAAAACAAAATCTTCTGAAATGGGCTGTTTCTCTAAATTTAAATTTTGTGAAGGGTAACAAAAAGGAACCAATCTTTTTCTGAATCGAATCCTGAATATGTACAAAAGAAATGCTAATAAATTTAGAAAATTCTTGCACGCGTCATTTATTTATTTATTTGATTATTCACTTATTATTTTTCAATATTAGCCTTTTATTCGCTTTTAAATTTCTATATTGTACAAGAATGTGCCTATAAATTTTCCCGACTTATTCGTCTTCCGCTCTAAGCTATTTGATGCCTATCGTAATCTGAGTAAACCTTTTTGCATGTAATAAATGTGTATGTTTACATATCCGTGAGCCATTTCAATTCCATTATTAATAACAACCTTTAAAAAAAAAAAAAAAAAAAAAAAAAAAAATGTTTCTGAACATTATGGCGAAATTTAAAATGGTGTTCAGAATTTGTGACTTGGTGTTTTGCGGGTAACCGACTAACTTGTGATTATTTCAATAAATTATTTAGCTCAAGCCGTCTGCTCGCGTGTCCCGGTGAAAATCAGAAATTGGGCGCCAGACAGCCATATGGTTGAAATTTATTATTCAGGAGATGGGGGAACGTCATTCCGTAATTGAATAAGATGGAAACGAAACCTTGTATTTTGCATGGTTTTGTATATTAGATTCTCGATCTTCTGGTTTTCCGAAATTTTTGATAATGTGTTATTCGTCCATTACAGCACTCATTTTTATTAAATTATCCTGAAAGGAAGAGGTAGGAGATCATTAATGTTTCATTTCATTTGTTTGTGTATTTTATTTTATTTCCTACATCTAACATATTAAGGAGAGAGAATTATTTTATTGCAAATTTTGGCAATCCTGTCTTAAGCGACAACTTAAAAATACATAAATAAATAAATAATATTTATACAAACTTTTTTTTTTTTTAGTAGTTAAAAATTCTAACAAAAACATGTACCATTTCTGAAATATCGGAAATAGTTTTGTGATGGCTAAAGTATACCAGTTTTATTCAGATTATTATTATTATTATTAATGCATGTTATTTTAATTATCAGAATAATTGGAAATTTTTTAATCGCCACATAAACCATTGTCTTAAGATTAATCAAATGTTCTCGCGTTCTAGTAACTTTTGCTTCAATCATCATAACGTGAAAGTTACCGAATTTGAAGACCTGGTGACTCATCTTACTTTTGCAGGAATATTGGTTTATTAATTTCAAAGAAAATCACCGTTAATTTCTCTTCACGTTGCTACTGTTAATTTTGTATATTTTACATTGCAAGTGTTTAGGTTTTTCATACCTTTGATTGTTTACAGTTGCAATGCATGTTTTTCTGATGCTGTGTATATGTAATGGTAATATGCAAAACATACAAGTATTGGTATATGCAATGTAATACAAACTGATTTTTTAAGCACCAGATTTTTAACTTGCGGTCATCTCGATTGGATGAGCAACGTGGCCGCCGAGAGACAAATTTCCAGTTTGAACAGCCAAAAAATTTTATATCTTGCTGAAAACCAGCTCACCAATATTTCATTAACATTTAATCATTTTGACATCCCGCGTATTAAAATATTTTTTGATTATCACTCTAAAATTAATATTTTTTGTGGTATCGTTAATTGCCTTATTCTTGCCATTTTTGAAATACTTTCTAAAATTACAATTTTTCGAACAATTGCATCTTGTTTTTAATACTTGGCTCAATCCTAAATTGTACGTGGAACGCAACGTAATAAAATCTGTTCGAAAATTTAGTTTTATAACAATAAAATTGGTGATTGCAGAAAAAGAAATGGAAAATATCCAAGTGCGCCTTTTTGTTTTTGTCCCTTAGATGTGCATGATTGTAATACATCGTTGTGTAATACAATTTTTTAAAAATAATTAAAGGCAAAATATTCATTTAATTACACAGGTCGACATGTAAAATTTTGATTTTGTAATTTTGACTGATCTTTATGTTTTTTGGTGTGCTAAAACCGAAAATGAAGTCAGTTTTACTCTATCACGTACAGATTTTTGTCAATACAGGGTGCCTACCAATATAATTTCTTCCATTACTCTTCCACCAATATAATTATATGGTAAGTTTTATAGTATATTTTCATGATTAATTAATACTGGATACCTATTGTTGTAATAGCGCAGCACTAGTGCGACGTAAACCGATACTAATCAACCAACCAACCTATTGTCATGATGGTATATGTAAGAAATTGTGTCGGTAAGCACACTGTAAGCAAAAATCTGTAAGTGATAGAGAAAAATGGCTGCATTTTCGATTTCAGCACATCAAAAAACATAAACTTCAGCTGAAATCATCAAATCAAATTTTGTCAACTTCAATTTTGTAGGCCTGTGTTGTGTCTATACATACATCTGCACTTCACTGTGATGCGTGTAAATTTATTTACATTTGGATGTAATGTACGTATTTCTAATGCTCTTTTTTTTTTTTTTTTTAAGTAATTAAATGTAAAATATTTAGTTAATTTTTGACATTTGCAACAATTTCTGCTGCAGCGCTTTTAATATGCTTTACCTTGAAACTAACGGTCGTTGCGAAGTTTTAAACGAGTTTCTCATTAAGAGTTTCACCGGAGACTTAAATTTTCTCTCTGCAACAATTTCTGCCGCTGAACTGTCATCGTTAATCGTTATCCGCATTCCAAAAGAGAAGTTTTAAATATTTCATCAGGTAACGTATTTTATTGCAGAGTTTAGATTATTCCCTAAGAATGCCGTATTTAATGATTTCAGTAACGGCTTAAATGTGACAATTTGTTTCACTTTCTGAATAAATACACAAATAAATTAAAGCGCTTCCATATTTTCTATTTATTTTTAAAGGCTCGTTGATTTTACGTGATATAAAGTATATGCAGTAGAGCCTCGGTCCATCGTTTTAACGGGGTGCATGGTGCAATGCATGGAAAAAACTATGGAAACGGGAAAACGACGAATGCGTGTTAAAGTCAAAACACAAAGAAAGCAATGTTTATGAATTAATACACACAATGTATACAGTATATTACTAATAGAAACTACAGAATATCAAAGAAATAAATCAATGTTGTAGAACATTAAGTAAAATTTATTTTTAAAAATCAGTAATTTTAAGTTGGGTTTTCCGTTCCGTTCATACTTTAAATTAAACAGGAATTTTTCCAGATTTACAACATTTTTCTTGTCCTTTTTTGTAATTTCATGTGCTTATATAAAAGTTCGTGCATTTTCAAATGTCATAATTACGTCATCGGCGTGAAAATTATTCTCTGTTTCTTCGCATTTTCCATTTTTTGAAATCACACATTTCTTCTATGCTTTATGATATCGCATGTCGCAATGTCTTGATTAATGCAAATATTGTCATTAAATTTTATACCAGACGCCAGGGGTGCAGAATATGTCCAATCCAGCAATCTAGGATCGGGGGGAAATTTTAGCCATCTGGGGAAATTTTGCAGAAAAATATACAAATTATATCGATTTGAACAATGAATTACAAAAACACTGTTAAAATCATTCCCCCATTTCGGGAAAATTTTTATATGGATTGGAGGAAATGTTGGGAGTAAAAACATTTTCTGCACCCCTGCCAGACGTATCCTCTGCTATACGCAACTACTCTTCATCTGCATTATCAGCATCATCATCATTTTCTTGCCCTTCTGTTTAGTATTCATCATTTTTTTCACACGTAACTGCATTTCACAAAAGAGTTTTCTGATTTACTGAAGAGGTTACTTCTTGCAATGATGAAATTACAAAATGAATAGATGGTCCGGAGACATGGCATGACAATTTTGATCCTCCATGGAGATGGGGAAAAGAGTTATTTTAGGATGAATAAAGGAATTCCAGTTTGCCATATGGAACCGCTCAACCTTCAGGAGAAAATTTTTCCAAGGACAGGAGAAAAATTTTACAACGATGAATGCGGGAAAACGGCTTTTTGAAGCACGATACATGCGGGTTTCGTTTACATTATTTAAATACAATTTGTGCAGTGACTATAAAAATGAAACGATCAATTCGGGAACGATACATAGGGGTTTCACTGTATTTCCACTTCAATTGATAAAAATTCAAAGTCTGCTAATAGTTTAAAGTCTAATTTCATGTAAATATTTATCTTTATTTTCTTTCGATTGAAAGCCTGAGAAATTACCTATATTTGTATAGTAAGTGTTGCTATTAGGTTCCTAGTTTACAAAATCAACGATGATTTTTAGATTTTACTGCTAGATTTTGAAAAGGTAAAAATTCAACCTCGAAACGTAAAACATTGCTTCAGATTATAAGATAAAATTTTGAAAATATTTTCAGAATAATCCATTTTCGTAATCTTAGGTGTATGTGCTATTTGGGTTGTCCTTTACGTAAAAACAGACGAAAACTTGGTAGTTCACTTGATATAAGCATATCAAGTTTATATTAGGAAGATGACTTAAATCAGTCGTTAGGAGAGACACAGTGGTGACGCAGGGTAATTCCCTTTGGATCATCCGCCCCTCGAAATCGTGAGTGATTCACTGTAGGTGCGTGACAATGACAAACTAATGTGGGGGTGGGGGTGAGTTTTTATATGATTTGTAAAGCGTGTCTCTGGTTTTGTTCTGCTTATTCTGCATTCAAACATCGCAGTTACTTAGCTTACTCATTTTACCAAAACTGTGCACGAAAGAATTCCCTTAAATATTTATAAATTTCCTTTTTATTTAATTTATTATTTAAAATTTTCATTAAAATCACAGAAACTGTTTTGCTTGAATTAAAAAAAAAAAAAAAAAACAGAACCCATTATTACTTTAATACATTTGGCATTATTCGCGTATAACCAATTTTTGCTCGGTATAAGAATTTTTATATTACTTTTCTATTTTGCATTTTTTATATACGTTAGATTGGATTCAGAAAAATTTTGGACCTTCGGTTTTCGGTGGATTTACACGTTTTTGAAATGTCTTGAACATGATTTGAACATTTTCATAAAATGTCTGTATGTTTGTGTGTATCAGAAATGTGGTACACACTGTATTTCACGAACCAAGGAATGATTTTTAGTTAAACATGTAATTTAGTTTTACGTTGACCCTAAACTAGTGCTAATTGCATTTGAGAATCAATCGCTCAAAGGTGGCGTTGTCATCCAATTAAAAAAAAAATAATAACTTTTAAAATGGTTGTATAGGATAAAATGTTGTATGAACGTACACAATGAGAATCTATGCTTTCACTGTGAAATTAATATATAATTTATAATAGTAATAGTCAACCAGTTTTTCTCTTTTTTATATAGGAGCATCGTTTCCTCCTTAGGAGGAAAATTTTCAATATGGATATTTTTCAAAAGAACTCGTCCATACCTTTAAAACGAATGATTGAACCATAGATTTGTGATAATCAGAAACAAAGTTATCGATTTTTTAATTTTTTTTTTTTTTACTATTAACAAATAATAATAATACAGGGTTCGTACACATCAGGGAAAACCTGAAATATTCAAGAAATTTGGATTTTGTTAAAAATAAATAAATAAATAAATAAAAGTCAGGGAAAATAAAGAATTTTCATTAAAAGTCAGGAAAAAATCGATTATAAAACCTGGAAAAACAAATAATTTCCTTTCTCTCAAATTATATTTTTCTTGTTTAGCTTTATATCAAAATTAAGTATCGTGAAAATACGGATGTAAACAATAATTTCTACCTGAATTTCTATCATGATCGGCAGTAACGTGACATCATACAGTGGAAGTAGAGCCTCTCTAGAGAAGCGTTTCTTGTAATATATTGCTAATATTTTCTTGAAATTTGTATAGAAAACTCAAGGAATTTTTCCCCCCACATTTGAGTATGAACCCTGTAATAAATAAAATTAAAACTCATTTCCTGAGTGTTTTCTGTATAACAAAATATTGGTTTTCTCTGGACGTTTAGCGTTAACTTCTCTGCAATAAAAATCGTCGCATTCAAAAAGGAAAATATTTTTGTTAACTATAATTTTAATAGATATTATATACTACGTTATTTTGTATTCGTAAATATAGTGGTGGCCCCAATGTATTAGTTTTTTTTTTCCTTACATTCGATACGGTGTAAAATCAGATTTATTCGTTTAATCCTTATTTGTTATTATCTGTAATTAAATTTACAAAAGCTTTTTTGGATTAATTATAAAGAATATAAGTGCTTATTATTATTTGCTTGTAACCAATTTTTGCTTGAATTCAGAATTTCTATACTATTATTATTATTTTTTTAATAGTCGTTATATTTATTTGTGTATTATTTCCTTATACACAAACTGGTTTAATGTCAAATTTATTTCCTTCAAATTTTATCTGTAACTTTATTTATTTAAATAAAAATATTTTTTATTTAAATCAGTTTTTGCTTGAATTCCAGATCTTTTGTTACATTTCATCAGTCCTCACATTTATCTGCATTTATTGACCTTTTTCCTTATACTTAATTCGGTTTAAGGCTTTTCTTTCTTCCTCTTAAAATGCCTCAGTCTTCGATCATTAAATTTCGTGTAATTCCATGGAGAAATTTGTTGATAGAATTACTCATTACCTAATGCATTTTTAAAATTCAGTTTTTACACTCGGAACATTCACAATCGTTAAATTAATATTTGTTTTCAAGAGAAAAAGAAATTGTTTTAACTTTTTTAACATTTTATTTTACAGCTAAAAAATGAGAAAAATGCATTTGGCTAATTTTTCGCGTTTAAAACTCGAAATTAAAATATTTTAGATTTAAACAATGAGTTTTTGGAAAACTATTACTAATTTAACGGTTGTGAATTTTCTGAATGGGAAAACGGAATTAAATAATAATAATTATAATAATAATAACTTTAGGTAATGAGTAATTTTATAAAAAATCCCATAGAGTTATAGGAAATTTGGTAACTGGGAATGGGGGAAATTGTAAGAAATCCCATCATTTGTTAAAATTTTCCATTAAAATAAAATTATAAAAACTATTTTGATTTTATTATAAAAGTAGTACTTTGTTTAAAATTATTTCCTTATAACCAATTTGGACAAAAATCAGAATATTTATATATTATTTATTTTTTGCTTTTCTGGTCGTTGCATTTACCTGCATTCAATTTCCTTTTTCCGTATACTTGATCTACTTTTAGATCTAATTTATTCCGTTAATCCTCTTTGCCTAGATAGGTCAAGTTAAGGTATTGTGAGGTTGAATTACACCCCCTTTCTTTTTCCTAGCAGAATTCCCATTTCATTGTTATTATTTATTTTATTTTTAAGAATGGGAATAGTTATTATTTGAGTACTTCAGTCGGTGCACAAACAAATTCAATTTAGTTAGATTATGCTCAGCCTATCAAATCTTAATATATTAAATTTCGTCAGAAGTTGTTTGTTTTAATTACATGTGAATTATTTGATTGCATATTATGTTACGAATTGAAATTAATATATTTTATAAATTTATATTAGAGGTGCATAACCAACCTGACAAGGGGAAAAAAAAAAAAAAAAAAAAAAAAAAAAAAAATCATTAACCTGAACCCATTTCTGACGACCCGTACTCGGCCTCTAGTCGAAACCCGAAACTAAAGGAAAATTAATAATTCATATAAAAATCATGCAAGACTTTTATGTTATAAAATAAAGTAAATTTTCATTGTCATAAAATTAGTAAACTAATTTAAAAAGTAATTGAAAATTTAAGAATTCATTCACCAAGTTAGGATTTAAGGCCGATTCACTGTGCTAGAGTCCTAGACCAATAGGTGGAATGCCTTCCGTGTGTGTGTATGGGGGTGGGTCTTTCTGAGGGGTCCCAGCCCGCATTTACGCGAGTTTCTGGGGGGGGGGGGGACTAGTATGTTGTGGCCACCACAAGACTTTCTTCTATATTTTCCTATACATATTCAATCAGTAACAATCTTAAAAAAAAAAAAAAAAATACGATTTTTTTTTTTTTTTTTTTTTTTTTTTGTTAAAAGTAAAAAAAAAAATCGATAACTTTGTTTTAAATTATCACAGATTTATAGTTCAACCATTCGTTTTAAAGGTATTGACGAGATCTTTCGAAAGATACCCAACTTGAAAACTTAACTCCCCCTCCCCCCGGGAGGATACTTCCCCCAGGGGGGGAAGCGATGCCCCCACATGCACAGAAATTTTTTCCTAGTTAACTACTACTATTATCAATAATTCATATTAATTTTAAAATCACAAGTTTAAAAAAACTCTCATTATGTACATTTATACGAAATTTTGTCCTATACTGCCATGTTAAAAATTTAGAAAAAATGCGATCACAGCGCCACCTGTTAAGTTATTGATTCCCAAATATAATCAGTACCACTTTATGTCGGGGACCAACTAAATACCAAGTTTGGCTAAATTTCATTCATTGGTTCGTGAGATACAGCGTCCATAAAAAAGTGATACAGACAGACAGACATTCTCTAAAAACTATTAATTCGTGTTCTGGACATTCCAAAACGTGTAAATCCATCAAAAAACGGAGGTCGAAAATTTTCCCGAATCCAATACTTTCTCTATATTACATATAGAAGAAAGTAAAAAAAAAAAAAACTTAAAAATCTGGGATATAAATTAATAATATTTAACTATATATCTGCTGTGTACTTCAAGTATACAAAATGGGCTACAAGTTCATGTTTGTAGTTTATTGTTTAATGCTTATATTGAGAAGAAGCGGGAAAAGATTCTTTTTTGCTCACTGGTTTTGTCCGGTATGGATGCTTACTTTACTATAATAATTTAGGTACGCATATATTTTATCACATGTATCTATATTGATATAATAGTATGTTTACACCAGTTATACTGTTATAATTATATATGCATCACCTATCGCCGCCGACACCCGACAACCAAACCCTATGCGAAATTGATTTTCAGAATTATCGATTTCTTAATACATCTTTTTAAATTAGAATTTTACATTGAAGAAGTTCATAAACATTAAATTTCTCCTTGCTTTCCAAAAAAAATAATAATAATAAAGATTTCATTTTGAAGTTATAAACCACGAAAAATTCGCTTACTTTATTTTTTGCACTTGATAGCTTCAAAATGAAATATTAAAAATTTATTTTGAAAATCAGTTTTTCGGAAACAAATGTTGATTTAAATGTTTGAAATTTTTTGAATGTGAATGCGGAATTAAAATATAAATAAACTGCGAACCTGTGCGAAATATTCACATTTTATTTCTTTTCTTATTTACCTTTAAAATTTCAAACTCATAAATGTTATAGGTACCAATTTCATTCCCTAATTATAATTTTAATTTACTAGAAGCCAAATTATTAATAAAGCCAAATTAATAGTGAAACCAAAATCATTCAAAGAAAGGTTTCCAAATAAAATTTATGGTTCACGACCCAATTTTCATACTTCCACACAGGCAGTACAATTATAATATAGGACTCCCACGACGCCTTTCAAATTTTTGTCGTCATGTTAGCGATGACTTTTTATTATTATTATTATTATTTTAAATAAATAAAATAAAATAATTCCTATTTTGATTATATTTTTTATGATTGTGTTTCTTAGTCAATTTATGACACAAAAGTTCATATTCTGTATATATCTTTAAAATATTGCTAGGTTTAAAATGACGCTTGCAAAGATTCTGAAGAAACAACTGTTAAAAATTCATTTTTTTCGTAAAATAATCTCATCAGACAAATGTCGTCATTTTTTCTTATTTGTCCATTAAGCTAATTGTAATTGCGCGTGCTTAAATATTGTTCATGTATAAATATTACTTTTTTATCCTCGCATATCGTATCGTTTCGACAAAAAATAATTGAAACTGGTCCACGTTAGAGAAATATTATATAGTGTAGATAAATAAATAAAAATACATTGTTACTTTCTTCTATATGTAATATAGAGAAAGTATTGGATTCGTGAAAATTTTTGACCTCCGTTTTTTTGATGGATTTACACGTTTTAGGATGTCCTGAACACGAATTGATAGTTTTTAGAAAATGTCTGTCTGTCGGTATCACGATTTTTGTGGACGCTGTATCTTACGAACGAATGAATGAAATTTAACCAAACTTGGCATTTAGTTGCACCCTGACATAAACTGGTGCTGATTAAATTTGGGGATCAATCGCTTAACAGGTGGCGCTATGATCGCATTTTTGTAAACTTTTAACATGACAGTATAGGACAAAATTTCGTATAAATGTGCATAATGAGAGTTATTTTAAACTTGTGATTGTACAATTAATATGAATTATTGATAATAGTAGTAGTTAACTAGGAAAGAAATTCTGTGCATGTGGGGGCTTCGGTTCCCCCCTGGGGGAAGTGCTCTCCGGGGGGAGGGGGGAGTAAGTTTTCAAGATGGGTATCTTTCGAAAGGTCTCGTCAATACATTTAAAACGAATGGTTGAACTGTAGATCTGTGATAATTTAGAACAAAGTTATCTATTTTTTTTTTTTACTTTCAACGATAAAAATAAATAAATAAATAAAATAAAATAAAACTTTACTCGATAAAATAACATTAGGTTTGTTTGCCCATAAGCAACGGTTAGTGGTGGGTTCTCTCAAGAGTTTAATGTAAGAAATTTTTAACAAATTTTCACTGAACTTTCGTTATTGAGAAATCAATAACCTTTAACCGAGGAAAAATATTGAAGTAGAGTGAAATATTTTGTGAGAGGGGATTCTCAACTATTTTTCCCCTCGAGTGAGAGAGAGATACCGTTTCTATGGATACAAAATGGATGTTACTAAAGAGTATAGATTGTTTCTATAGAAGCAATACAAGCAGCATTGCTTGCTTTTATGCCTAGGAAATTGTCTCTGCTTTTTATCTTGTGCCTCTGTATGCAAAAGCGTTTTAAGTACAAGCTAGTATATTGTAGCCATCACAATTCTTATATATTTTCGTATACAAATTCACATGGAACAAATTATGAATACAAGCGATTTTCCTTTCAGGGTAGTATAGCACTGAATGTTGAAAATAAGTCAATTTTGTGTCCTACAGACAATATTTGGAGAAATACGCAGTTACTACTTTACTTTGTATGCCGGTAAAAAGAACTGTGAAGTCCTACACTCATGTAAATCTGTACGGTTCTTGCGATAATAACGTGTTACGTGTTAACGATTATTACTTGTAACAAAATTACATACTATATATATATATATATATATATATATATATATATATATATATATCCTGAAGTTGCAACAGAAAGATTAGAAATAAATCTTTATATACAAATTTAACACACCAATTTCTGTTGGACTCTTAACCCTTTGTATTCCGCCTGGACTTTAAAGTCCCATCAAATGAATTCCTCAATATAGACTAAATTTACTACAGATTTCATTGGAATTTCAAAGTATCTATAGTTTAAGCTTTCCCTACAGTTTAAGCTAAATTCAATATGAGATGTTTCTCGTGCAGCAAAGAAATATAATAAAAAAGTTTCAAACTATTTTTCCAAAATTAAGGTAATTTGGAATATAAAGGGTGTAAATTAACTGTTTGAAATATTTTTTATTTTATTTTTTAATGTTTATAATTTGTATTTTAATTAATTACAATATGTATTTCTTCCAAAATTTTTATATTTTTATTTATTGAAAAGTTATGATTTATAATGGCATCAGTGCCTATATTAAACATAAATAAAACACCTCTCAGTTACTTTGTTAGCTATATTAATTCGTACTCTGCTATTACTTCTATTTAAAAAAAAAATGTTTGTATATATTACCCTTGAAATAAATCTATGACTAAATATAAGATTTATTGTTTTGTGGAGGGAAAAAATTGGGAATGATAGGGTTAATGTTGTTTTGTATGGTGGGCCAACCATAGCTTCGCAACAAAGAAAATGACAAAGAAGAGGAACAAAATATGTGTCGCTGTCGCTGGCCAGTCAACGGTATTTTACCTAACCAAGTCTCAACCGCGCGAACCAAATATTTAATGAAGGGCCAACGATTTATGTTTGTAATGTAAGCTCTTTTGTTATGCATTCTAATATATTTGAGTATTTTTTTCTCCTAACATAGAAAGACACTCTTTTAGTGAAAGCGTATCACGGTGTGAAATTTTAAACTAACAATGTATTCAGTCAAAGTGCCTTATTGTACATATATAGCATTTTTTTTTTTTCGATATCTAGAGATGATGTACATTGTGACATTAATTATAATTTTTCATCTTCGTTGTGAGCAGAAATGACTTTAGAATAAAAATAAATGTCTTAATCGTTAAGGCGGGAGAAGCTGTAATTTGTCATTTCCAGAATTGGACGATTCGTTTTCATAATCCAAGTGTTTCTCTTTCATTAGCAAAATCTGGTTGTGACGGATGCATCCTGTTTTCCGAGTTATACATGTCTCTAGAGGAATGATTTTTGACGTCGAAACTATGTTTTCATAAATTACTTTCTCTAATTTTTTTTTTTTTTGATATAGTTTTTATGAAAGCTGCTTTATTTTTTTACAGTTATTTTGTTGTTACGTTACAATGCAAATTTCTCTTCCACTTCTCCATTTTATCTGTTCTATTTATTTATTTATTTATAAATTATTTTCGAAACTGAGTGTTTGCTATATATCTCGTTTTGTTGCTTCTCTAAACACGAAAATCATGTTTTTAGCTGTAGGTTTCTGTGTGTTTATTAGACTGTTATCAACATAACTCAAAAGAAGATATTAGTCCAAATTTAGTATTCTAAAATCTGTATCATATGGAGATATTCATATATCTTGAAACATTACATACTGAGATCAGACAAATGGGATGTCCAGGGAAATACAAAACAATTCAAATAAAACATCACGTCTATGGACAAAAATTTTCGCAAATACATGTTAACATCTTTAGACATCGCCTACCAGGGTTGGCTTGATTTTGCCAGACCGAAAAAACCCGGGTGGGTTTTTCAATAAAACTCACTTGAAAAAACCGAAGTGGGTTTTTTCAAAATCCTCATTTAAAATTCCACTTTTATCTAACTTAAAATAAACATATAAATTTGAAACGAATATATGCATTATTAGAACATGAACAAAGAGTTTTCAGAAATATTGTAAGTTCTCAAACTGCTCTAGGAAGAAATAAAAAAAAAAAAAATTCCTGAAAAATCCCCCATGGAAGAAACAAAAGTTGTTTCTTAATGTAAAGAAAACTGCGGTACTCAAGGAATGTAAAAAAAAAAAAAAAAAAAAATCGAAAACTTTAAACATAGCGCTGAAAAAAAAAAAAAAAAAAAAAAAAAATCGATCCCTGATATTATTCTTGCTGATTCTTATGTGAAATGACCTCCTGAATCCGAATATGACCCCCATTTTTCCCGGTCACCCACCGTTTTCTCGGGACATCACCCCCTCCCCCAATATTTATCACTGTTTGGCCATTTTATGGCCATGAATTCGACTTGCAGAACTAAAAAGAATTAATTTAACACTTAAAAACAAATATATATAATGTTTAATAAGTAACATTAATAATAGATTAAAAAAATATAAGAAATACATAATTTCAGTGGCAAATCCCCCCCCCCTAAATTTTCTCTTTGCCGCAAATGTTGATGAATTTTTCAACTCTGTAGCCCCTCAGAAGATATTTAACAGTTAAAATACCCCCCCCCCCCCTAAAAATCAAATTTATAGCCATAAAATTACCGAAAAGTGATAAAAATAGGGGGCCATCCCTAAAAAACGGTGGATGATAGGGCAAAATAGACGTCCTATTCGGATTCAGGAGGTTATTTTACATAAGAATTTGCCAAAATGATGTTGGAGGCAATTTTCATGCCGAGCAGTGTAATTAAAAATATTTTACGAGAATCTATTGACTATGAAAAATTTAATAAAGTAACACTAAATAATTATTAAAATCCAGTTTTTTGTTGTAAAGGGAAGATAAACAGAATTTTAGAATAATTAAGAACAATTATTAATTATAAAACGACTTTAGAAATTTTAAATTAAAACAGACTTCAGAAAATTTTAAAATTAAATTTTTAAAATTTTGATTTAAAGGAATAATTAATATTTAATTTTTTAAATTATCTTATTGTGAATGATATACAGTAGAGCACCGATTATAAGCGGCATTGGGTAGCAAGGGCATCGCGGATAGTGCAAAATCCAGGATAACCCGAAAAACAGAGTAAAATGGAGTGCAGACTTGAGGGGAAGAAAATAAATATAAATTAAAAAAAAAAAAAAAAAACATATTTCAGCAAAAAAAAAAAAAAAAAAAAAAAAAACTTTTATGGTGGAAATAATATTGTGCAAAGGCCAGCACAGCAGTTTGTTATTTTGCATTAAAATGTCTCGCACTGCTGTTTCTCCTATACTGTAATCCAAACACATCTGCTTTCTTGAAGAGCCGTTTTCTATTTTAGAAATCATTTCAAGTTTTTGCGCAATCGTTAACACAAACTTCTTTCGTTTTTCAACAATTATTAATTTTTTTTTTTTTTTCTTTTTCTCCGCGCCTCTCGCGTTTGCGGATAATCGGTGCGCTACTGTACTTAATGTAAAAAATAAATAAATAAAAAGAAGAAAATATTCCTGAAAACTGATAAAACCCGAAAATATACTCGCCCCCCCCCCCCCCCCCCCCCGATTAAACCCAAAAAAAACCCCACTAGGTTGGATGATTTTTTCTTAAAAAAAAAAAAAAAAAGTGTTTTTTCCAACCCTGAGACATACACTGTTATTATTTAACAAACTGCATTTTTTCCCGCCAATAGTTTTAATATATATATATTTTCCCAATATGGTATTTTAAGGTTTTAAGTTGTTTTCAAAAAGGAAATATTTCTGTGTATAAAAATAGTTTTAAATCCATCTTTATATATATATATATTTGTTGTAATTATACCATTACAAAAGAGGGAGTAGTTTTGATGGAAATTTTCTGTTGTTTAAAAATAAATAAGAATCAAATGCCTACATAGTTGAAGAAATTTGTCGCAGTATGAAGAATATACCTGCACTACAGAGAGAAAAAAAAAAGTTTTATTATTATTATCATTATTATTATTATTATTATTATTATTGCTGAACTTTTTTCATCAGTGTAATATAATACTAGTTTTCTGCTCCTTATTCTAACATTTCTATTTGTAAATAACAAAGCAGCATAAAAATTTCTCCTCCCATGCCGATATACTTTTAAGTATAAATTAAAATAACAAACAAAACAATAGTGTTGAGAAGTTTTGAACGGGATAAACCTGTTTTTAGTCTCGCTGGAATCGTTTTATTTGGAAGGTTGAGTCCAAAGAATATAGTCACCTCTTGACCTAAGAGGTTGATCAAATAGAAGCCTAAAAAATGATTTAGCACGAGAGCAGCTTCGATAAAACTGACAAAAAGTTTAGTTTCAGCAAACCCGGAAGTGCAAAAGAAGTATACAAATGTTATTGTCCAGTAGATTTGACTTTCATTATTTTTAACTGCTAGTTTCATTCATAAAAATCTCGTTAAGATATTTTGAGTTTGAGAATACCATTGTAACAAGAGAGAAGAAGACTTAAAAAAAAAAAAAAAAAAAAAAAAACTTAGCTGTGATATCGGCATAATTTTTTTGGAAATATTTTGAGCTATTTTATCTTTTAAAAAAATTCTATAGGAATGGGGAGGGGGAATCATTTAAAGTAATTAAATAAGCAAAGGTTAAAAAATGGAATAAAAAAAAAAAAAAAAAACTTGTGGGTGGGGGGAGTGACATTTTAGATTCTTGAGGACAGGTTTGGATTCTTAAGGAAATATTCAACATTTCAAAATCTAACTACTCAATTTCAAGATTCAATTATAAGTATGCATACTATATATACTTTTTTAACTTATTTTATTTTTGCTTAGTATTGATCTAAATGGTATTGGTCATACACAATAGTTTTATTTATATAAATTATTTCAGTTTGAAGGTTGTTTCCTCTAAAGATTTTGCATAGAGAAAAATATTTCCTTTGACACTCTCATCCCTTGAATAGATAATAATTGGTCATAGAAAATAATACTAACCATTTTTTTTTTTTTTTTTTTTTTTTTTTTTTTTAAAAAAGCCGTGTAGTAAGTATATATTAAAATTCTTATGAAGAAATGGTTGATTTTATAATTATTATATTGATAGTTTTCCATTAGGATACGAGAAATAATTACTTGCTTGTGAAGAGTTTAAAATAGAAGAATACCTTGACCTTTCTAAGGCCGACGATGTAGGATGAATGAGGCGGATGTGAGTTACTTCAATATACGGCTTCCTTAAAGCAAACACTTACACATTAACTTAAAACGGAATGTACATAAATATCAATTAATATACAGGGGAATATATATATATATAGTTGTTTTGGTCACTTCTCAATAGTAATTAAGGCTTTACTATACTCTTGTGTGGCAGAGAAAGTATTATTTTTGAGTCGAATTTTCGAGAATGAGCTTTTGATGTATTTTCACGCCTTATAGGTCCCTTGAATTTGAAAATGAGGTTTTTATTTGATACTCTATCTTAGCTTGTGTGTGTCTGTTATCTGCATAACTCAATCGCGGGAGGATTAAACTCGGTATTTTAAATGGTACAATTTAACATTTTTATACTGCCACAAGAAAATAAAATAAGCATGTTCTTCTTGTAAGCATATAAACAGGTTTCATACAGAATACTGCATGCAAAGCATTTAACATTTGTTTACAGGGGCACACAAAAGAATTTGAATCCATTAGGGGCGATATCTCGACGTTCCTTGACGTGCATTTTAAATGGTGTTATGCGTTTCTGTTACTGTGCTAAATTTAAGTACGTTATGTAATGTATATAAAATTGTAGACAGTGTACAAGGATACCCAAAATTAAAAAATTACTTTTTTTTTGCCTTAAATGTTATTGATGAAAGTTATTTAACAAATTATACTTTGCCCAAAGAAACTGCTTATGAATGATAAGCTCTTTCTGTTATTTATATGATATATAAAATATTGTTCGGTCAATTTTTTTCAAATTAAAATTCAGTTTTTGCTAATAATGGCACGTTTTGGGATTTTTGAACGTGTGTTATTAGCATAGCTAAAAGAAAAAAAAAAAAGTTCATATTTTGTATTTTGAATATTATATGGGAATGGCACTTGTATATTTTGATTAAAATTAATCAGTTTTATAGTATAGTATGGGTAAAAGTTCTTCGAATAATTTGAAATAAATTTTTAAACTTAAAAACAGGGTTGGATTTTTCACGTCAAAAACTGGTTTAAACCGTCAAAAACGGACGAAAACCATGTATGTGAAAATTGAAAACTGTAATGTAAAATAATTTTATACTTATTTTTAAGTTAACATTGGTTATATACATATATATTTATATTTATTCAGAAAAAAAAAAAAAAAAATGCTTATGTTAGAAATGTAACAATCATCTTAGGAGGAGAGTGAATGTTTATAAATCTTTTTTGTAAGTTGCCATAGAGCTACGAAAAATTGCATATATAGATGGTAAATTATAGTAAAGCAATTAAGCATATTAAGATTTTTTTTTTAAACTAACTAAATTTTACAAAAAATAAATAAAATTTTACATTTAAAATTTAAAAAAAAATGTTCTCTTTTAATTTTTTTTATCCCTCCTCCATTATGATTAAAATATATAAACTAAACATAATAGGTTATTACTTAGTTTGTGAATTTAATTATAGGTTAATTTTTAAAATTATGTTGAATGCTGAAATTTTAGTGAAAGTTTTTAGCATTCAAATATATATATTTTTAAAAATTAAATCATAAATTTTAAATTAAATGAATCCACAAAGTAATATCTAGATATTTTAGAATATATTATTAAACTTATAATAAAAATATAAAACTTAAAAAACAGAAATCATTGGCATTTATAGGAAACAGATAATACTCTTCTAAAATATATTAAATATATTTAAAACACTTTAAACACACGTAAATATAAATTTATTTAAAAGATGTTAAAAATTTTTTATCCAAAGCTTTTCGCTTTAATATTAAAGCATCATCAGGGATTTATGATTCGTTTCCATTGTGCAGTTTTAAATATGTTTTCTTTTTACAGTCAACAGTTAAGTCTTTTAATAACGTGATATATTTTAAATATCAGCCAAAAAACTATATGAATTCCGGTAGAGGTTGGACCAAGGAGTTAAGAAAATTGAGAGAAGCTGGAACTATTGAATATCATACGAGGTTATTGTAGAAGAAAAAACATCATGAATTAGCAGAGGTAAACTATTAACTATTTGATAATATTGTGCCAAATTATTGGTAAAATTGCAGCATCTTTGGAATTTATTGCATTTTTGCATTTAATTATATGAATAGCTTCGGAAATGTAAAGTTCTTGGATAGTAGATGGTGCTGTAATAATTTTGGCTTTATCCCATATAGGGTTGGCGTTTGCGTTGGCATAAATGAAGTCGACCAGAGTAGAACTGTTTGCTTCTTTGATATTTCGTATATGTTCTTATATTCTTTTATTTAAAGTTCTCTTAGTCTGTCCAATATAATAGAAAAGTTCTTTATTGCTTTCTATGGGAATTTGATAGACTCCTCCAGTGGGTCCATTTAAGTCGCGGTCATGAAGGGTTAATTGTTTAATAGTTATAGGAGAACTGAATGGGATAAAGAAATTAAATTTACGTTGTATATAATGTTTAAAGCTATAGAAACGTAAATTTAATTTCTTTGTCCCATTCAGTTCTCCTATAACTATTAAACAATTAACCCTTCATGACCGCGACTTAAATGGACCCACTGCAGGAGTCTATCAAATTCCCATAGAAAGCAATAAAGAACTTTTCTATTATATTGGACAGACTAAGAGGACTTTAAATAAAAGAATACAAGAACATATACGAAATATCAAAGAAGCAAATAGTTCTACTCTGGTCGACTTCATTTATGCCAACGCAAACGCCAACCCTATACGGGATAAAGCCAAAATTATTACAGCACCATCTACTATCCAAGAACTTTACATTTCCGAAGCTATTCATATAATTAAATGCAAAAATGCAATAAATTCCAAAGATGCTGCAATTTTACCAATAATTTGGCACAATATTATCAAATAGTTAATAGTTTATCTCTGGTAATTCATGATGTTTTTTCTCCTGCAATAACCTCGTATGATATTCAATAGTTCCAGCTTCTCTCAATTTTCTTAACTCCTTGGTCCAACCTCTACCGGAATTCATATAGTTTTTTGGCTGATATTTAAAATATATCACGTTATTAAAAGACTTAACTGTTGACTGTAAAAAGAAAACATATTTAAAACTGCGCAATGGAAACGAATCATAAATTCCTGATGATGCTTTAATATTAAAGCGAAAAGCTTTGGATAAAATTTTTTTAACATCTTTTAAATAAATTTATATTTACGTGTGTTTAAAGTGTTTTAAATATATTTAATACAAATGACACGTGTTCAATTTAACTCTTTATTTTTTAGAGATTATTTATAACTCTTCTAAAAATTATTTTTAACCATAGGAATCCTATAAATAACCACTTTTTTTTTAAGACTACATTATTTTATTTCTCGAAATATGACTACTTCATTGTTAAAATATACTAAGAAGTGTAAAATTGGAGGTTTTTGACGTGACAGTTTAAACTGTGGTTTAAACCGTCAAGAACTGTCATGCGTCAAAAACCTGCCAACCCTGCTTAACAAGTTAAATGTTTTGTGAATGTAAGTAAAGTATTTAAACAAGGGAATGAGAGAGGGCCCAGTAAATCTTCCCCCGCACCGCCACAAAAAAAAAAAAAAAAAAACCTCCTAACTATAACTAGCAGAGTAAGAGAAAGTAGTGCGAGTGCCTTAACAGATTATTTACATTTTTGGTGGTACAAATCGAAAACAAATCTCTTTTTCTGTTCCTCTATCTGATTCCCCCCCCCCCCCCATTTCTCTCTCACTCTTTCTCTTTTTCCTTGATGATAAAATTTCTTTATGAAACTTGAAACAATTACGTATTTTTAAAATGTATAATTTTATGTTCTCTGTCTGTTTTCCATAGCACATGCTTCTTGTTTTTACCTGTATCTTTAAATAATTGTTTCTTTCCTATATACTTATAATATACAAAAAGTAAATGCTTCATATTTTTATTTTCAGATCACTCCATTAACTTTTTTTCAAATGTCTTTTAGATTGTTTAGGGGAAACTCTATGCATTCGAAGATGGATGACCTATATTAATACCATTACTCATGCAAGCGTATCTTTAATGTCTTCCGATGAATATTTTGCTCGTTTAAATCTTCCGAATCCATTTTGTTCTTTACATATTTCCCCGATGTAAAACAAACATGTACGCTTAATGTACTTATCTTTTATATTTCATAAATCATTGTAAATATGTTTTTCTTGTGACCAATGACGCGTAAGCTAAATGTACTTCTATAGAGTGTTCATTTTTACTTTCTTGTATATAAGAAAGTATTCCTAAAAATTTTCGACCTCCGTTTTTCGATGGATTTACATGTTTTGAGAGATCCAGAATAGGATTTGACTAGAAAATGTGTGCGTGTATGTCTGTAATAAAACTTTGTGGCACCTGTATCTCAGGAACAACTAATACCGCACAGAATTTCATATAAATTTATATGTATTTAGTTGCACCTTAACATATATTATTACCAGGGTTGGGGTTTAGGACGTCTGAAACTGGTTTTGGACAGGTCAGGTGGTTTTTACCGTCCAAAAGTGTCCTAAACTGTCTAAAACTGTACAAAACTGTCCGAAAGTGTCCAAAACCTTAAATTATAAGAAATTCTATTCACTACATTCTCAGTAGTAATTATAATTAGTAATTAAATTATTTTATACTGAAAATTTAGACTTTTTAAGTTAAAAGAAATTTACAATTTAATAACAGCTATAAAATTTTTTAATTTTAATGACTCAAAAAATTTTCTTACAATAAAAAATGTATGATAGGATATTTCAAAATGAATAATTTGTCTTTTATTTTTAATTGCAAAATACTTACATATCCAATATTTTACAGAAAGTATGTTTAAAAGTTATTGTATTAAAAGTTCTTTCACAAATTAAAATTACATACATTAAAAGATACCAAAAATAAATAAAATATAAAAGTTATAATTAGACAATGAAGACGATGCATTTTCAAAAACAGCAGATATGCCCCCCCCCCCCCAAAAAAAAAAAAAAAAAAAAAAAAAACTTTAAAGTGTGTACTATTTAATATTTTTACATATATATTTTCTCATTTATTCAAAAATAAAATATTATATGTTTGTGTAGCTGCACATTTTTAATATTTATTTCAGGATGATTTATTGTAAATTATGTATATCCTATATAATAATTATATATTATTTTCTCTTGATATATTTATTCATGTTGCTTATATATCTGTGTATATGTGTGTAAATATTTTAAATATTAATATTTGAGGTACAATTATCCACATTTTTCCATTAAAGCTTCAGTAATAAATTCTTGCTTTTGAATATTATAATATTAATATATACATCTTTCATTAAACATTATTATTATTAGAACTTAATGGAATATACTGGAAAATGTTACAAAACAACAGTAATTATAATAATTTTGTAAATTTTTCAAATATTTGCATAAGTTTAATAAAATATAATTCTACTAAAAAATATAGTTTTGGACAGTTTAAGACACCAAGGTTTTGGACAGTACGGTAAAAACCATGGTTTATACCGTGGTTTTTACCATAGTGTCCGAAACCTTGCCAACCCTGATTATTACTTATCAAATTTTGATGCAAATAGCTCAACAAGTGGTGTTGCTATAGCTATACTACGATTTCTTCCATTTAAGGGAAGGCTATATCTCAGGTTCTATTGCGTATAACCAAACAAACTTGGTAAGTGAGTGGATCATTATGAGCAATTATGGTGATACAATTAGGTGCATATCGGCTGATAAGTGGCGCTGCTGCTGTGAAAATTTCCCTTGTGAGCAAAAAGTCTGTATTTCAGATTTTATTGTACATAAAGATGACACAAAACTTGATATGTAAGATAACCATCATAGAAAACAATCCTGACTTACAATCGGCAGTAAAATTATTGAAACACTAGCAATAATTCGTATCGAAAGATGTGCACCTAATACTATCCTTTAAGTAAATATTTGTCGAGTCAAAATCTTAGTCTTTATGCTATTTATAAAATGTAAGTTGATGATAAAAATTAGCGATCAGACTTAAAATATATATATATATATATATATATATATATATATATATGGATGTGTGCTTCAATAATTATGCTGCTGCCTGTAATTTGAGTCTATATCGGCCGACAGGTGGCGCTGCTTTCACTCGCCTTCAGTGATTTTCCGCATGTCTACATCTCAACATCTGTTGATTAAAAATTACACCAAATTCCACGTTTAAAATCGTTATTGTGAGGAGCTATGATTAAACTTTTGTGCATGTTAAATAGTAAATGGCGCTGCTATGTAGAATGATTATAGATGTAAGTTTTATTGTTATGAATAGCCATTTTATTCAGTATGTGTGTGTGTTAAATCTATAAATAACCCTCTACAGAATTCGCTAACTAGAGTTAAAGTAGTTCTATTTACGATAATATAAGTTATGTTACATATAATTGTCTGAAGATTTGTTGATAGTAAAATAATTGGGTTAAAATTGCATGCAAAAATTGATAGAATTGTACTGATTCGGTCAATTTCAAAGATATTTAAACGCATAAGTAAGTTTTTCTACATATTTCCAAAGCACTAAAGAACATAAGCATAGAAAAATCTTTAAAAAAAAAATCCTCATGCGCATTATTATTATTAGGGTAAGTGCACCAGTGATTGACACTTTCAGAGCAATCTCTGATGTTTTTAATGTTCTAGTCATCAGAAAATATTTTTAGAAATCTTAGGTTAATACATATGGCATGAAAGGCATTCAGAACCACATGTATGTTAAAATATATACATTTCTTAACATTTTTTTTTTTTTTTTATGAATTTTTATTTGACACTCACTCAATGTTCCAGTAATTGATACTGCCGGTTTTTCATTTTATCAGCAATAGCACCCTATGTTCCAGTGTTTGACACTACTAGTTATTCATTTCACCAGTTATTATCACCCTATGCTCCAGTGTTTGACATAAAATGTTAAAATTCTTATATGTAAAGTATAATTTTATTACTTTTCTTATTTATTAATTATTTCGGGATAGGTGTCAATTACTTATGAAAAAATCTATATATCTGTTGTACATTAAAACCAAATATTAAAAACTGACTCCAATAAAAATACACAGAAAATGAAGATAAAATAAATACATCAAAGCAGGAAATAGGTAGGAACGCGGGTGAAATGTTCATATATATTATTATTATTATTATTTTCAATAAAAGTCGTTTGCATATTTTCTAAAATAAAAATTTCACCTTTTTTTTTTTCCCTGTAATTAACGTTTGTCCGCAATGTAAAACTTTTTTTTTTTCTAAATGTTTGTAATGAATTCCAGTCTTCACTTGTATATAAGTTAACGATATTTGGAGTTTCACTCCATTTGCATGTTACATATACAGGAAATATAAAGGAAATAAATACATAGTAGTTAATATGACTATTCGTCGTTTGAAATATATTTGCAATTTGCATCTTTTTCTTTCTTTCTTTCTTTCTGGGTTGCTACGGTACCGGGAAAACCTGGAAAACTCGGGGAATTTAAAAATCTATTAAAAAACAGGGAAAACTCAGGGAATTTCAAAATTTATTGCAAAAACAGGGGAAATTCAGGGAGTTTTGAAATTTTTTGAAAAAAAAATTAAAAAAATTTTTCATAGTCGAATATTTTAAAGAAATTTAGTGCTTTATAATGAATCAATTATGGTTTTATTCTCAACTATAGTAAGTTAATAAAATAAATTTACCCAAAATATGTTCCGTTGACTTGTAAACATGTTAGTTTCTAATGCCGCATGATTTCGTGTCATCTATTTTTACTTCTAAAAGAGACAAGGAAAACTTAGGGAATTTTTTCTCCTGATTTGTGTAGCAACCAATTTCTTTAATACTGTCACAAAGATAATCAATCATTTTTCAATTACCTTTTTCGAAATTAATTTGCTGTTGAAAGTAAAACACGTTAATTTATGTTAATAACAATTTTTTCGTATAATGGTTCTTAGTTTTTAGTTCTCATCGAAATTCAGGATTGATTCTGGTTTTTTAGGTATTTAATTTTCAATACCAGACTCAAGTTTTTTCTGATAAACAAATTCATAAAATAAGATAAAATATAATTTCAGATGACTGCTAAATCCAATTAAAATTTATATTTTTCGTAATGACACGATTTAAACCTCTCTGAAATAAATTGTATGTTCTCTCCTCATACGAAAAATAAAATAAATAAATCATTAAAAAAAGAAGAAAAAAAAACTGTGTAATAATAAAATAATTATATATAATGTAATATCTTTTTTGACAAAATGTTTAATGTATTTAATGTACATAAATTTAAGATTTTTGTTTTCAGCTTTTTGAGCCTTTTTACTAAATACATCCCTAAATGTTATGTCTAGGAAGCGGGAGTGAACTGTAGTTGTTTTGCGGTGTATTAGATAGATATTGCGTTGTTTGTAACATTTTTTTTTTTCCCTTTGATTGGTATCGGATTATGTTTTCTTTTCTTTCTTTTTTCTGGCGTATTGATTGATTTTTTTTTTTTTTTTTTTTTGCGACGTTACTTTTCAAAACTTGAGATAGATATGATATTTATATGAACCATTTCCGCCCTTATTGAGCGCACGATCAAATTTCTTTGTAAGAACGCAGCTTTTTGTATTTACTTTACTGTGCTGTTTGAATTTCTTTGCATCTGTTTCTTCTCTGAAATATGAACTGATCAATAGACTTCGGTTATTGAAATACACCCCTCGTTTTATTATTATTATTATTATTTTCTCTCTCTTCTTCTTTGTGTGCAATTAATTTGCTCGTATATATAAAACCTAGCTGATTAGATTTAATGCATAATCGAAAGTACAGACAGACTTACACTCGAGATGCATATTCATTTATTTATTTTGTCTTTCTGTTAAGCTAAGAAGAAGAAATAAAAAAGTATCATTACCGCTTTCTTTTCATCTTCTATATAAATAAAGAGAAGAATTTGTCTGTGTGTCTGTCTGTGCTCTGATGCTCACACTACTGATCACTTGGCAAATGGATATTTGGGACCCTCTAGGTGTGCACCTCATCGAAATTTTTTCAATTTTGAATTTTTTAAATTATTAACATGCTTTTATTAACATGATATGATATAACTATTAACGTATGTAACGGAATCTTGCAGTTCAATTTCGACCACTTCTGTTCGTTCGATTGGCCTGAAATTTTGCATACGACTTCATAGTCGTTCACAATGCTACATGGAAGTGTTTACAGGCTCCTATCCCATCAGGGGCAGGTTCTAGAGGCAATATATATATATATATATATATATAACTCTATCGTATGCGGCACAGGATTTGGCCGAATTTGTATAACATTGAGTGGCAACAATTGATCAATTATTGTTATTTTTTATTAAAGCTGTAAATATTATGGTGTGTTACTCACACGATTTTTTCTTACCCTGCAGTTTAATACTATAAATATAGATATTTTGTGCATTTAGTTCACATTTCAATAAAAGCGTGTTCTTTATTTTTTTTAAAGTATAATTTTATTTTCCAACTTTAAATATTGGTTCTATGTTTAATTTTTCTAAAATTTATTCTTTCATTTTAATCGTATGCGTATCTTAGCAACGGCTATTACGCTATTTATTTATTTATTTATTATTTATTTATTTATTTAATTCATTCATTTGAAGGCGAAATGTTTTTTTTTTTGAATATTATATTTATTGAAAAATCAAATGTTAATAAATACTGTAGAAAAAATTAAGTATATTAAATTTTTAATTAAACTATTAAAACAGTTATGCGTTTATGGAAAAAAAGCCGCCAGGTGGGAATTTATATATATATATATAAAGGGCATTCTTGTACTTTATTAAAAGGGGAAAAAAATATTATAATCAGATTCTTATATATATATTTTTTGAAGATAAAGGCATGTAAAATATGCGTATTTTCTTTGTATATACAAAAGTGTCTGGTCATATTTTGTTTTTAAATGATTAAAAATAAAAATATTAGTTTGGTAATATTCAGTTTGGAGATTAAAAAAAAAAAAAAAAAAAAAAATCTTATTTTTAAGACAAAGAATTTTGTGAAGAGTTCTACTTAATAAAGTGAAAATTTTTGAAGGGTATTGTGTTCCGTTTAGAAATTAAATTCTCAAAGCTGACTGTTCGATTTTGTGATCTTTCCCATGCCAGATTGATGCAATATTTTTCCTTAGAAAATTGGTCATTTTCAATCCGGGTTCATTTTGTTAAAAAAAATAAATATAAATATATATATTCTCCCAGTATTGTCATCGGTTGGAGGTGGGTGTAGTGTTTTGTTATTTGCTGAGAAATAGAAATTTTAAATTAAAAATACATTAAGTATATGTATGTCAAGAAAATTGTTATTAGTACCAGAAACAAGCATGCATGATTAGGTACTTCAAATTGTACATTTTTCCCTTTTTTTTTCGGGAGAGGGACAGTATTTGTACATTTATCATAATGGCACTCAGACCGTGAGAAAGAAAATAGACATTTCTCTCTTGGAAAGGAAACGTGAATCTTAATCACACGATAAAGACAAACACACGGGATGTAAAAAAAAAAAAAAAAAAAAAAAACTGAAAATCATAATTGATTTACAAAATAATTACCAGTTGAAAATCTGCTTTTTGTACAGGCTGTACTATAGGCAAAATAAACTTTTGCGAAAAAAAAAAAAAAAAATTTCAAGATGTTTATTTCATCCCTGTTTAGGCGACTAGTTACCTATCTGTATATCTATGTATCTGCTTCTCTACTTTTCTACCGATCTGCATGTTAAGTTGTATATTTAAATTTTTTTTTTTAAATATTTAAATAAAAATTATTTACATATTTCCTTTTTAATGTTAACTTTAAAAATAGTAATACCTCAGTATTTGCCAGATTTTTTTTTTTTTTTTAAGTTGATCGTCAAGTAAAAAAATTTTTTATAGTTTCGATATAATTGATAGAAAGAGAATGTAGAAATGTGCAGTGCTTACTTTTTTTTTTTTTTTTTTTTTTTTTAAATCTTATTTTTTTTTCTTTAAATCAGTCAAAATCTAAGTTAAAATTCTCGATACCTTCGGTAGCGGTTTTCTCACTCGCCACAGGTCGAGTCTGGAGCCCCAATGCTTTCGGCAGCGCTTTATCTGCTTTTTACTTCCTCGCCCTCAAGGTTGAAAGTTTTGCAAAATCCCATCAAAGTGCATATTGCGTACTCTTAATCAACACCCGCACACCAAATTCTAAGGTAATTTGGAGCAGATTTAAGCTTGAAAACATGTTTTTTGTCTCGCCTGCCCCAAACGGGATTCTGTGTGTGTGTGTGTGTGTGTGGGGGGGGGGTTATTTGCGCAAAGTCCTTTTATAGTGCATGTTGCATACACTTACCTAACCGACACATAAAAAAATCGAGATCCTGAGATTATTTATAGCTGAGTTATGTTTTATAACTTTTTTTTTTTAAACCCATCACCCGCTTTTAAAGAAGGGAAGGAGGAGAGAATTTCTCAAAATCTATTTTTACAATGAGTTAGATATATATAACCGACCCATACATCAAAAATCTAATCCCTAAGATAATCTAGTGCAGAGTTACGCACTACATGATGGATACATTTTTTTGCCCCCCCCCCAAGGGACGGTAGGGTGGAATTTCACAAACTCTCTTTGTAGTGTGTGTCGTGTCCGCATAAGTAGCCCACACACCAAGAATTGCCATTCGAAGATAATTTGGAACAGAGTTACGTTACGCATGCAAATGTTTTTTTTGCCCCCCGCCGTTAAAGGGGGGGATTTCGTAAAATCCCTTTATTGTGTTAGGAACGCATAACCAACCCACACATAAAAATTTATCTTATTGAGGTAATTTGAAGCAAAGTTATACTTGGAAACGGGTTTATTTCTCACCTGTCGCCCCCAAGGTTTGAAAGGGGGGGGGGTTTCGCAAAATCCCGATGCAGTAGGTGTTGGATACACTTAAATAAACCACACACTAAAATTTGTGACCTCAACTCCTGTAGATTTCCCCAGATGAATTTAGCGCTAAAAGGGGATCAGAGTTTCCCCTCTCGTAACTCCCCCCCCCCCCCCCCAGAATAAAAAAAATAAAAAAATATCGAAAATCGCATAAAACCAAAAATGAGTTGTTGGAAATATCCTTAAGAATACTTGTTTACTTTCTCTTACCCATAAGGTAAAGAAAGTATTGTTTTTGGGTCAAATTTTCGAACGCGAGATTTTGTTATATTTACACGTTTTGAGGTCCCCTGAATACGAAAATCATGTTTTTAGCAAATGGTCTGTGTGTCTGTATGTCTGTGTGTCTGTCTGTTATCAGCATATCTCAAAAACAAATTATGGCAGAAAGTTCAAACTTGGTATTCTAAATGTGTATCATATAAGGATGCTACAGTAAGCTTTTCGTTAAGATCAAGCAAATGGTTCGTGTACAGGGACAATCAAGAGAATTCTGATACATTACGTCTATGGGGGAAATTGCAGGAAAGTAGAGTTTAACGTCTATAGACTGCACTAAACCAAATGAAACGAATATATATATTTTGTAATAGAGATAGTCAACTGGGGAAAAATATTTGTGTATGTAGGAGCCTCGCCTCCCCCCCTTGTGGGGGAAATCCCCCCTCCAGGGGAGTAAATTTTCATGATGGGTATCTTTCAAAGGAGCTCGCCAATACCTTTAAAACGAATGGTTGAACCATCGATCTGCGATAATTTAAAACAAAGTTATCGATTTTTTTTCCACTTTTAACGGAAAAAAAAAAAAAAAAATCGTTTTTTTTTTTTTTTTTTTTTTTTAATATTGAGAATAAAATGGAATTTTTTTGGATATTTAGTGTTATACTACTTCTATAATATGGAAATCGTCTGATTTATCATAAAAAATAATTTTTTTAAATAATAATTTTAATAAAATATTTTTTAAAAACAGAATTATTTTTTAATAACGGAATTAAATTGTATATAAATGTAGGTGCATTAATCAAACGGGGGGTTGAGGTGGCGGTAGCCCCCCTCACAATAACTAATTATCATATATAACTCTCCCGAAGCTTAATTTGAATTGTTTAACAGAGGTTTACATAACATCGTTATCTTACCTCTTAATCTTCAACCTGTATTTATAGTGTTATATTTCAGGGTAAGAGAAAGTCGTGTGAGTGACACACCAGATTATTTATATATATCTTTGTGCTATTATTGGTAGAGTTCTACTGGAAAATCCGTATTTTGCTGAAGCCTCCGAAAATCGCCCCCCCCCCCCCCTCCTTAAAATCATAATAATATTCTGAAGTTTATTTTCTATTTTCTCTTTGTTTATTCATTTGCTTATGACTCGGAAAGAAAATCTTTCTTCTTTTCAGTTTTTTAGAAAAAGTAGGGAAAAAATGTAAATAAATAACTGCATATAAGCACTCGATATATATTTTTTTTTTCTTTTTAAGAGAATCGGAATTTAGTCGAGCAATAAAGAACCGAACATTAAACACTTTTCAAACCACTTCAACGTGTTGTCTTCATGTATCAGAATTACCGTGTAAAGTAAATCTGGCCACGTTCCCATTTTTGTGATTTATGCTGCAAATTTTCCTTAGAGTTTTAGTAATCCAACTTTGTTTTGAATTACTGTGAACTCCTCTGTTTTCATTCTTTTCTGTGTCGTCTTCAAGATACTTCGTTACTCTGGAGTGTCTGAAATGTCTTCAGGGAGAGAAGACAATTGGTTTAGTTTCAGAAAAATTCTGATTTTTTTTTTTTCCCCTTCTCTTCTTTTCGTGTTGCCCTTTTCCTCTGCTTGATATTTCTCTGGCCATGAAAAATGCAGTGTTTTCTCCAAATTTGTTTCCCGTTTTCGCATTTTCATTTTGAACTTCTAGTTTGAATGGTGCTTACGGTGTTTTTCTTTTATATTCCGGAATGATTTTTGTTTACTGTAGCTTACGAAAAGAAAAAGAAATTGTTCTTTGTTTGTAGTTGATGAATATTTTCCGAGTTTATTTACTTTGCTCATGACGCTTAAATGGTAGGTTTTTTTTTTTTTCCTCAAGAATATCACTTTTACGTATGTTTCTTTTTTGTTTGAAAGGAAATGGTACGTAATTTTTGTATTTTAGTTTGAAAGGAAAATTATTTATTAATATTTTCACCCGGTATTTTTTCCTCTATTCAATGCAGAGAAAGTATTGGATTCGTTTCGTAAAGATTTTCAACTAACGATTTTCAATGGATTTATACGTTTTGAGTAATTCAGAACACGATTTCACCACTTACAACAACAACAACAACAAAATGTTTTTAAAAAATTCCTATTGTAACTCTAAGTCAAAAACTAATACACAGAATCCCATATAAGTTTATATTTAGTTTCACCTTAGCATAAATTAGTGTCTGTCACTTTTGGTGCAAATCGCCCTGTAGTTGACTCTGCTATGTTGTGATTTCTTTTATTTAAAGACGACTCTATCTTAGCTTCTGTTTTGTATTATAATTATACAAAACTTGATGTGTAAAAGAAGCATTATGACGTACTCTGGTGATTTTATTTGAGTGCATATCGACTCCCAGATGGCGCTTCTACTTTGCAATTTCCCTTGTGAGTGCAAAGACTATCTCAGCTTCTACGTATGAATGAACCAAACTTGATGTTTGAGATAACCATTATGAAAATTCTGGACGCTAATAGTCCTCGCATTTTCACGCAGTAAAAAATGAGTTTGTGGAAATTAAGGTATTAAAATATATTCAGCTTTCTTAAAATTACGGAAGAAATGAGCCACTCCATATTTTTTTAATTTGTATTTAAAATTTTTATGCATTAGTTTGTAAATGTTTATTTATATATATATATGTATATTATCACAATTCATTTTTTAAACATGTGTGTATATATATATATATATTCTATAACTTAAATATGTATACAGGGTGTTTTAAAAGTCACCCCCGCTCTCCTAACTGGAAAATGAGTTGGAATTGTGAAAAATGGCGAAGAACGTGTTCAATGAATTCGAGAGGGTACATCTTTTGGTGAAAAATAGTTTGGGCCTGGGTGTCTAGAGAGGGCAACTTTAAAATTTCAAATGGGAAGGTATGTTTTGCGATACGTCCCTGGAAACGTCTCTTGAAAACAATAAATTTGATATAAATAGTTTTGCCCTACGATGATTATTAAAGGAGATAAATGCGTTTTTAGAATTTTTAAATTTGTATTTTATACTTATGTATCCCCTTTAATAATCGTTGCAGGACAAAACTTTTTATATCAAATTCATTTTCTTTTCCAGGGAAGAATCACAAGACATACTTTCCTGTTTGAAATTTTAAAGTTGCCCTCCCTAGCGGCACTCCTGCCACCTCCTTGCCCGGGCTCAAACATTTTCGGACAAAGTATGCCATGTGATACATCCCTGGAAACGTCTCTTCAAGACAATGAATTTCATATAAACAGTATAGTCTTGCAATGATTATTAAAGGTGATACATAAGTACAAAAGCCACATTTCAAAAGTCTAAAAACTCATGTACCTCCTTTAATAATCATCGTAGGGCAAAACTATTTATATCAAATTCATTGTTTTGAAGAGACGTTTCCAGCGATATATCGCAAGACATACCTTCCCATTTGAAATTTTAAGTCTGCCCTCTCTAGCGGCCCTCCTAGCTCCCCTGGCCCAAACTTTTTTTACCAAAAGAGGTCACTCTCGAATTCATTGAACACGTGCCATTTTTCACAATTCCGACTCATTTTCGAGTTAGGAGGGGTATGGGACTTTTGGAACACCCTGTATATATATATTGGCGATTTCATCTTTTTTTCTGTATTCATTCATTTGAAACTTCTAAGTATTCCAGTAATTTATTTAAAAGTATGAAAAATATGAAACTATTGATTTGATGTACTTTAAGATACTAACAAATGTTAAAAATCTCTTCGTTTAGAATTTTATTAAGTATATTTTTAAGCTTGCTTACAAATTAATAAAGAAAATAAAAATATATACGGAATACTTCCCAGCATAATCTCACAGAAGATAAATTTTGCACTTTAAACAAGTTTGTTTACAAACTTACTTTTATAGTTAATGAAATTTAATTTATACTAGGCATATAATTTCTCGGTGCAGTTTTTATTTAAGAAAATAAACGCATGTTAATGCAATCTCAGTTGCGCAAGTTGTGGTCGTAAGTGATGAGAGGAAAATGTAGGAGAGGTTGTTATTTAAGTTGAACATATGAAATTTATAGTAGCGTCGTAGAATTTTACTAAATGTAAAAACATTTAATAATGTTTTAATTTATTTTATGTGGAAAGCTAGATTAATTTTAACGAAAGGAATAGAACCCGGGTCATTTGTTTAAATCGGCAACATTTTACCATTTAGACAATTAGGCCGACATCTGACCGGCATTGCTCGTTCATTTAAAAACACTGCTCTGAAAAAAAAAAAAAAAAAAAAAATCGTAATCTGATACCATTCTTGCTGATTCTTATGTAAAAGTGACGTCCTGAATCCGAATATGACCGACTCCCATTTTGCCCAGTCACTCACCGTTTTCTAGATACACCACCTCCACCGTCAATTTATTTCCCTTTTCGATAATTGTATGACCATGAATTTGATTGCATAATTTCAGTGGCAACCCCCCCCCCCAAAAAAAAAAAAAAAAAAAAAAAAAAAAAAAACCTTGTCGTAAATGTCTATGTTTTCGAATTTTCCAACTCTGTAGCCCTAAGAAGATATTTAACGGTTAAAATGATCCTCCTCCCTCCTAAAAATCAAATTTATAGGCATGAAATCACCGAAAAATAATAATAATAAGGGACCATTCCTAAAAAACGGGGAGTGATAGGGCAAAATGAACGTCCTATTCGGATTCAGGAGGTCATTTTACATAAGAATATGCTGAAATCTTGTCAGGGGCAATTATCATTCCGAGAAGTGAAATTAGAAATATAATGAAACCTCTCAAAGAAAGCTACAAACCGTATCATAAAGAATTGTCCCTTTAGAGAGGTGACTTTTTGATAGAGGTCATTTAGAAAATCATGATCCATTCATCAAAATGTATTTCAATTATCAAAATTGACACTGTTTGCTCATATAGCTTTCTGCTAATATTAGAATTTAATAATTACTCACCCCTTAAACCGTTACGTACTTAAGCATGGTCATCGGAGATACATGTATGCCAAGTTTTTTGTATAGTCGGATGACAGGAAGTAGATGAAAATTCAATTCTTAGACATAAATAAACAAACAATATACCAAGTAAGTTAAATAAAAACTTGTAAAAGCTATTTAGCAATAATTTTTTCCCTAGAATTGTTTTATATACCGGAACGGATTAGCGCCATTTATGAATGGAAAAGAGACCTCTCATAATCTGTAAATTTTCATTAAAGTTTCCTGGCAAGAAATACTAGGTTTAGATTTTAACCTTAGCTAGGCTTAATTCTTTTATTTTGTTACCAAAAACATCGCTTACTTACATGCCATTGCGTTTAAATTTATCAGCTAAATAATGTAAAACACAACATTTAATTTTCTTAATTTTAACTTCACCTCTAAGTGTTCATATTCAGAAATATGGAGTCTTTTCACTTCATTTAATAATACGCTTGTTGATTAATCTCAGTTATGTGATGGACAATGGTCAGTTGAAGTAAAAAGAAAAATGAAATCATTTGCTCTATCAAAATATCCCTAAGATTGTATGTGATTCTTACAGGTAATTCAATATTATTACGAAAAATTTGTCGAGTTTCTTGCTTGGTAAAGTAATTAGTAAAGAATCGGGAAGGTTCTAGCTGATGAATGCTCTTTATTCAACAAAACTTTTCGAATCAGTATAGCAGAGTTGTGATTGCAACAAATATTCTCGAAACACTCCAATAGTATTGTTAAATTATCGATTATTCTAGTAGCAGTCCAAAGTCACCATTCGACGAAAGTTCTGGAACAATACAAGGAAACAATCACTTGTCCCATAGGAGTAAAATAAAGCAAATAACATGAAATACTCCAGATCAGAAAATTTCGCTAGCTCACGAACAAAGTTCAGTCGCTTGGAACACAATTCCCAAAGTACAATAATTCAGAAAGGTCTCTGAAGAACTTTGAATCGCAGAGACTAAACACTCTCGCATAAGTCAATTCACTGCTATTTATACCCTTTGGCGATGGGTCTTGGCAAAGTTTCTGTCGAGAATTCCTTGGAAAGTTCGAGATCTAGGCTCCTCGAAGAGCTTCCGTAACTTCGGGAACCCTAAACTACTATTTTTTGCCAAATTTGGTCGCCAAGTCTGACCTCACAGAAAGTGAATGAGCTGCCGCTTTATTTTTACTTTGGCTGTAAAACTACTTTCACTGCAACAACAGAAAAAAAGACATAATCCATTGTAACAATATTAAAACCTATGGGGAAAATTCAGGCCATGGAATTGATTCTAAAGGCAGATGGCTCTTGAATAGAAGTGCACTTTTACATGCTTTATTGAGAGAATGCTGTAGAGTAAGGAAACATGCCTTATTTAAATCAATTTGTTTTAATTCGGAAGTAGTATTATGCGTTATTTATTGTGTATTTTCCCCAGGCACAAGGAGTCTTCTATGGTATTCAGCCTTATTGAATGACAAAAACAATTACAAAAGATTAGTGCCGAATCGAGATAGCTGGAGTAGACAGCTGGAATTAATTTATTTTATTTTATATAATAATTCACTTAGTTTGCACAGATGAACATTTAAAGATCACCCCGGCTGTTATCCTGGTTTAAAAGGATAAATAGGGCTTTTCTTTTTTAAGTACACTATTTTGGTAAAAAATGTAAAAAATAATTTATTGCAGAAATATCTACAAAAGAATCTCTTTACTGATGTTTCCGATGTAAATTACCTTACTTGACAACAGATTGTGCTGGCACCCATTTTTGCCCGCACATTCTGCTGTAAAAACTTCGTTGTTTTTTCCAGTGTATATTTATCCCATTTAAATTGTTTTGAAGACGGTCCGGCTGAATAAAAACCATATGCTTTGTTCTTTCTGAATACGAAAGTACACAAGGAGCGTTACAGCTGAGATTTTTTGTTGAGTTCATTTGTAAAAATGTCGACTTGGGAATACGAAATAAAACTTGCATGTGTATATATTCCTCATATATATATATGTGTGTGTGTGTGTGTGTGAATATAATCCTTTTGATAGTAGAAGCAAAGAATGAGAACGAAGAATAGTTAGTCACACTTCACCAAAGAGACGTACACACGCCAAACAAAGCAACAAGATTTTCCAATATATATATATATATATATATATATATATATATATATATATATATATATATATATATACATACAGGGGGCGATCCAAGCAAAAATTAGGTCCCTTTTGCGGCCCCTTCACAAAATTCAAATCCATACAAAGGGGCCCTTCACAAAATTTAAATTTATAAAACGAGACCTTTCACAAGATTTTGTTTTATAAAAATGATCCTTTTATTAAATGTTTTCATATTTTCAGTATTATTTTTAATTTATGCCTTAATTAGGCTCAACGAAACTCTATTAACTTGATATTAAACATTACATAAAGTGATTGTAAAAACTGAAGATTTTACACAATATTTTACTTTTTCTCAAAAATATTTTCTATTTCACAAAAATAAATAAAAATTTCACAAAAATGGGACCCAAAAATTAAAACCTGGATCGGCCCCTGAGATATATATATATAATGTACAAGTATATAGTATTTAAACGATGAGAAATATCTTTGGGAAAAGAAAAAGTAGCTGAGCGGTCACTAAGTGCAATAGTAGTGCTCAAGCTGAATATAGATCGTGAGATTAGGCATAGAACGTAATTAAAGGAACGTCATACATACTAGCTTTTGTAAGCTTTAAGATCTTGCGAAACTAGATTTCAGATTCACCTTTTCTTCTTTCCCAGCTACTATAGCATTTTCATTGCTCATATTACTCTTTTAACATGTCGCCTTTTATTTTGGTGAGTAATTTAAAAAAATATATATATTTTTTTTTTTAAGATTCGCATAGAGCCTTAATGAAAACTTAATGATTTAAATGAGACTTAATGAAATGTAATATTTAAATAAATAAAATAATTAAAAAAGTGCTCTCAAAATCAAAGGAGACATGTTCAAAAAATATTTTATTTATTTATTTATTTTTAAAGGAAAGAAAATAGAAAAAGTATTTGAAAAACTTTATTTTTGAATGAAATATCCTTTTATTATAAAGCAACGAAAATCCCATAGGATTATATGGGGATGAAGAAAGTTTGGGTCTCTCTCGTGTGTGCACTCTTAATATTAAAAATTTCAATATTTATTATTATTATGTCACGTAAAGAGAGTCATTTTTCGAACATGAATTCATATTTTATTTCTTTTATTCCGTAAATTTAACTGTTAAGCGCCTCTTTTGTCCCTAGTGATGGATATTTCATGTCATCCGCCTTATTAAATTTATTTCTCAAAGTCTATATTAATTTTTATCTTACCTGCCCCAAGTGATTTTTCACAGCCACGTTCTAAACATTTCGAATTTAATTAAGACCCTTTAGTAGTTTAGATTTTTTATGAAAAATTTACTAATCCAAATATTTATGTGTAGTCAGTTTACTTCCACTTGAAATATTCTCAACACTAAAAACAAATACACGAACAACATAGTTTCATATTTATTATGCTTAAGTTTCTCTTCTTTGTTTTGAAGTACTTTTTATTTATATTGTTCTCTCTTCGCCCTGAGACTTTTCCCAAGATATTTGTACTATACTTAAAACACTCTTTATTTATTTACTTATTTTCTCTCGCGGCGCAAAAAGGTAGCTGTTTGCGTGGATTAGTTTTATAATTTCTTGTTTAAGCTACTTCAATATTTATTTTTTTTTGTTGTTAATTACGCAACTAATTTGCGTACAGCAAACCCATCTAGTAAAGTTTTTTTTTACTTATTTTTTCACTTTAATACTAGTTAAAAAGGTTTAAGAGAATTTTTTTAGTAACTACTTCTGGAATACCTTGTTTACTTTGATACTCGATTCCGGATTAGCTGCTCGAGAGTTTGGTTATATTTTACTTAAGTTTAATTAATTAAATTTGAACATGATGTATTAAAAGTACTTTTAATGCGCTATAATCTTTCAACATTAAGCATGAATGATTGTGAGAATAGTTGGATAAAAGATTAAAAGATTTAAACTAATATAGCATGGTGCATCTAATTCCAATAAATGATTTTTGAAATAAGTCTCTGACTAAATTTATATTCATTCAGCTTTTTCCAGATTAAATTGGTGCAAAGAGATAAGATTATAATTTTAAAATTACTCATTATCTTAAGTTAAATTCTGATTATAGGAAATGTTTTATTCAGATGGGAGTGAAATTTAATTTCAATTATAAAAATATTTTCTGAAAGATAAATATTATTTATAATACTAAGTATTTATTTAATATCCTCCAAGATTTCTAAGAAAATACCCCCCCCCCTCTTTTTTTTTTCTTTGTAGAAACTTGACATTTAATCCTTTCAAGTTCACTTTATATTATTTTCTTTTAAAAATTTTTATATACTAATTTCAAATAATGGTGCTTAGACGCATAGCTGATCGTAAATAAGTAAAATAAAAAAATAGCATTAATTTTTCACAAATTTTTGGTTTGGAACATGTATAAGTTAACCCTGTTAAATTCAAACAACAATTACTGTAATAATTAAACAACTGTGTAACCCTACACACAAAATTGATGAAGGCCAACATTGAAACAATTGATGTTTTCGTTGGGCTTTTTGCTCGCCAGCAGTTATAAATGACCGTTGTCTGGATTGATGGCCTGATCGTGGCAGTACATTTTAGTATTTGTTATCTACTATATACAGTCAAACACCGTTAACGTGAACACTCTTAACGAGAATTACTTTTAACATGAACTGTTTCCATAATCACCGTCAAAATGAAGATTAGTTAGTAAGTTATATGAAGATTAGTTACAGATAGCATGAACTACTGATAACATGAACAGAATTTAGTCTCCTTGAGATTCACGTTATCGAGGTTCGACTGTATATATTGGGTGAGTGCGAAAGTTCTACCCGTTTTTGGATATGCAAATTTGCAATGGAATTGACGTCACACATGACATTATAATGACAGAAATGAAATCGTCGGCCAATCAAACGTTTGGAAGCCTCACATATAAATGCATCGTGTTTCACAAAGTTAATCATTAAAAAAAATATATCAGAGGGCGTAACATGGAAAGCGAGAAGGAGCATATAAGACATTGTTTGTTATCTATGTACCTATTTCGTACGTTGAACAATTCTTTCAGTCAGAAAATCTTTGATGATCTTGATGCTGTGAAACTGCCATCGAAGACTTTTTTGACTCGAAAACACTAGAGATGAGTTCGGGCTCTATTTTGGCAATCCGAGCCCGCCCGGGCCCGAAACATTTTTGAACTGAGATCGCCCGAGCCCGAAAAATTTTGTGTGATCAGAGTCCGAGCCCGCCCGAGCCAGATATTGAAAGTGGTACGCTGTGCAATGCATACACAATAGTAAAATTAAATACCGTTTCCTTTTTCAAATTAATTTTCTTATTATCAATCCTCAATTCAAATAACTATAAATGTTATTGTAACAATTTATAATATCTGTGTCTCTGTATACATGTATATATTATGTAATATAATATAGATTTATAGAGCAGCCCATTGTTTATAACGCGTCTATCGGGGGACAAAAAATTTATCCGAATGAGTGATATAATGAGGTCCAATATAAGGAAGGAGGAAGGATTACTGTATAACAAAATTTCTTATAAAAATTCAGGTAGTAAAAAAAAATTTTAAAATTATTGTCATCATGAAAATAGACGATTTGCATCTCAAAGAAGTATAATTCTTGTACATAATATGCATCCCGTTGAAAAAAAAAAAAGTTCCATTTAGAAAAAGGAAAGTCAAAGCTACTAAGGTTTGCAAGATTATTTTGTGATTTATAACCTATCATGACTATTATGGCATTACTAAAGGTGCTCTCAAAATGAATAAAATTTCTTTTTATAATTTTTTTTTTTACATTTTCCAGTTAGTGTAGAATAAAATAAACGGAACTTTTAGATTAAATCCGAGCCCGCCCGGAGCCCGAAGACTTTTGTAAGATTTGAGCCCGATCGGGCCCGGGCTCGGGCTTACGGGCTCGGGCTGAGCCCGTCTCATCTCTAGAAAACACCGGAATTTTACTCTGTGGGATTCTTCTCCTACCAGAAAGGTCGCAAGAGGTCATAGAAAAAGATGGAAATTATGCACAATAATTGGTGCTGTTCATTTTGCGTTTATTTGCTCTTTATGGGTAATAAAAACGGGTAGAACTTTTCCACTCACTCAATATGTACTTTCTCGCGAATGAATAACATCACCGACGATATTTTAATGCATTTAATACAATTATATTATTTCTTTGAAGATACGTAATAGTTAAAGTCATTTTATGCCATTTTTAACGCACCATTTATTCTTAGATTCATAACGTTGTTAATTACGGTGGGCCATCCGTACCTACCCAACAAAAATAAAATGTTGAAGAACAAAAAATATACTTTATGACGAACTAAAGAAACGTATGTTGATGGGGCCCAGCGACTCATATTTGTAGAGAAATGAACTTTATAAATTGAAAAAAAAAAAAAAAAAAAAAAATCTCGCAACAGTTGTTTAATTCCAAACAATAGCACGGCTTATCGTCAGGTGATAAAGCTTGCACGTGCGTATCACCAAAGCAGAAACTAATCACTCGTGCCTACTAAAAAATTTAAAGAGTGACTTTGCTTTCCTTTAAAACATTGTTAAATTTCAGAGTAGTGCTGCTGTCTACCGAAGAAAGAAGTGCCAAGCGTTTAAAAATCGATTAAAATAGCGAAAAATTTTCGAAAATTGTTGCATAAAAAATGTTAAATGTTTGGTTTCAGTGCAAAACTGTTGAACAATAAAGATTTTAAATTACTGTTTTTTTTTTTTTTTTTTTTTTTTTTAAATTGCTATGTAGATTTCTTATGTGCGATGCACGATTTTCTTAATAACGCGAATTAACCTTTGAGTTCGGCATGGATAATAATCAAACATGTGAACTCTAAGTTCCTACATAATACGTATAATGAAATCTATCCTATTACAGAAATTGGACTTCGAAATTGTAGGGCTGTTGTAAAATAAATGCGTGTGCGTTGTATTGCGCTTCGGCTCTAATGAGAGCAAATAAATTATTTTAATTGTGAGCTTTCGAGTACCTATTATATCAATTGCCTACAATCTGCACCTATTTCAGTGAAATATTCCTGATCTCGGTTGCAGTGTATGTGAGTAATTGCATAGCATACAGTATTTAGTCGGAAACTAGTTCGCTAGAAGCAGATTCTTTAAAATTACATCTAGCCTGCAGCTGCATTTAAGAAGTCTTAGTATTCTGCTATCGAGTATGAATTTTTGCTCTATTATTACGTAGCTGCAAATACAATTGTTTTGTTATATTTTAATTTCAGTAATCGCTTTTATCCTATCCAGTTAATAACCTTTAAACGTTCACTATATACTTTCTTTTGAAAATTGATAAACTAATTAATTTCAGAAATGACGGTTTGACACGTAATTGATCATAAATATGTTAATATATATATATATATATATTCGAGAAATATTTGTTTTCAACACTCATATATATTATCCTATATAAATTCAAATAATTAAATGAATAAGTAAATAACGTCGTAAGCAAGGCGCGAAATTTCCGCTCGCCAGCTCGCCATTGGCGAGTGGAATTTTTACTGTGGCGAGTGAAATTTGGTCAAGTTATAGATGGAATTCTTACACGATACGGTGACAGAAAACATTCTTTTTATATATTTAAATATGGCAAAATCTTGTGATCTTATAACCTCATATTTAACCTCTCCTTTTTCTCTTCTCGGAGTGCCGAGTCTATGTGTGCGCTGTCCGACGATCGCCCCAGCCTGGGAAAGGAAAAATGCTTAGAGCTTGCATAAAAGTTTTAAATCTCTTCGGCAGTTTCGTTTCTCCCACTCTGATTTCTCCAAGCTGAGTGAGAATAGACAAGCAGAGCAGAGAGCCTCTTTGCCCGTCGCCCACTATCCGGGAGAAGAGAAACGCGAAAGTTTGCCTATGCGATATTGGCGCATGAAAATGAGCCCGAGCCATTTTAAAGATACTGCTCATTTTTATTTTGTCGAATAATTACCAAAAATTAGTTCACTTTCTCCAGTTTTTTTCTGAACCGCCAAGGATTTGCGCTTGTAATGATTTGTAAGCAACGATTTCATTGAAAAAGTTATTCTGAAATGGTTATTTCAAATGACAATAATGAACAAGCTATACACATCGACATTCCGTCTGTTTACAAAAATAAAGCAGACAAAAAAGACATTTCTGATGTAAAAAGTTAAATAAATAAATAGGTAAATAAGGAAGCTTAATGTTTCAAAATAAAAAGATTTTCACAGGATATTGTTTAACAAAGATTTTTTTCTTCTTCTTTTTTTCTTTAATGAATCTTTGCATTTATGTTGTTAGATATTTTAATCTTTTTCAAATCTCAAATACAATACATTATAATGATTTTTAATTATAGGTGATTATGAGACATGTTGATATGCGACACACTTTTAATATATATAATTTTAGGTATATTTGTAAAAGCATTTGAAATAGTTGGGAAAAAGAAAAAACCCAAAATGCGTAAATATGAAAAAAAAAAAAAAAAAAAAAAAAATTGATAACCCTAATTTATGGCGAGTAAAAATTTTTTTTGGCGAGTGTAATTGAATTGAAATTTCGGGCCCTGGTCGTAAGTGAATACTACAAACTGAAAAAAAGACAAAAAAAGCAACATTTGTTTCAGGACAAAATAACAGTACTTCTCTTCGGCATGTGAAAAAACCAGGCACGAGTGCATCATCAAGGTGCACTCTCTCTCTCTCGCCTTCTGAGAAAGTCCAAGTGACTTTTGCACGTGGCTTCCTCTGAAACATCATTTGTTAAATTTCGGAGTAGTGCTGCTATCTAACGAACAGAGAAGAGAAATAAGTTTAAAAATCGATTAAAGCAGGGGAAAATTTGTAAAAGTTGTTGCATAAGTGTTAAATGTTTATTTTCAGTATGAAACTGACGAAATTTGAAGAGTAAATAGACATTGACATAAAATTTTTAAGTAATTTTTTGGTGACGACCGGTTTTAATAACAATTAGTGTTTCATTTTACTGGATGATAAATAAATCAGGATATATGTATAATAATATATTCACAGGCAAACTCCCTTATAACGACATCCAATGTATCTAGACATTTCTGACGCTATATCCAAATGTAATATCTGAGTTTGAATGAATTAAAAGCAAGTGAAATCTCTCTGTGTAACTGTTATGAAATAAAAGTAAGAACATCTTTATTAGAAAACATAAGAGAGTTATTGTATGGAAAAAAATATTTTTTTCAGACGAACTTTTTTAATTTAAAGTAATTCAGATTAGAGATGATGTTTATTAATATAATGTATGTATTTTTAAACATCCAGTACTTAAATAAAGTAATATAAATGTAATTTCAATTTGTCCTTTTACTTTTCTGTGTTCTGTAAAACATAAATGATTTTTAAAATAATGAAATTTTTAATTATGTTTAAAAACTCAATAAATTCCATTTGAGTATGTGTTTTATTATTTTATTATATCTTTTCATTTATTTATTTATTTTTGTGAAGGTACGTAGGTCCCTGTCCAATTACTCTAAATGTTCAAAAAATGACCGTAGAGCAAGCAACAAACCAAAGTATAAGGTCAACTTTTTTTTTTTTTTTTTTTTTTTTTTTTAAGTTATTAAATATTTTGTGTCGATTATTTTTAACCAGTGTTGGCTTGATTTTGCCCGACCTGAAAAAAAACCCGGATGGATTTTTTCAATAAAACCCACTTGAAAAAAACCAAGTGAATTTTTTCAAAATCTTTATTTAAAATTGCACTTTTATCTAACTTACAATAAACAAATAAATATAAAACAAATATTATGTACATTATTAGAACATAAACAAAGAATTTTCGGAACTATTGGAGGTTCTCAAACTGCTCAGTAGAAAGAAAAAAATCCTGAAAAATCTCCCATGAAAAAAATTTATAATTATCTTATTAAAACACAATAAAAAAATTATATATATTTAAGCAAGAAAAAAGAAAGTTGTTTGTTAATATAAAGAAAACTGTTGGACTCGAGGAATGTAAAAAAACAAATAAAAATCAAATTTTAAAAAATTTCTGAAAACTGTAACACTGTTAAGTAAATGTAGAGGGACAATAATTAAAAATATTTTATCAGAATCTATTGACTACGAAAAAATCAGTAAAGCAACACTAAATAATTATTAAAATCCAGTTTTTTTTTTTTTTTTTTTTTTTTTTGTTTTGTAAAAGGCAGATAAATAGAATTTTAGAATATTTAATGAACGATTATTTAATTTTTAAAAATATCTTTATAGCTTAATAATAATAATAATAAACCTTTTTAGAAATTTTAAAATTAATTTTCTTTTTAATGAATAATTAATATTTCATTTTCTAAATTATCTTAGTATGAATTATATACTTAATGTTTAAAAAAAAAAAAAAAAAAAAAAAAAAAAAAGAAACAGAAAGAAAATATTCATGAAATTGAAAATTCTGATAGAACCCGAAAATATTCTGGGAAAAAAAAAAAAAACTTAAAACCCGATAGAAGAAAAAAAACCCTGATAAAACCCGAAAAAACTTACTGTGCTGGGTTTTTTTCCAAGCATGTTTTTAACTAATGGTGACATGGGCTTTATAACCATTATAGAGTACCATCATGAAAAAAGAATTAAAAGTTCATTTTTATGAGAGTAGGTATGTTCAAGATATCCTTCGCTTTTTAAATAAATCATACATAATTAACATCTGTTTCTTTTAAAGTTTCGGTATCTTTTCTTTCATTAAACGGTCATTCTAATGAATTCTCCTTTCCTCTACTTAAAAACTCTGCAACTTCTGAAATCTTTAGTATTAATAACAGAAAAAGGAGTTGGGGGAAAGGCTAGTCGTACCAAGATGTATAAAATCTCTAATGCTTTCCTGTCAAAAAAATTCCTGGTGAAATATTTCTCTATGCGCCTTGTGTCACTCACATTTGATCGCATAAAATCTTGAAGATACTCTTAAATCTTAAGATTACATGCTTTGAATATTATACGTATTCCTTTTTCAGAGCCTGTAATCTAAAACTTATAACTTCGCATTTTCATATCAAAACCACATGTCGTCCAATAACTCCTGTTCTTTTCCGAAATCTTTTTTTTTTTTTTATTCGAGATTCCTTACATATTTTTTGAGTATAAATACACATAAAAGTTTCTTCTTTGAGAGTAAACATCGACAAGTTAGAGAGGACGTGAAGGGCCATAAAATTTTTGTAAAGGGACTCAAAGTATTTTTTAAGAATAGAAGGAAAGAATATTTCAGCGTGTTTCAGAAATATAGAAGGCATTGTAAATGTCAGGGAGAAAAAATGTAAGATCGTAGAGCTGGAAGAAATAACATTTGCATTTAGATGAGTGCCGTAATCTTACAGAATAGTCCATTCTTACTGTATCTATCTTTATTTTATTGCTTATTGCTTCTAAATTATCTAAGTTGAATGGCATATATTTTGAGCTCTCTTATAAAATAGTTTTTTAAAATAATTTCGTCGTTATCAGAACCTATTAAAATAAGTAAATATTTATAGTTTTGCAAAAATGAAAATTAAAAGCTGAGTTTTTAGACATTGCATACGGTATTTCAAGTGAAATTGTTTGAAATCCAAAGTCGACGGAATTAATTGAAATACAAACTAATTTATATATTTTCGGCCATTAGCTAACGAAGTCATTATCCAATTAAATGCAGAGATTATATGTATTGAGTAAAAAGAAATAATAGGCGGAGTTTAGTTGTAATAACCAGAAAGTACAAAAGAGATTTTTTTTTTTTTAATCATCCAGAGCTGCCAACCTAATCCGGCAAATTGTTAGTACTGCCCCTTTTTCTACACCACTTAATTTTTAGAGTAATTCTCTTCAAATGTATTTACGATGAATTAAGAAAAAAAAAAATACTCTAAAAATTAAGTGGTGTAGAAAAAGGGGCGGTACTAAGAATTTGCCGGATTTGGTTGGCAGCTCTGTATAATCTAATAGAGTTGTTAAAAAAAAAAAAAAAAAAACCTCAAGCCGGCAACCTGGTTTACTTGAGTTTTATTTGAGTTAATCAGTAAACTCAAATAAAAAACTTTAGCTTCAATAACATTGCCTCCTCTGTACTTCTGCCAACATGAGACTAATCCCAATTGTATTACACACACATAGTACAGATTTTACAGTGCTTAACAGTATTTTAAGAAATACAATGCTTTTTTATATGTCATAAATGTAAAAAGAACGGAGATAGAGGGTACAGTGTCCAGGGAATTTTTATCTCTTTAATGCTGATATTCCTGAAATGTGCGCTGTAGTGTCAAAAAAAAAAAAAAAAAAAAAAAAAAAAAAGAAAGAAAGAAAGAAAGAAAAGCTAGGGAAAGGCTGTGTAATGTACGCAAACTATGTACAAATTTTTTAATTTTTATGTTGAAAAATTCCGTTTGAATTATTTTATTGTGCACCATCTGTCACTCCCATTTGGTCACACGTATGTATCGAATATCGTACTCGCGTTTCTTTTCCAAAATTTGCAATCTTAGATTTCGCATTTTCGTATGAAAACCACATATCATCCAATAACTTCTGTCCTTTCTTGAAATACTTTTTTCCTTTTCGAATTTCCTACATATTTTTTTGAATAAACGCACATAAAAGTTTCTTCTACGAGAGTAAACATCGACAAGTTAGAGAGGACGTGAAGGGCCATAAAAATTTCTAAAGGGACTCGAAGTATTCTTTAAGAATAGAATTTGGGTGTTTCAGAAATGGAAGGCATTGTAAATGTCAAGGAAAAAATAAATGAGATATCGTTGAGCTACATAGTTGGAAGAAATAACATTTGCATTTAGATGAGTGCTGTAATCTTGCAGAATTGTCCATTCTTATAGTTATTTTTTTATTATTTTTATTGCTTATTGCGTCTTCTAAGGTAATCTAAATTCTATGTTGATAACATTTGCTTTTATTATTATTATTTAGTTATGTTTCAGTGTATTTGAGAACAGTGATTTTTAAGTATGGTTTAGTTCTCCATCATACTATACTATACTGTTGGTATGGGGAACTTAGGTATTCGTGAAAATTTTCGACTTTTTTTTTTTTTTTTTTTTTTTTACACGTTTTCAGGTATGAGGAATCTGAAAATCACAAAATTCAAATGGTGTCCGTCTGTAGGTCGTTATGAGGTGATGTATATGGGGTGTCATTTTTAGCTCGTAATTTCATTTGATCGCGTGTTTTTTTTTTTTTTTTTTAACTGTGGCCCATGTTATTCCGTGGGAAATTTGTTTCCATAATTACTCATTATTAGCAAATGTTTTTTTTTTTTTAATTCCGTTTTCACTTTCAGAAAATTCACAACCGTTACATTAGTACTCATTTTTGAAAAAATTATCGATTAAAATTTTTATATTTTATTTTTGAGTTAAAAATAGGAATTTTCACAAATCGCATTTTTCTCATTTTTTAAACAGAAAAATGAAATACTAAAAATTTAAAAAATCAATTTTTCGAAAATGAATACTAATTCAACGGTTTTGAATTTTCTGAATATGAAAAAGGAATTAAAAAAAAAATACATTAGGTAATGAGTAATTATGGAAAGAAATTTTCCCATAGAATAACATGGGGCACGGCTATCGGAGAAATTGGGTATTGTCCTCTCTTAAATGGTAAAAACTTAAAAAGCACTCGTCACGTGGTTTCTATTTTCGTTGCATCCTTCAGCGAAGGATGCACTCTCTAGTCAAATATATGTTCTAGAATTTACTCCCCCCCCCCCTCCTGAGGAAGCTTATTTTATGCTTTTAAAGAAAAGCAGAATGGTATTAAAAAGAAGAATTTTCCTTCCCGTGTTTTGTACTCTTCCATATGCACAGTAGTAGTAAATTTAAAACCCTTTAGAACGATAAATGTTGTTTATCCGGTAAGAAAAAGCGTGATACTCCCTTCAGGGCCATTCCTTGATTTCATTATTGTATCCACTGAATAAAAATCGCATTCTTTCAGACGAAAATCTTTTTATATATTTAATAATATTTTTATTTTCCTCTATATTCAATGAGAAAGAAAGTATTGTCTTCGTAAAAATTTTCGACTTCCTGTTTTCGATGGTTTTGCACGTTTAGCGAGGTGCAGAACACGATTTGACCATTTTTATAAATGTCTGCTTGTGTGTCTAGCAAAAGTTTTTTTGCAGTTCTATCTCAAGAACTATCGTGGTCGCAAAGTCCTCCAAGTTCCCATCAAAAATTATACCTCTGGGGTACCGGAACACGGGTTTAACTCGGCCTTGATCCGGATCAAAATTCGAGTTCCTGTTGTTTGCTGGTGCTGCCATCTTTCGCCAACTTCTGGAGCTAAGTCGTTCTTCCTCCGTAGTGGCGCTCATCTGAAAAACGGAAGGCGCACCCCTCTTGCTTTAAATCCGGATAGCTCCAGTACTTGGTCTCGGAATTTCCGAGTGGCATACGACAACATCTCAAGAACTAGTGCAAATGATTTACTACAAATTTATATATAGTTGCACCTTGACTTAATTCGTACGTCCTTCAACTTATGGTGAAAATCGCCGAAAATGAGTCTTTGTCATCCTGTTTTTTTTCTAAAGATTAGATTAATATGGACAAAATTTGGTATAAATGTGAACAGTGGAAATTGTTTTTAATCAATCATTGTGAAATTAGAAATAATAATTTATAATAAGCTATAGTCAACTTAGAAAAAAAAAAATTGTATGTCTAGTAGTATTGATTTCCCCAGGGCAATAAAAATAAGTATTTCAAAAGAACTCGTCAATATCTTTAAAACGAATGTTTGAACCCCATAGGTCTGTGGTAATTTAAAACAAATTTATCGATTTTTTTTTTTTTTTTTTTTTTTTTTTTTTTTTTTCTCACGTTTATCTGGCACTAAACTTTATTTTTATATTTACTGTTATGTTTCTTTGATATGAAAAATAAGTTTAGTAATTAATTTGTATCGCGTGTGAACTTTTTATTGAAAAATGTTGAAGAAAGTCTTGTGATGATCACAAGACATAGTTTATTTTTTTCTTTATTTTTTTTATTCCTCTATAAAAATACAAAGGCTTTCGTAAAAATATGTTAATATATATTAATATTCACTGTAAAAGTTATCCCGGAGTTCGTATATTGATAGTTCTTCAGAAATAACCGAAACATTTATATATGGAGAAAAATAAGATGGCACGTCCACGTTACATATTTTTTACTTTTCTTTTTAATGCAGAGATTATATACCGACAGCTTATTAGTAAAATAAATGTAACGTGCGTAACGTCATTTAAATTTAACGTCATTAAAACTTGCACAACAAAATATTACCATAATCGTATCGTAATACTTTCTTTATATTTTAATAACGAATGTATGTACAGTCACACAACCGTCATACGTACTGCACGTATTTTGGAGAATCTAGCACTTAATATTTTTGTTACAGGGACACAAAGAAAAATTCTTCATCGTTATGGTCTATGGGGCCCAAAATGTTTAAAGTGCGATAACGTTTAAATGTCTTATTCGTCTGAGATGAAAGATGAAAATGTATACACATATTATAAGTCAGTCGCACAAACTGCATAGATTTTGGTGAATCTAGCACTCTTTTTTTTTTTTTTTTACAGGAACACAAAGAAATATTCTTTATCATTATGGCCTATGGATCCAAATTTTTTAAAGTGCGATAGCTTCTAAACGACATATCGGATTGAGCTGAAAATTTATACACATAATACCACCGTCGTACGAACTACATAAATTTTGGTGAATCAAGCACTAAAAGTTTTTACAGGAAGACAAAGAAATATTCATTATTATGATGATCTATGGGCACAAATTATTTGAAGTGCAATAGCGTGAAATCATGGAGAAAAATATTCAAACACCCTATTATAATTTTAACTTCCATTTAACGACTTGTCTTGCATTATTTATGCAACCGTCAATTTCTTAATGTTCGAAAAATCGAGTTGAGTCACTCCAGTTTTTATTATTATTATATTGTGTATACCGTTTACTGGGGCATGAGAATTTTCCGCGGATCCGCGATTTTCCGCTTTTATGTGATTTCCGTTTATTCCGCTTTTTTTTTTTTTAAATCGAACTCCTATAACGATCAGTGTTCAAACGCTCCACAAAAGACTTTGTTCTCAATCTTTCTCCATCCGAAATATATATGTCAATATTCATTTTAAACGTGCTTTATCAGTTTCTATAACGTATAAAAGAACAGAATTATTCAATATTTCTCACTCATGTAACTTTTTTTTGTCCTGCCCCCCCCCCCCTTCTTTTTTCCATCTCTAACCATTGCCGATCAAACATTATATGGGAAGCCGTTTATTTTTGAATAGTTATCCATCCACAACAAAAATGCCAATATTAATTTTAGACTTACTTTATGATATTCTAGAACCCATAAAGAAGTAGAATTGTGTTTAATATTTCTCACTCATGAACCCCCCCCCCCCCTTTTCCCATTTTCCACCACCAAGCAATGATTAAATGTTAATTGCTAGCTAATTTTTTTTTTTTTTTTTTTTTTTTTTTTTTTCACATATTTTATTGTGTTGATGTGCATTATTCTTTTCGTTTAATTTGTCACATTTAAAATATTTTGTATAGTTTTTCCCTGTGCACATTATTTTTCATTTGAAAAAATAAATTTTATGAACATATTAATTTGTATAATTTTCCCCGCGCGTGTTATTTTTCATTTGAAATTAATTTTCTGAACACGCCTGTTTCCTCTTTTTAAAATTTTCTGCACTCGCATGCCTGCGAGAGGTTCGGCTCTCGAAACTGACAGACGGGAATTGTCAGGCTCGATTCCAGATCGTGCTCGTTGACCTGCCGTTCGGAAGTATTCATTCCTCCCCCCCCCCCTCCCCGAAACTGGTGTGAATACGGTCTAGGACCCCTTAGAAAAAATCTCCATGATAGGCTCAGACTTAGGACCAGGACCCTCGTGTTGTCACGCCACCTACCACTTGCGAAAGTGCCTTTCAATTATAATATTTTTAATCACATTGCTTTTTATTGAATTTATTTCATATGATGTTTTGACTTTAGTCCTGGAATTGTAAGCTATGCTAAAAAAGATAAAAAATAAATAAAAAATACTGCTAAAATAAAACAATACATAACGCTGGTAAACGCGATCTCAATATAGTGAAAGAAATTCGCTTAGCTTTGGAAAAATATTATATTTCGAAAAGGAAAATATTGCTCCTATAGGAATTTTATGCGAAACGAAAATATTTTTGCTCCCGCTTAGAAATGTAAAAATGTTGCATGTCTGGAGGAATATGCATTGGCTTTTTTAGATCCATTATGGAAAGAATCGGCCTTTTTAGAACGTGAAATTTGCATTTAGATGACAAAGGCTTCCCAGAACAATGGAAATATCCTCTCCCACTTTTATTCGTAGACCTTGTGGAATTCAGTTGTAATTTAGTTTTATATTTTTCCCTCTAAAAATGCTTGTGCTTTGGTAAGAGGGTTCTTTCTTATTTCACAATTTTTGAGTCCCTTGTCGGTAAACAAAAGAATTGACTGTATAGAAATAGGGAAAAGAATAGAGTGCAGTCAAAAGCCTTTGTGAATAAGACGATATTATGGATCTCCGATGACACGTTAAATTACATTAAATTTATTGATGGAGAATGCATATTGTCTATTAAATTAATATCTTGAAAGGTCGTGATATGGCGTTTATTTAAAGCAAATCGAGAGACTGTTTTAAAAGGAAGGCGAATTATGGATTAGAAGTTTTCTTTGATTGTAACTGATGGGGTACTGTTGTTAAAAAATGCTGTTTGAACATTTTTAGATTCACAGTAATACATACGTGCTTAAAAATGTTTAGAATGTATTATAGAACTGTAATAATGTAAAATCCAGAAGAAAAAAAAAATATGAAATAAAAATTTGTAAGCAGCAAGTATTTAAAAATTTAAAAATTGTTTTTTCAATTTTTTTTTTTTTTTTTTTAAATATAAACAGTTTTCCAGACAATTTTAAAGTACTTAATGTTGTTATACTTTAATGTATATGAGGTAAATTTTCATAACTATAAAAACTGTAATTTAAAAAAAAAAAAAAAAAATTAAAAAATACATAAAGGATTTATGATGCCCATTATCAGGGCCCGACAAAACCCAAGGCGCCAGGTCGCCTGGGTGACTAAAAATATATTATCGGCGACCTATTATGGTAGATTGACCAAAACATTTCATGCATTTACACTATTTTTCAATTCCTACTATTAGTTCACACTCTCCCTATATATATCTTGTACAAATCTTGCAATCGATTTTTAACTAACTTCCCGACTAGCTAGAAATTTGAAACTTTCAGGATTGCTCAGAACACGGTGACAACACGATACTTCGAAGTCCGATTTTCTAATTTTTGATTAGTTTTCTTATATTTAATTAAAATATGAAAATAATAACATCCTAATAGCGTTAAAATAACCATTAAAATATTAGCTGTAATTTAATTGTTGCCAAAAACAAATTTTACGAGTTTATTTTCTTTCGACATAAAAATAAATACATTTAATTAAACGTGAACATAAAAAAATTATAAAAAGTTAAATTATGCATCTCAGAAAAATTGACATCATTATCACTTTAAAGATTTCATGCACATTGATAAGAGCTTTATGATTCATTAGAAAATTTAAAACATGGTATATAAAAAGTTTTTTTTTTTTTTTAATCTTATAATTATTCAATTCCTACTATTAGTTCACACTCTCCCTATATATATTTATATATCTTGTTCAATTTTTCAATAATTAATAAAATATTTATACAGTTTTTTCAAATATTTGTAATTATTTACTAAAAAATAACTAAAATAAAATTTTTCTTTGTTGACTTAACGGTCTTCTTCACTTACCGTCACCGGAAGCCCGAGCCAATGTTATTCTGTGGGGAAATTTTCTTTACAAATAACTTATTAACTAATACACATTTTTTAAATTCTGTTTTCAAATTCAGAAAATTCTCAACTGTTAAATTGACGGACCTTTTTTAAAAATGTATATATTCTTTTAATTTTTAATATTTTATTTTGAAATTGCAAAAGGAAAAAAAAAAAAAAAAAATTCACATATTGAAAATTCGTATTTTGCAGCTTCAAAATAAAATTTAAAAAATAAAAATAATAATTTTTTAAAAAAGAACGTCAATTTAACAGCTGGTAATTTTCAGAATGTGAAAACAGAATTTAAAAATATGTATTAGTTAATAAGTTATTTGTAAAGAAAAATTTCATATAGAATAACATTAGCTTCGGCTTCCGGTGGCGGTGAGTGAAGAGGGCCCTTAAGTAGGAATTGACTTAATTTTTTTTTTTTTTTGTTTTTTATATTACTTGTGTATTTATATTTTTGCTTTTCCTCCCATCTTCTCTTCGCTACTAAAGATGATGACATTACTTATATATATTGAATGGCTGTTTTCCGGGAAAATTTTACAATTACTTCTGTTTTTGTTTTTGAACGATGATTTTCTATGGAACATAAAATTCCATATCAAATTTTCTTACTAGTACTACTATTCTGATATTTCCCATGTTAGCATTTTGGTGTGAACGAGGTTCCAACATCATGAGTACTATCAAAAGCAAACTGTGTTCGAACCTTTGAGCTTAAAGCGAGAAAATCTGAATAGTATGAAGTTCATCAATTTAAATGGACCCTCTTTAGAGGAATTCAGTCCTGAAAAATTAATAAATAAACAGTATTTTAAAGCCAAAAGTACGATACGCGTAATACATTTGATATTTATATTAAAGGTAAAAATAATATCTTATCCATTTTTTTCTTCTTTTGTTTGTTTGTTCAGAGTTCATACGCTACCTAGAAAACCTGGAATAGTCAGGGAATTTGAAAATTGACCATAAGAGTCAGGAAATTTGAATATTTCAGTTAAAATCTGGAAAAGTCAGGAAATTTCATATGATTGCTCCCCCCCTCCCCCCAAAATAAATAAATAAAATAAATCAATTTTTCCGCCAACGTAATTTTGTTTCCCCTTTTCTTAGCTTCCACCATTTTTAATTAATTAATTTATTTTTTTAACAAAACCTCTGAGAAAGACCCCGCTCTCCAGGGTTGCCACGCTACCTGGAGAACCTGGAATAGCCAGGGAATTTTAAAATTGACCATCAAAGTCAGGAAATTTGAATATTTTATCCAGAATCTGGAAAAGTCAGGTAATCGTACAATGATTGCCAAAAAAAAAAAAAAAAAAAAATGAATTTTTCCTCCAATGTAGAATTCTTTTTCTTTTTTTTTTTCTTAACTTACGCCATTTATTTAAAACAAAACCTTTTAGAAAGACCCCGCATGGAGGGCAATCTGTCCTTAGGTCAAAGTAATATGTAACTTTTGTGTTTTCAAGTGGTACCATAATTATATTTTGCTCTCAACATAACCGATGCACATTATACGGCTTGACTGGAATTTTCTTAGAGCACCTCTGGAAAACCTGGAAAAATCAGGAAATTTCATTCTTCTATTTGAGTGGCAACCCTCCAACCTCCCCCCCCCCCTCCCCAAATGGAGGACAATCTCTAATTAGGTCAAAGTAATATGTAACTTTTATGTTTTCAAGTGGCACCATAATTATTTTGTCCTCAAAATAGCCAATTCTCAGTATACGGTTAGACTGGAATTTTCTTAGAACACACCTGGAAAACCTAAAAATGTTAGGGAATTTCATTCTCTTATTTGAGTGGCAAACCTGTTTTATTATTATTATTATTGTATTTATAAATAAAAATCAGTCATTTTCTTAAAATTTTCCTTAGTTTACGTTTTGAACTGAATATTTCATGCCCATTATCCTCTTGATGATTGTTATGCCTACTTATTTTTATTATTTTTAGATTAACCTGTATATAAATACATCAGGTCTACCTAAATACCGTTTAAAAGTTGTGCAGAGAGAAAAAAAAAGAAAAAAAAAAACATTATTCCAAACATTGTGCACTATCCTTCGGATAGAAATTAGTCGTAGAAATAGAATAAAGGTCAAGTAAATTTAAATCCTTATTTTCTTTGCTTATCAGTCAAAAAAACACCTTTTCAAGAAGAAGAGGGATGAAAACTAAGAATTAAGCCCCAAAATATCCTTAAATCTAAAAATATCTTTATTTCAAAGAAATATTTAATGGAAATTTCTTTCCTAATTTTAATATCATCACGGTCTTCGAGAAAAAATTGAATCTGAAGAAGGCTTTTTGTGATTAGAGTTAATCAGTTCCCACGCATGCTTGCGGAAAAGGGCACACGTTTTCTTTTATTCTCATCTTAGTCACGGACACACGAAAGTGCGGCACAGACCTTCTTGTGGGCGTTTATTGTTTTCTGACATCATAGATTAGCTGGTTGTATTTGTTACTAACAGCAAAAATTAATTTTTGACTCAGTGAAATCTTTGTTTCCTTAATTCTTTTCGTTAATAATGACTCCCCCCCCCCCCCAGATATTTTGCGTTTTAAACCGGCTTTGTTTAATCGTTGCTGCATTGTTTTTGATGAAATATGTGGGGCTATTTTTCTAAGAAAAGCCTTTTTTACAATTTATAATTTAAAATTGATGATTGTGCAATTTTTTTTAAAGCACTGCTTTTGTCCCATTTATTATTTTGAAATTGGATACACCGCACTAATTTATCCGAGAGAAAAGCTTTACTGAAAAAAAATAATGCTACATATTCCCATACCGGTAATTTTTGGAATTTATTTTATTATTATTTTTATTTATTTATTTTCGGAATCCTTCGTTCCCCGTTTTGTTTAATTTTCCCACATAGGATTCTTGCAAATAGATCGTGCTTCTGAACGCTGTAAGCACTGTGTGATATTGTATAGCTGGCAGCAAACGTTTCTATTTTTCCCGGGGAACGTTTGTACCACTATATTCGAACAGTAACTTTTAAATTAATTTAATTTGAATATTTCTAATTAAATTAATTCAAACGTTGCCGTTCGAGCTACTGAAGTTATATGGTACATTTCCAATAACAGTCGTACTAAATCTTAATTAAAGGAGAGAGGAGAGGGAAAAAAAAAAAAAAAAAAAAAAAAAAAAAAACTGGAGAAGTGGCAACTCTAAGAGTATATTATCAAAAGAAAAAACAGAGAATTAAACATTAAACCTTATCAAAGCTTTCAGTTTTCTAGATTTTTCTTTCAAATTTACCGCCATTGTTCGACTTTTGGTAATCTAAAATCAATTACATGGTCTACGTCTACATAATTTATTACTCCTTGTCTTATTAAGTAAAGAAAAAAATTCCTTTGACGTCTTCCAGTGCCATATCTTTCTCCCCCCCCCCCACCTAATTAATTTCAGGAATAAATCTTTAAATATAATAGTATAGAGCAGAAATTTTCCTTGTGCGTTTTAAGTACTTTTAAACCGCTTAATGTATTTTCATCTTCTTGTACCTGGAGAAGAAAAAAAAAAGTTGCTCAATTATCTTCTGTAATCATTGCGTGTTTAAAAAAAAAAAAAACGCGTAGGCGTTAATACCGTTGTTCTCGCGCCCATGTAGGCGGGTTATGTTTCTTCTGTCTCAAATTTATCCACGCGTATGTTAAGTTTGACACAGAAATGCGAGATCCTGTTGTTGACTCATCGTTTGATGTCACGTTAATTTTCTGGTTAAATGTTTTTTAAGGTGATGGTGAACGTTAAAAATCAGTCTTTGAAAATACTGTCTCAAAGTTAGGAAAGTTTGCACACATCTGCATTGAAATCTAGTAGTATTTAGTATAATAAAATTTCTCGATTAACTATTAAAATTGAAATAAAATAAAATAAAAAATAAATGAAATTCAAAATTTTTAATTATTTATTTATTTTTTCTTTTTGAAAATTTTTTAAACGCTCCATGCAACTGAATTTCAACATATTTGTACATTAATTTGCGGATTGATTGATAAGTTTTTTTTTTTTTTTTTTTTTTTTTTTTTTAATTTTTTTTTTTTAAATATTTTTATGTTTGAATGCTGAAATTTCGGGCAAATTTTTTAACAATCGAAATGTATATGCTATTAACTTTTATCAGTCAATCCACAAATTAATTCACAAAAACGTTTACAATATATTTATAAACTCTAACAATTTAAAAATCGAAGGAAAAATTTAGAAATTGAGTTCATGCAAAGCATTAGAAAAAAAAAAAAAAAAAAAAAACTTTTGAGAAATTTTAATATATTTAATACCCGCAGGCTACGCCCGCTTCGCTGGTCACTATATTTAAATGAATTTTCGAAAGAATCGAATTAATATTTATTTATTTTTTTTTACACCGCATTATAGACAAAGATTAAAAAAAAAAAAAAAGAAAAGAAACTGAAATTTCTCCAAACCTCGCTTCGGGTACCCGCTGTTTACGGCAGCTCTTTTCCCGCCCGCATTGCATCAGGTCTAGGTTTCCCATGCCTGCAAGATCTTTCCCGGGCACTTCAATCTGGATATTTATCGACGACAGGTGGGATCTGCTACTATTTAAGAATTACGATTTTAAAGATGACTGTATCTCAGCATCTATTAAATATTTTAGTTTTGAACCATATATTTTATAGCCCATGCTATTTACACTATATTACGATTTGATTCCGACCAATGTAATAAAATAAAATAAAATAAAAAGTAGATTATATATATATATATATAAACAAATAAATTTTAATCAATTTAATCCTTTTTACTATGTATACATTACCATTTTTCCCGATAAATACAGTAAATAAAAAAAAAAATAATAATAAATAAAAGCTTTTTCTTTTAAAGGAATTAACCAAAAAATGAAAAATAAGAAGTTGTTCTACTATAAAAAATTAAACATAACTGTTATAAATACGTTTTTAACTAATTATACTTCATTTTTTCTACTGCATTACGATTTTATTTTCAATAAATATAACAAATTAAAAAAAAAAAAAAAAAAAAATCTTCAAATAAATGAATTAAATAAAAATAATTTGCGCAATAGCCGTTGCTAAGATACGCAGACGATTGAAGCAAAAGAATTAAATTTATGAAAAATGAAGCATTAAAGCCAATATTTAAAATCGAAAAAACATTAATTTAAAAAATTCAAATTCAAAATTCGAAAAAATCTCGATGAGGTGCACACCTGCAGGGTCCCAGGTACCTATATGCCAAATTTGGAAGCTCTGCGATCAATAGTGTGAGCACCAGAGCGCAGACAGACACACACACAGATACACAGACACTTCTCTTTATTTATATAGATTGACACATTTCAATGCACAGGCGTGCAAATTTTCATAACTCCAAGACAGTAATTTCAAAGAAGATTTTCAACGTCCACCATCCCTATAACGTAGCTCAGGGTTGCTACGGCACCTGGAAAACTCAGGGAATTTGAAAACCTATTAAAAAACGGGGAAAACTCAGGGATTTTCAAAATTTGTTGCAAAAACAGGGAAAATTCAGGGTATTTTGAAATTTTTTGGAGAAACATAGGAAAATTTTTTCATAGTCAGATATTTTTTTTAAAATTTTAGCACTTTATAATGAATCAATTATGTTTTCTTCCCCAGCTATAGTAAGTTAATTAAATTACTATACCCTAAATAAAATATGTTCAATTAACTTGTAAACATGTTAGATTCTAATGCTGCATGATTGCGTGCCATCTATTTTGCTTCTAAAAGGGACAGGGAAAACTCAGGGAATTTTTTTCTCCTGATTTGTGTAGCAACCCTGTAGCTATTAAAAAATAAAATTGAATGAAACCTGTCTGTCCATCTCTATTGGAGGCTTTTACTGATCCCAATTTATTACCATAAAATTTAATACTAATTTACCTGCATAAAAGTTCCATATAAAATTGTGTATACCTTTCTTAGTGGGGCCACATTTTGCGAGGACAAATGGATTTTTTTTTTTTTTTTTTTTTTTTTAATATTGTTGGAAAGAATGGAGGACAATTTGTTTTCAATGCATAATTTTTTAGCCATTTTTCTTGATAAAAGCTCAAGTTTCTTACATGGAACGCTCGAAACCAACGCCATAGCTACAGCAAATGTATTGTAATAAAGTAAAATTTTATCTAAGGTTCCCATGCATGCAGTTCAAACGAATAAAATAACAAAAGAGAAAAGATAATTTTCGCAACTCCAAGAATGTTTTGAAAAAGATAGATAAATAAATAAAATAAAATAAAATTTTATGTTTACTTTGCATAGTTTTGGGAGATTCGTGCATTGATTCAAATAATGATTTAAACATAAAAGATTCATTTGGTCATTTACAGAGAGAATATCTTTAAAATTGAAGAACTGAATATGTGTATAAAAGATCATTCTTTTTGTATGCAGAAAACAAAGCTTAAATAACTATATAATTTTCCAGAATTTATTCATTCACAGCACCAAGCTTGAATAAAATAAAATAATTTCTTTTGTAGAACAAATTGTTTTCGTTGCTATGCGAAATTTCAATACATCACGGGAAAATATTAAATGCGTAGAATTTAACTACGTCATGAGAATTTAATAATATATATAACAAAATAGAAACTTAAAGTTTGAATTAAAAGATTTCAGTGTCATTTTTAATTTCTTCTTCAAGACCTTTGCACTTCTATTGCTCTTTTTTTTTTTTTTTTTTTTTTTTTTAAAGTTATTATTAAGGTACCATTTGTTTTAAATATGTTGTAAACATGTAATTCAATGCTTAGTAATTTAAACTGGTACGAAGAAATAATTTGGAAATACATGAGCACAAATAGAGCGTTAGGCGGGTAAAGACACACTTGTAATCTATATTTTTGTAAATCTATTTTATTTGTTTAAATAAAATTTTATCGAATGAAAATAAGACCATCTAGCTCAATTTATTGTATTGTAAATATTCCCTATTATTATTTGCTTTTCTTATTGCAGTTCATATTTCATTTATTATTTCTTTCAATCCATATCTATACGCTTAAATGTATTTCGATTTTACATGCTCCAGGGAAATAACTTGAAATATTGTTTAACATTTTACGTTTAAACTTTGTTATTCCTTCTTAACATTTCTCCCAAGATCATTAAAGAGAGCAATACGGTAACCATTAGGTAATGATAAAATTACTTCTTTTGTTTCTTTTTCTTTTTCTTTTTTTTTTTTTTTTTTAATTTTTAATGCATTAGTAGTAACTACCTGCTCTTTTCAATTTATTTTATTTTTATATCATTCTTATCTTTTTTTTTTTTTCCTTCTTTTTTCCTCTTATCCCATTACTTCTACTTTAATGCTCCTATCCTCTAAAGTATTTTACTTAATAACTTTAAATACTGCAAAACTTTTCTTTTTGGCTTTTGCGCCGGCGAAATCGGATAGAGATTTGTTCTTGGTAATCAGAATTGATGAGACCCAGAAAAACTTTGTAAGTTCCACTGTTTTCGACTCTAATTTCTTGCGCATCTAGATTTCGATTTCCCGTATTAATATAGATATATATAATTTTTTTTTCCCTCTCTGGAGGATTGGTTAGAACTTTAATGTTTAGCCATTGAACTGTAAAAGGAAAGTTGAGTTAAATCTCAAAGTGGTGCTCTAGTACATTTTCAAATTGCACCCAGAAAGATTTTTTTTTTTTTCTAATATCAATTTAAAACATTTTCTACTAATGAGGATTTTAACTTAACTATGTAAAAATGCATAATTTGATTTAATATTTGCCGTTTTTATCATTTATTTTATCCGGTATAAATTTCTATTTCGGTATATATGTCCCCTATGCATAGTGTTTAATTTTCAATTAAGTATAACTTACTCAGTTTAAAAAATACAAGTATGAGTTTTTTTTTTCCCCCCTTCCCCATGTTGTTGCATTGCAGAATAATCTATTTTAAAAAAAACTTTTAAAACCCAAATTCTTAATGTATCATATCACATAAATCTTTTCGAAGTTATGTTGCAAATTTTTTTGTATTAAGGTGAAATGATAAATTTCAGCGGAAAAGAATTTGTACTCTTTTATAAACCACGAAAATTTTCTGAGGCATTTGATCCATTGACCGATGCATTGCTATGATTGGCCATTAGTTATTGCTCTGGTTGTGCCATCTATCGGTCATTACAAACGTAAATATGCATAAAACTTTTTTTTTTTTTTTGTAAATAAACTGCACAATTGTTTTAGAATTATAAAAATATTCATACAATGTTGCTCCCTGCAAACAATTATTTTAATTTTGAGTTTTAAAAAATATTTTAAATATGTTTGTGTATTACTTTGTGAATTTATCGATGAGTTAATTTTTATAAAACATTTTTATGTGTTCGAATACTAAATTTTTGCCTTAAATTTCAGCATTCGAACATAAAAAAAAGGCTTCTTACAAAAGCTCTTCAAAAATTCTTAGGATACTGTGTAGTCAACTAAAAATTTTCTTTTATCAATTGGCATCTTTTCTACTAATTATCTGCAAAAATTAACACTCCGGACCTTCGGGGTATCGAATGCTCAACCACCGCATTACTAACATGGCGCTCTAACCACCTGAGCCACAGAGAGACAAATGAAAATGCTTATATTTACTTTAAAATGGAGGAGCATTTTTTATTAACTTGAGATTCACAAACATACCGTAGTGAATGACAGTAAGTATATAAAAATTTAGGAAATTTTTTGTCCATTTTTTTTTTTTTTTTTTTTTTTTGGGGGGGGGGGGGGGGGGGGGTGGCGGCATATAAAAACTTACAAAATGTAACTTTTTAACAATTAACGGGGTAGGGGAATTTTAGCGTAGTCTTATTTCATACCTAAATTTCAACACTTTTGCAGCTTACTTAGTTCACTTGTGTCTGATATGTGAAAAATTAAACCCCCTTTAATTTTTTTTTATGTATATCATCCTGTGTAAAAAAAAAAAAAAAAAAAAAAAAAATTAGTGCTACTATTCTTAAATGTATTTTGCGCGTGTAGATTTTTTTTTTTTTTTTTTTTTTTTTTTTAACTAGTATAATAAGTTAAATTTCAAGATTGTGCATATTTTAAATTGCACCCGAATTATTTTTAGTTCCGCATTTGAAAAAATTCAAATCTATTAAAAACCTTGATTATGTAAAATTATTTTTGATTTCAGGGTTGAGATTTTTCAGCTTTTCAGCTGATTTCAGCTTTTTTCTAAATTTGTAAAATAGCTTTTCAGCTTTTTTTTTTTTTTTTTTTTTGTTATGTTTCTGATGTGTATTTGTTCATTTTTTTATACATTGAAGGTTAAAATAAATATGTATTTCTCTAATATAATAATTTTGTCATAAAAATTCTAGTATTTCATATCAATGTCTTGTTTTTGTGTACAGTTTCAGCTTTTTTGTGTTTTTGCTAATCTCAACCCTGCGATTTTACATTTCGCATCACGATCACGGGAAAGTAAACTGACACATAAAAAAAAAAAGACAAACAGCTTTTTATTGAAATCTGTGTTGTATGAAATGCCTAACGTGCATTATCGCAAATTATCAACTTGAGAGGCATTTGTGTCAGCTTTATTGTAGGCTATAGCCAATGTTTTATCGTATTCTTTCAGTTTGATTTTTCATAAATACTGCATTTTTGAGTAATGTCACTTTTCTTGCCAGGGTGCAATTTGTCATTTCTAAAACACTGTAATTAAAAGTAAACGATTACTAAAAATATTTTGTGTCTATAGAAGTAATATTTTGTAGTTTCACTACTTTCAACTGCAAATTTTGCTCATCTAGATTTCAGTTTTCATGTGGAATATTCAGTTTCCATTAATATATATATATTTTTTATTTTGGAGCAGGGGTGGCCAACCCATGCGCCATGTAGTTTTTTGCGGCCCGCGCGGAGACTAATGATATTTAAAGATTGACAACTTTGGTTTTAACGCATTAAAAATTAATAAATCCGTTTTGACTTTTCGAAGTAAAAATACCTTTCAACTATTATGGTAGATAAAAAATTACATTTTTGTAATGAAATATTATCAAACCCAACAATTATTCTTTTTATTATAGTTATTATTATTAATGTATAGGTATGTCATAATTTTTTTATGATACTATTGCTAATTTATGAGTGAAAATAATTTAAATGGATGCATTCTGCAGAGATGCCAAGTTACTACTAACGAAAAATCAATTTCATACCGCAATAATAATAAAAAAAAAAAGTAAAACTTGTATTATTAAATTGCAGATAATTATTACAAAAGAACACATTAAAAAATTTCCGGTATTAAGATTACGGACAATCCGTAATAACTTGGCACCTCTGATTCTGCTCCGAATCTTCACTCTGCCCTCCCCCGAGAAAAGTATATACATACATGATTCATACACTCACCATATATACACATACACATTTATACATATGGTGCGGCCCGCCTGAATAAAATATATTTCCAATGCGGCCCACCAAGTGTTTTGGATTGGACAGGCCTGGTTCTGGAGGAATGAGTAGAACTGTACTGTTTAGCCGTTGAACTGTAAAAAGATAAGTTGAATCACAAAGTTGTATACATTTTCAAATTACACCAGACAAGAAATTTTTTGCAGATCCTTGATTTTAAATGTTTCTAATGTATTTAAACATCCTGTGATTATGTAAAAGCTAGTCTGTCTGCGCCTACTTAGCGCTCGTTTTTTACACTTCTATTTCCAAATTTATTTGTCCTTGCCAGTTCAACTTATTAAACATTGGTTTACATGATATTTAAAACAAATGGCTTCATCTTTTACATCATGGTATCGGGGATCAGAGCGTTTCAGCAGAGTGGCCCACCCCGATTTTCCAGTAAAATCACACCCTCCTTGCCGTTTTCCGAGAAAAAATATCGCAATATTAAAAAGTATATTAAAAAATCGTTTTCGAGTGAAATTACTTTTATTTACTTGTAAGATATTACATTTTTAATTTTTACTTTCCGAACACTATAGTGAGGAAAGTATTGTAATCATGTCAAAAATCCGAATTGGAGATTTTGATGTTTCTATACGTTTCGAGGTCCCCTGAGTCCGTTTCCACTATTTTTGAGATGATGTATGTATGTGTGTGTGTATGTATGTGTGTGTGTCTGTGAGTGAACACGCTAGCGTCTAAACGCTTTGTTCGAATAAGCTGAAAGTTGGTACGTATATTGTAAGTCACCATAGTACGAACCCTATAGATTTTGGTGAATCTAGCACTTATAGTTTTTTTACAGGGACACAAAGAAAAATTCTTTATCATTATGGCCTATGGGGCCAAATTTTTAAAAGTGTGATAGCGTCTGAACGCCATATTAATCTGAGCAAAAAATTTGTACACATGTTATAGGTCGCATTTGCACCAACTGTATAGATTTTGGTGAATGTAGCACTTACAATTTTTTTACAGGAACACAAAGAAAAATTCTTTATCATTATGGCCTTATGAGACCAAATTTTTAAAAGTGCGATAGCATCTAAACGCCTTATTCAATTAGCTGAAAATTTGTATGAATATTATAAATCACTGTTGCACTAACTATAAGCATTTTGGTGAATCTAGCATTTATAGATTTCTACAGGGACACAACGAAAAATTCTTTATCATTATGATCTATGGGCTCAAAGTTCAGTAGCGTTAAATAAAACCTCGTGTGATATATGGAGAAAAATACTCCAACACTCTATTATGGTTTTCTCTCTTTTGTTTGTTTAGCAACTCCTCTTTCTTTATTTTATCTACAAAACTGTTAGTTACTCAATGTTCGGAAAGTCGAGTGGAGTCACTCCAGATTTTTTGATAAAAGTAGAGTAATTACGTTTTTTTTTTTTTTTTTTTTAACCACTAAGTGAAACAAAATGACTTCTAAAATGAAAAATAAATAAATAAAATAAAATAAGTAAATGAAAAAATAAATAAATAAATAAAAAATTAACAGGCATTCTGCATATCCAGACATTCTTTAAAAATTATTTTAAGTTTCTTTTGATGAATAAATGAAATAAATAACTAATAGGAAATTAAAAGATTTGCTTAATCATTTGCTCAACAAAAAATAGTGTTATGAAGAAAACAGATTGTCGTCATAAACGTTTTTGTAAAAATTAACCCATATGTGTTTAGACAATCTTTACAAAAGTTGCCCTTTTCATAAAAATTGCCCTTATTCTATAATGAATGTGCACCCTGCCCTTTTTTATGTTCTAGAGTGATTCCTGATTGTATTTACATGTTTTGAAGTCCAAATGTCTCCAAGAAATGAAAAATAGCATCGTAATCCTTTAATTCAAATTTATAACCACATGTCTATTTTGGCACTATATCGTGGACACTTTAGCAACGGTAGTCGGTTAATGAAAGTAAAAATGGTAAAAAGTAATTCAAACATTTTATTGGATTGTTTTTCTTTCTTCCTTTTTTTTTCAACAAATTTTTGAATCGTTTGATTATTATTATTGCATACCAGTAATTGGATACTTTTGCTTAATTGTTCTACTACAGTCGATTTTAGTGTTCACATTTTTTTTTTTTTTTTTTTAAAGGGCAGGGTGGATTTATCGAAAAGGGCACATATTAATAGAGGAAAGTGCACTTTCTTCACGACATGTTAAATGGTTTATTGAATGTGCAGTCCACAAAATAAATTAATAAATAAAAATAGAACACCCCCATCTATCTCATCACCTAACCGTACTTGCCAACCGTACAATTGTTAACGCCCCCTGTACAAACGCCCCTTTTCTCACAGTCGATTTTTGAATATGTTAATTTTTTTTACAATTTCGACATATTATAAGCTAAGTAAAGAAATAAAATGGCAAAAGTGGATGTTATTACAAGTGAATGGCATCGCGAGATATCTGATTGAAAACAATAGTTCTGTCGCACTAGAAAAAAAAACGTATTAACTGCAAATTTTTCACACACACACAAAAATAAAAACAAAACTATACTAGCGTAAGTATTATAAGCCTATTTATAGATGACTACTTTTTTTTTTTTTTTTTTGTCTTTTGTAAATAAGATGTATATATTTTATGTCTGCAATTTTTTCCTGATGGTGCAAAAGCTTAAAAGGTTGAATTCATTATCTATTTTACACAACTTGCTATTACGCCCTAACAATTTTATGCAAACTTCTAATTCAAAAACTTCTTTCAAAAAATATAATTAAAAGCCTTTTTCATACGTATGTGTAATTGCTAGCTTTATCAAAAATGTTGAGTTAATTACGGTAGTTTAGTTTAAATTTCTTCATCCGTGTCGAAATTAAACTGGAAAATTCAATTCCACATTCATAAATTTAAAAGGCTTTTAGAAATAGTTCTTTAAAATTTTCGCTGGCGAAGTCTTTTATAATTCGCTCTAAAAAGTTTTTCTTCTTCTTCTTCTTTTTTTTTTTTTTTTTTTTTTTTCTTTAAAAAAATAATAAAACTAATTAAATGTCTTTTCTTCCTTTTGTTGCATAAATGTATTGAATTCTGAAATTCCCATCTATTTTGAATGTAAGGTTTAAAATGCTATTTTGACTTTTTTCCCCCTCTCTAGGGAAGAATAAAAGGAGGGTTGAAGAGTAGAAAATTACACGAAAAAACAGTGCGATGTAATTAACTGGATAAGAGGATTTTTCTGAATAGGGAATAATCTCTTTTACATCGTCCCTATTATTTTAAAAGCCTGTTCTGTCTTTTGAAAGAACCGCTGTGGTTTGTTTTTGTTTCAAGTTGCTGCATTAAAGGTACACATAGTCCCCGAACTAAAAGAGGGGAAAAAAAAAAAAATCTCACGAGACTGTATGCGTATTTTGTTTCTGTTTCTAAAACATATTTTCGTGTTATCGTCTCGTTGTTGTTGCATAACAGTATTTAAAAAAAAAAAAATTGTTTTAGTTATGGTATTAGCTTTGTTTTATTTACTTTGTCGTTAATTATAAGTTTTGGCTTATCTAGGAGTTAGTTTTATTTTGTCATATTTTGTCGCCGTTTATATTGTCATAGTAACCAGCGGGCGATTCAGTTCATAAATTTCAGATAATTCAAGGCTGTCTTTTTTTGGGGGAAAAAAAAGAAAAATATCTTTTAAAATGTTTTTGATATTTTATTGATAATAGCTTGCTTTTAATGTCTAATAAAAGGTCTTTTGATTTATAGCTAAAGCTCATATTTGAAATAAATAGGAAATACTCACATTATTTATGTATGTGTAGTACAAACATATATTTTATTTGATACTATGAATCACCCCTGATAGCAAAATAAAAAGCAAAATAAACAGTGATCTAAAGCATAATAAACAGTGAATAGTATCGCTTTGTTTTGACCTTTTACAGACTAGTGTTTCCAATTGGGAACACTGTAATTAAAATTCATTGAAAAATTAAATTTTATGACTTAAAAAATTCACAGGTATAATTTAAAAATTTCTTTTCTTTCTTCTTCTTCTTTTTTTTTTTTTTTTTTTGTGTATATATATATATATATAAAGCCAAATTTTTATTGTAAAATGGGAAATATTGGGAATATTATTAATATATATATATATATATATATATATATATGTCCCATTTCTGTTTTCCCTTCGCAACATCTATTCATGTATTAAATCAATCCAATGTTTCAAAAAATTTGCTTCGGTACTTAAAATAGATCACATTTGTTTAAAAAATATGAAGTTTTTCATTTTTAATTAAAAAAAAAAAATGCGCTTAGTATAATTTATTAATACATATTTATCTTTCCAATAAAATAAATGTTATGTTTGCATGGTAATAAATAAAGAAAGAAATATATGGGCAATACATTTAAACTAAAGCATTTTAAGGTATATGCCTTAATAAGCCCTCGCCAGTATAAAACTAGAATTGCATACTAGAATTGCAAACTAGAATGCATAATAATAAATATTCTTGGATCTAGATTGAAAAAAAAAAAAAAAAGGTTAGCGCGGCATTGTCACCCATACCGAGCATGTGATGAACACAGAATAAAAGAAATTCCAAAGTATTGGATTTTTGTTGTTGCTGAAGGATATATATATATATATATATATATATATATATATATATATATATATATTAAAAAAAGAAAAAATCGTGCATTATTGTGAATGATCGTTGAAATTAAAATTTTAGGAAACTTTAAGATGATTTTAAGCTCACCATCTCTTGATAAGTCAGTTTATGAAGCAGTTTCCGATTCTTAATCTTGTAATAATATATCGAACGTTCTTGTGCATTATGAGAATATCGATCACTTTAACTCAATCTAGAAAACTTTGCGAAAATTAATCCTTCTTTAACAACTAAACTTCTGTGCACTTTTATCTCCTAGCAGACTTGCGTAAAATTTCCGTGCTTTCGTTTTTTAATATACACCAAATGTTTTCTTTCTTATTTTCCGACGCTTAAATAAATAAATGTTTTGTTATTGTAGTGCTTTGTTTAATGTTCTTAATTCCGTATGAAAGTAGAATTTTTAAAATTCTAGTTTTATACTGGCGAGGCTTTTATCGTTAAATATATTTAAAAAATTATCGCACATCGTTTAACTTTTTCTTTTTTTTTTTAAAATATCTTTTTGAATAATAAAATAAAGGTATCTTTCTTTTTGTTAAATAGATTGATAAATTACTTTTTTTTTCTTTATTTAAATGGCGTTTAAATATGTGTAACCGATCCAAAATGGAAAGATTAAAACTGCTTGAAAGGGAGGAGAGGAAACATTCTTATGTTATTAGCTAAAAGGATATCTTTATATAAAGTGTAATCTCCTTTATCTTGAAATTTCTTTTAAATTTCTTTACATGTTTAATTTAATCACTGAATTTTCTTTTGAAGTTTAGCTTTTGCTGAATTTTTCGAAATTTATTACGTATTACTTATTACAATATACACAGCAACTATAATTCATGTTGGATTTGAAAAAAAAAAAAAAAAAATCATATATATTTTTTGAATGAATATTCTTATTGTTTATCATTATATTAACTGCATAAATACCGTTTGATAAAAAAATAATTATAATGATGATTAAAAAATTTTAATCAGTATAGGATGTAAAATATTTTTAGGAAGAAATATATCCAAAGAAATTAATAATTGTTAGAATTAAAAAGTGTGTTACAATAGATTTATTATTTTACAAAACCAACTATATTAGATTCAACCTATCTGCTTCTTTTATCAAAATTTTCGGTTATTTGTTTTATTATTATTTTAACCTGCTACCAGGTGGGCAAAAAAAACAAATAAATAACTCAGGTTTTTCTTTTTCTAATGAAGCCAGTTAGAAGTGACAGACAAATTTAATGTGAAAATTCTTATTTATCTTGCTATGAAATGCATATCGCATTCTTAGGCAGAATTTTCAACTCTAACTGCTAATATTTATTTGTTAAAGTTGTAATACTTTAATAAGATTTTGAGGTATTTATTTCAGAAAATTTCATATGAACACGCGGATCTGTAATACTTGCGTAGTCTATCACTGTGTAATTCACTGAAACGGCTTCACATCACAAAACGGCGTTCAAAGACTGTGAACTACGGCTCTCCACAAAACAAAAAATTTCTTTTGTTTCTCGTGTGTTTTCCTTTATATAAGTACTTAGAGATGTCACTTTACAGACTGCATCAGTTGAAAATTTATTTCCAGGCTAATTTTGATGAATTTTATGAAACTAACATTTTTTTTTTTTTTTTTAAGTTGCCAAAAAGCCATAAAAACTTTCTGGATAGCTAGCCTAGCGGTCAGGAAAAGACTAGGAATTCAGCAGATATGGAAAAGTCAGAAATAGTCAGGGAATTTGACTTTAAGCCCAGTAGCAGAATTTTCTGTATCTATCTGCAGCAAAACAAAATTTGTCTGTGAATCCATAAATAGCAGACCAGGTCTCATAACAATTCATATTATTCTATTAACAATTCATAAAATATGCGAAATTTCCATCTATAAAGAAAATAAATCAAAATTTTACAATAAGTACTATAATTCAGAGACATAATGTAAATTATGTATCTGTCTTTAAGCCTGTCTTTTCTTCTTAAGATATTAAACTAATCTGCATCGTTCGCTGCCGCGCTGTATAATTTATGTTAGTTGTTAATTTCGAGAAATTTTCCGGAATTTAGTCCGTTGTTGAAAGTTCGCTATTCTAAATTGTTCGCATCAACACTAAATTGTTTGCTGATGTCGTGGAGATATCTTGGGAAATAAACAGCAGGAATCAGAAAAAAGTCAAGAAATTTGGAAAAGTTCAAATGCTAGGCCACCCTATTCTTTCAGTTGATGTTATGTGAGTAGTTTTCTACTCGCACTGTAAAAGTTGTTTCACGGCAGCCATCATATCGGTGTGAGAAAACAAAGCGTTTCTCTAAACTGTCTGCGTTGGGGATATATGCGCAATAGTTGCAAATTTATGACAATACAATACATCTGTAATATAACCTATTACACATTTTTCTTATTATTCAACTTGTTTTCAATCAATTGTGTGAAAGAGAATTGGGGGAAAAAAAGAACTATCTAATTTATTTATGTAGTGTAAAGAAACTGTCCTAGTAGCATTGTTAGTGAATTTACACACTTATAAAATATGTTTCTTTCTTTTCTTTTTTAAATAACTATTATTACAAATAGTGTAATTCGAAGAATTTGTAAGATTCTTTAGTATAATTTCAGCTTTATTATAAAAAAAAAAAAAAAAAAAAAAAAAAAAAGAATTTATTTTTGGGTAAATAATGTGAATTTTGAGGGTTAAATTACACAATAGCAGTGCTATGCTTTAAAAGAATCATTTACAAATACATATTTTATTATATACATTTATTTATAAAACAAACAAGAGGATACGAAGTAAATTATTATCCAAACAACCACTAATTTTTCTTCTATGCAATCTTTCAAACTTACTTAGAATCAAGCCGATAGGTAGGATGTGTTAGAATGACATGTATTTTATATTTATGACATTTTTTTATTTTATTTATTTATTTTTGCCGTATTAAAATAATGAATTATATACTTGCCATCACCTTTTCTATCTACTTATATTATAGCTTATTATACGTGTTTCAAACAGTTTTGATATTAATACCATACTTGTTTCTTTTCTTTTTTTAGGTAAGTGATATGTATGTTCTATATCTACATCCGAAGTCACGTTCCTTCGATATCTGATAAATTTGCTGAAAGCAGTGAGTCATATTTAGAAGCATTTAAAACAATTTATAGTATGTGCAGTGCAATTTTTTATCATATGTTGCACGGATTTTTAGTCTGTTAATTTGTATTGTGTTTTTAGCTATTATTAAATTCATTGGGATGCTATGGAACTGTGATTTTATGTGCAAATATCACTATGGTATTTAAGATATTCCACTTCTCTTAACACGTTCATTGTCAAGCTAAAAATTGGAATTCCGTACAAATAGAAAAAAAAAATCTCTTACTTAGTGGCGGATATAAATATTACGCGTCGTTCTGCTGTGGCCGCTATACTTTTCTGCTTAGAAATTTGATAGCGACGTCCACGCGATAACGCGTAATCGGCCGTTTGACGAGAACTCGCATCACGCGATATCGCGTGATTGGCAATTAACGTGTTAATGTAAATCTATAATAATAAATGGAAAGGTTTGTCTGTCTGTCTGCCTGTCTGTCTGTCTGTCTGTTCTTTTATACGTTCAGCCCCTATTGAACGCAGAAGTACAAGAATTGACATACGGATGCTCTGGAGCCTTTCCGATGTTTTCCTCGAAACAGAATTTAAAAATCTTAATTAGTTTCGGAGATATTAATTAAAATGTTGACCCATGTCCATAGGTGCCAAGTCTCCGTTATTTCAACGGAGACTTCACACCGGAAAGTTTATATAAACGATTTTAGTTTATTTGCCGAAAGTATATATGACTGACTCCTTCTCATAGATACTGGTGTTAAATTTGATTTTTAAATAAAAATTGTTGGCAGCTATGCATGTCGATCGAAAAATGACCAAAAATCCTTATTGCTTAAAAAGAGGCATTCTATCAGCATTCAGCAGACGATTTTAACGGCTGTCTCTAACGGAAACAAAACATGTGCAAGTCATTAATGTCACATGATCTTTAACTGGGGTTAAAAATTGCAAACTTCAAAGTGCTTCAAATTTTCTTTTTCGTACACAACACTTAATATACAACCTATTCAGCACAAAACCAACCTGCGGTTAAAATTTCATCAATTTTCATTAATAAACAAAGCAGTTTCATTTTAATTGCAAATTAAATTTTATTCTAACACGTAATCTATTTTTCAATAGACGATAGGAGTTTCCATAGCAACAAAATACATTTGAAGGAACTAAAAAATACTTTTTCTTTTTACTTCCATTACCCGACTACCGTGGTATATATAGGTTTTGGGAAAATAAAAAATATTTATTTTTCTTTTTACTTCCATTAATAAAACTACCATAGATAATGGAATTAAGAGATTTCCCGTGATTTACATGTTTTAGAATGTCCTGATTAGGTTTTCTTTTGTATCTCAGCTACTAATTAAAATAATTTCATAAGTAACACATTATTTGAAAGCTTTGTTGATTTGAAATTGAACAGTAGATTACAGAAATATCTACCGCCAGATATTTTTAAATTTCGATATTTCAAATTCCAATTAAATTATTTTAAAGTACTTTTACATTATCGAAAATGGAATTCGAGATTTCACCCGATTTACACGTTTTGAGGTGTCCTGATTAGGTTTTCTTTTGTATCTCAGCTACTAATTAAAATAATTTTATAAGTAACACATCATTAGAAAGCTTTTTTGATTTGGAATCGAACAGTGGAATACAGAAATTTGTACCGCCAGATGGCGCTGTAATATTTTAAAATTTCAAAATTTCAATTTCTAATTATGATTAAATTATTTGTAATACATCATTCGAAAGATATTTTAAAGTTCTTTTAAATTATCGAAAGTTTTCACCAGATTTACACGTTTTGAGGTGTCCTGAATCAGTTTTTTTTTTTTTTTTTGTATCTCAGTTATTAATTAAAAAAAGTTCATAAGTAATACATCATTTGAAAGCTTATTTTAGTTGATACACATTTTAAAGTACTTTTACATTATCGAAAATGGAATTCGAGATTTCACCCGATTTACACGTTTTGAGGTGTCCTGATTAGGTTTTCTTTTGTATCTCATCTACTAATTAAAATAATTTCATGAGTAATACATCATTTGAAAGCTTTGTTGATCTGGAATGGAACAATAGATTACAGAAATTTCTACCGCCAGATGGCGCTGTAATATTTTTAAATTTCAATATTTCATATTCTAATTATGATTAAATTATTTCTAATACATCATTCGAAAGATATTTTAAAGTTCTTTTGCATTTTCGAAAGTGGAATTCGAGATTTCACCTGATTTACAATTTAAAGTGTCCTGATCAGGTTTTCTTTTGCATCTCAGCTAATTGAGTAAGACCGTTCAAAATTGGTATATGCAAGTTAATTAGTAGGGGCTGGAACGGTGGGGAAGGAATAGGCGCGCAGCGCGCATGGGTTTGGGACCCTGTGCGAGTTTTTACCCGATGATAAAAGATTTTTTTTTAAATTTTATTTTCTTAATAATAAAAGTTTGAGTTGAGAAGGAATATGCGTGTACAGCGCACGTATATCCTCAAACGTGCGCGCGCAGCGCGCATGGGTCTGCGCTGCCGAAGGCAGTGGCGTCCCGGTGTGAGTTTTTACCCGATGCTAAATGATATATTTTTAAATTCCTTTCATTGAGAATGAAAGTTTATGAGTAATAACATGGAATTTTGAGAAGTCATAAGAATGGTGAAGGAATACGTGCGCGCAGCGCACGGGTCTACGCTGCCGAAGGCAGTGTGGACCCGGAGCGACATTTTTCCCGATCAGAATTTTTTTTTCTCTTTTTTTATCACATGATAAAAATTAATGCAATTTTGAGAATTCATTAATTATTGTGATTCATTTAAAAATAGTGACCAGCGAAGCGGGCGTAGCCTGCTAGTTATTAATAAACTAGTCAATAATGTAAATTATTAATAAACTAGTCAAACCCGCCTAGCGCTTGACTTTCACGCATGTATTTCCAAATTTATTTGTCCTTTCCTTGTCAGATCAAATTGCTAAACATTGGTTTGCATAATATTTAAACAAACGGCTTCATCCTTTACCTCATGAAATTTATATGTTTGAAGTCAAAACGTCTCCAAGAAATCAAAAATGTATCATAATACTTCAATGCAAATTTTATAACCACATGTCGACATGTCATTTTATTTATTTATATTATTAATTTTTCGTGACGTAGTTGAATTTTATAGATTTATTTTTTTCTAACGTATTAAAATTCCCCTTAGAAATGAAAAGAGTTTTATTTAAAAATATAAATTATTATGTATCATTTATTGAGAAATCAGTGAACGAATCTCCCAAAACCATGCGAACCATGGATAAAATGTTCTTTTCTTTATCTCAGTACATTGTTGCGATCGTGATGCGATTTTTTTCAGTTAAATTAACCTTTTTCATTATTTTATTCAGTTGAATTACATATATGGAAACCATAGATAAAATTTTGCTTTCTTTATTCAGGTACATTGTTTCTTTATTCCGATATATCAATTGAATATGTTGAAAGGAAATGTTAAAACTTCTATTTAACAATATTTCTTGTAATTTTTTATTGTCCACGTAATAAAATTCATATACATTGTAAAATGCTTAAAACATGCATTTTTGTAGAAAATGACGCTCATAGAATTAATAATTCGCTCTACATAAAAGAATGGCATACAATAATAGAAGTGTGCTATGGGAGCATTTTCTAGACATGTATTTTGTATGTTCTAGTTATAACGAGGGTTGGGGACAAAATCTCGTGGGACAAAATATCGCCGACGTAAATGAATACAAAGCAAAAATGAGTTTGTAATTATTAGTAATGCTGTAAAAATTTCATGACAACACATACCTTAGTCAGAGCACTGACATTCTGACAAACCTACAACAAAATTTTTTATAAATTTTACTTAAAATAGTTTAAAGACTATATTTATTAACTTTTGTCAAAATTAGTCATAATGAATTTAATCGTGCTCATTAATTTAAAAAAATTTTAATTCAAGTTTGTGAACAGTGTTCAGCTTTAATGCCAGCAATGATGTACACGATTTTTAAAATGTATTTTGAATAGTGAAAAGCAAAAGATAAAATAACTTAAAAATAAACATAGATAAAGTAATGAAATTCAACTCTATGATTTATTTAATTATTTAATTATTTATTTTAATTAATTAATTAATATTTATAAGGCCCTGTGGGCCCCGCCAGAGATCACACGTGACACAAAATCAAATTTTCAAATAGATCATACTATTTTTTTGAAGCGATATTTTGTCCGGCGAGATTTTGTCCCGCGATATTATGTCCGGATCCCTTATAACAACGAATATATAATGTAGGTGGAGGGGGGGGGGTGGGGAGTTTGCCACGTTTAGGCAGAAATGTATTATATAAGTGAGATAAACTTGTTTAATACAGTTGAAGTTTCTGATCTGTAGATCGTCTAATTTATTTAAATGATCATAGTAGAGTTGCGAAGTATCAATGGGGGGGGGGGGGATTTATAAAACAGCTTATTTACAATATAATTTTTTTTTTTTTTCGTTTATATATAATTCAATTTCGCAATTTTAGAAGCATTGTTTATAAATTGCAAATCGATTGGTCTATAAATTTTCGCAACCCTCGCTCGTATAATATTTATGAGCAAATAAAATAACAATTTCCTTTGCATGTGAGAAAATATGATCTGTTTTCTCCCTCATTCCCTCCAGGCCCTTAAATTCTCCTGGAAATTTTATTCCTTACAAAATAATCTCTTTTCGCATTTGATACAGAAAATAACGTTTTCTAAAACGTTTGTGAATCGTATCTTTCCAGCTCTATGTTGATCGATTTTTCATTTCCATAAATATTCCGATTCAAACTGCGCTGAAAAGATCTGCGAATGACTGGAATCGATTGAACCTTTACTACTATCGGGTTGTTTACTTTGGAATTTTATTACTCCAATATTTATGGCGAGATTCTGTTTTAATTCCCGCTTTTGAAATATGTTATTAACTAGCGTTCGGGAGATTTGGAAACTGCCTGTTAGAGAGGGAAAGGATTGATGTTAATAGTTTGCCGTTTAGGTTCAATATGTTTTAGATGTCCGGGAGCCTTTTTTTTTTTTTCTTCTTCGCACGTTTATAACGATCGTGGATTAAAAAAAAAAAAATGTGTCTCAGCTTGACTTAAAAAGTTTAAAAAATAAAATAACTTCACATATATTTTTTGGGCTTTATATGTTTGCTCATACATTCTTTAAATTTTCTGGAATTTCCCTTCCCCCCTCCTTAGTAATGAGTTTTTGACAGTTTTTAAGTAGTTTTTGCTGTCGTTAATTTGAAAACTGTTTCTGAAAGTTCTCGTAGAATTCGTATTTGGTCATTTGGAAATGGATTCGCGAAGTTTTAAAATAAATAGTTAATAATTTAAATAGCACATTAAAAATAAATACATACATATTAATTACACATTTTGGAATGTAACTTAGTAGCTTTTAAAATATATCGTTAAATAGTTATTTCTTGCTTTTGAAAAGAGTTTTAGAAGATCTGGAACTGTCTATAGCGCGAAACGATTGATGCTGATAAGATGATCTGCCAGTGATTGACCACAGGCCAGTTAGATCCCCCTTTTTTTCCTTTTCATGTTATCCAGTCATATTTTTGTTGTTTCGTTTTAGAAGGATGTGTCATTCAAAATGAAGTATTTCGAATTCTAATTTTTAAATATTATTCTTTGAACACGTCATTTTTTAGCTTAGTGAGCATTTCTCTCTCTCTCTTTTTAAATTAATTTAAACATTTTATTTCATTATGTAAATTTAGGTTTCTAAGTTTCGATTTCTAAACAAAAAATTTTATTTTTTCAAAAAAGAAAAAAAAAAAAAATGTTCAATAATCTGAAAGATGACATATTCAAAGAGTAATATTCAAAAAACAGAATTAGCAAAGCTTCATTTTTGAATGAGATATTCTAAAAAAAAAAAAAAAAAAAAAAAAAAACTAAGCAACAAAAATCCCATTAGATGACATGTGAAGAAAGAAAGAGGGAATCTCACTGATGTACAGCTTTTTTACTTCATATATAATAACTCATCATTATAACGATCAAACATGAAGGACTATATTTGTTTAACTTTGCCAGCTATTGTGAAATTTTAATAATTATTTTAGCATTATAACAATAAAATATTTAACTTTAAAATGTTGCCATATGTCCGTGGTGATAATTATCATTTCATGTAATGAGATTCAAATGTTTTTTCTACAAGACAAATTTGTTTATTTTTTAAACTTTAGTCGGACTATTTTGTAAGAAACTGTTTTGATGCTTTGTTACTTCCATTACTCGACTACCGTAGGTAATGGAAGTATTGTATTCCGTCCAAAAATTCGATTTCGAGTTTTCACCTGATTTACATGTTTTAAGGCGTCCTGAGTCCAAAAAAGTGTTTTTTTTTTGACAATTGGTCAGTGTGCGTGTATGTTATGTATGTATATATGTGGGAGATCTTCTGATTATCATATCTCCAAAACTAATAAAGATAGAACTACGAAACTTCAGAATTGAGACAGGTCTGGTTTACAGATGTTGTTTTTAACATTTGGTGAAATTGGAAAACCGGAAGTGCGAGATCAGAAACTGGAAGTGGGACCGTAAGTCCATCTCAAAAACGGCTCTAACGATTTTCTTCAAAATTGCTATATAAAACACTATTAGATGTCCTTTCATATGAATTAGTTGTTTAGTTCAGGAAAATTGATAGGCGTCCTGTATAAATAACTCAATTTCAGGTCTTCCAAGTGCGTTCATTTAAAAACGGCTGTACTACGTATTGTTTTTCAAACTCGCCATATTAACCCATTTTTAGATATCCTTTTGTATGTAATTGTTTTTTTTCTGGTCAACAACTGAGTATGCCAAGTTTTGATAAAAGTCGATATCTAGACACGGCTCTAGCGATTTTCTTAAAAATAAATGTTACATAAAACCATTTTAGATATCCTTTTTCATGTATCACATGTTTATATAGAAAATTTCACAGTTATCTGATTAGGTAGGTCAGTCTTAGATCTCGGAAATTGGCGTTTCAAAAAGTGACTATACAGATTTCTTTTTCTTATTTTTTAACTCGCTATGAAAACTTTTTTTTTTTTTTTTAACAGCTTTCTCTTACCAGAAAAATTTTAGGTGTCTACTTTGTTAAGTCAATTTTATGTCTTCTAAATCACATTATCTCCAAAAAAAATGCATTGGTGCATTTGCTTAAAATGCAAATTGGTGCTTAAAATGCAAAAATTTTAGGTGTCTACTTTGTTAAGTCAATTTTATGTCTTCTAAATCACATTATCTCCAAAAAAAAAAAAATGCATATAATGCGTATTATAGTAGGTGGTTGTTTCGCACCAGATTTTTTTTTTATTATTATTATTTTTTTTTAATTGCGGCATTCATTTCGAAATTTTAATAATCATGTTATCACTAACAATAATCTCCATTTTAACCTTAATATGATACGATATCCCTATGATGATAATGCCTATTTTATATAATTTTATTCAAACGCTTTTTCTACAAAATCAAAATTTTCTATTCTAAAAATAAACCTGTGACATACCATTTTCCCCTTGCCCTTATTTTCTCAGTAAATAAGGCTTCTATCCATTTTTAACATCCAATATTTATGCTTTGAACTGTGCGGGATATGATGCTTGTCGTTTCCATATACATGTACGACAAACATTATTGAAGGAGGAACAAAAAATAAAGTAACCAATTTGTCTTATCTCTTTTTTTACATTGCATAGATGTACTTTTATTTACTTCTCATGATGATATCCACGAGTTCTGAATAGAAATGGGGCGATTTTAAAAAAGAAATGTTACTTTTTAATGCATTTTTTCTTTTTTTTTTTTTTCCTGTTTTTATGGTTGCTGAACGTATTGGAAATGTTTTCTATTTGTTTTCTATTCTGCTGTTCTCGAGATTTTTAACGTTAACTACTAGACGGCCTATTTTATCTTAGAATATATAGAATGTAATGCACTATACAGATACTTTTTTTCCCTTTTGTGTGTGTGTGTGTGTGTTAAGTAATTATTTATTATTTCTTATGCGTTGCTTTATGGAAAAATATTGTACTAATTGGAAATTATAGTTTTCTTTTTCTTTTTTCTATAGATTTTTTTAAACGTTTTCTATATCATAGTTTTTTTTTTTTTTTTTTTTCAAGTCCTAAAATAAGTTATTTATATATAGATCTTTGCTGTGACACCGGACATATGTAATGAGTTATAAGGTGTCCATATGCGTAAATTATAAATTCCCCTTGGTTTCGTTCTCGTTTTCCCTCTGTATGCAGCAATGTAATTGTTAATGCTAGAAATTTCAGTTAGTGCACTGAGCATGTAACGATTATAATCAGCTTAATCAAAATGGACATTTTTAAACACTATTAAATAAATGTAGAGACCCAAACATCCATAAAAAGTATGGAAATGGACAGTTGTTTTAGAGTATCAAATTTCGTATTAACGCTCAAAATATATTCAGAAAAATTGTCTTTAGAATTTTTTAATTCTGTAACAACTGGCGTAAAACATCATGAGGAGAATCTAAAAACTGATGACTATAGGGTCTTAAAAACGTTCATAGCATTTGTAACTTAACTAATTTACAAACGCAGGTACGTTAAAAAAACTAGTTGGCACGAAATTTTCCTATTAGAATATTTGTATTCAATCATGTTCAAACAAATATCATAAATGTACTTTTGAAGTTGTCTAATGTATTTATGATCCTCAAAATGGAACTTTATGCTCAATTTTGCCTTATTCTGACATGTTAAGTAAATCGTAAATTCCAAATAAATTACGAATTTTTTAAATTGGAAAAATCATAGTCTATTGGAAAAATCATAGCATATTTTTGTTACTGATGTTCATTCCGGCATCAAAACAGATATTTTAAAAGTGGTCTGACATTTTTACAGTAAAAAGTTTCCATTTAATGCACGTTTAAGTGAATTTTTGTCATATTCTCCCATGTTAAGAAAATCGTAAATTTCTAATAACTTACGAAGTTTTTTAATTAGAATGTTGCAAATGAATAGGGTTCTTGCCACTATCGAAAGTAATATTTTAAAACTGATCTGACCTCTCTGCGATCATTTGTTCGTGAGATATCGTGTAAACAGTCTAACAAACTAACGGACTAACACACTAACACCCTAGAGACAGACACCATACAAATTTTGTCATTTTCGGATTCCTCACACCTGAAAACGTATAAAAAAGTCAAAAACCGAGGTCGAAATTTTTCACGATTACTTAAGTCCCCCCCTCCCCCCATACCTATAGTATGATGGGGAACTAAAAATGGTGTGAATAAAACCTAGATCAATTTTTGTAATAGGTCTATAGAGTTCTTCTGAATGAAGGGTGACAACTTCTCTGCCAAATTTGACCTCAGTGAAACACCAATCGTTCTATCGTGTTTTATTCTATTAACATCATCATCATCCTATCTTTTATTAATTGGTGCATTTGCATATAACTTTAAAATATGAGAGAAATTTTTTGAAAGGTGAGCTAGAAGGGAAAATGTGGGTAAAATTATCCTGGCCTTATTTTAAGGGCTACCCGTATCCGGCCTATGAACTGTCATAAAACCTGATTGAAATGTATCTGTTGTTGTGAATATCGTATTACTTTCTACGAGTATCCCCCCCCCCCTCCATCTCCTTCATCTCTATGAGGTGATCGGGATCATATTAGGAAGGATTATTATCAAATAAGAGATGCTTTTAAAAGTAGTAGTTTGTTGCAGGCTGCAAAATAATTGGCAAGAAATTCTGAATTTGTTTTCCTACGGTATTCATAAAACTAATCAGTCTAAATTTTAAAGCATTTTTTTTTTCCCAACTCTAAGTGTATAGTTCAATTCAAAGATGTCCGCATTTTCGGTTACATTGTTTTAATAACCCTTCATGCACGCATGCTTTGACAAATAAGTCTATAAAATTTAAATTGGATTAACGATTCAATATTACGCAATAAAAAATATAATAATATTTTATACTTGAAGAAAAATTCTAAAAATGGGGTAAACCTCAGAAAATTTGTCTTTATAAACTATAATATTAGCTCACATACATTTCTGCAATGTTATTATGTGCTTGTGTTTGGAAGAAGAAAATATTATACATGTATTTTCTCATACTTTTACGTTTTTGGAGTCCCGAATAGAGGTCTGCACGGGCCGGAATTTCGAGGCCCGGGCCCGGCCCGTACGAAAACTTTACTTGCCCGGCCCGGCCCGTTATGAAGTCGAAAAATGCGGCCCGGCCCGGCCCGATTATTTTTTAACGGTTTATGGCCCGGACAAAAAACGATAAAATCAGGCCCGGCCCGGCCCGATTCAAAAATATGTAAAATAACAAAAAAAAAAAAAAAAAAAAAGTGCCTTTTTATAAAAAAGATTTTGAGTATGTGTTTTGCAGAGGTTTTATATAACCAAACAATAGTACATTCTTTAACAAAGCTGCTGAAATTTTACAAGACAATTATATATAAACAGAAATTCATTATTATAGACAAGGCACAAAGACAAACAGAAAGTCAAATCGAAAATATTAGCATTCATCAAACAATATAGGAAGGTATTTAAAATGGTTAATACTACTAATAAATGCACTTTCAACCATTTTCTCTTATATACCATAATGTATCCGAAACTTTAATGTGCTCCGGTAAACAAAACTTTAATGTTAAACCAACCATATTCAATAGAAAAGTTGCTTTTGCCCATGATAAAAATGATGCTACTGCTACTTTCGTCCATTGGAGAAAATAAAAAGGAGCCTTAGAGAAAAAGTTACAGCGGAAAGATTTTTATAGCCTTTATACCACCTAAACTCAATAGATCATAAGAAACAAAACCTTATACACAGTAATGTATCTAATTTATTTTGCTATGTACGCAAACTGGTAGTGACATGCATACTATTTTGAATAGGAAACCATCTAATATTACTTTAAATAAAATATATTAATTTCGAGGCATGCTAAAAATATTTGCGAAAAATCAGATTTCGGACAGACAGACTGATAGACAATTAAATTGACGTTACAGACACTTTTTTAACGAAATAGAACTTTATGTGACATACAAGCCTGTAAAATTACGTAAAATAAATGTCTGAAAAAATATTTTATCATTTTCCTTTTTCGTTGATTAACGAGGAAACCAGAAAAAGATTTGGGCCGATACGGCCCGGAGAAAATTTTATTCAGGCCCGACCTGGCCCGGAGAAATTTTCATTCAGGCCCGGCCCGGCCCTGAAAATTTTTTTTTAAGCCCGAGCCCGGCCCGGCCCGAGAGCAAATTCAAAAATTCGGCCCGAACCCGGCCCGAGGGCCTGGCCGGCCTCGGGCCGGAAGCCCGGCCCGTGCAGACCTCTCCCGAATACCGTTTGACTATTTTTGAACAATGCCTATCTGTTACAAAAAAAAAAAACTATAATGGATTTTTATGAAACGTTATGAAGCTTTTGTCATGTATTATAACATAGACTTATATAAGATCCAAGTAATCGACTGTAAAGATTTGAGTAACTTGCTCCAAAGCACCACTCAACAAAACAAAGAACTGCCTAAAAAAAAATCGCATCAACACTTTAGAATTTTTCAGCTAACTTCGTAGACGTTACTATTATTATTTAACTGATTTAGAGTTGTGAAAGTTTGCATTCAAATATATCAATATTTAGTACATTTTAAAATGTCGCAAAAACTTTTTATTTATTTAAAAAAAAAAAAATATTATTATATACATTTTATATAAAACTGTTTTATATATATATATATATATATATATTTATTTATTATTACTATTTTAAATAATGAAGTTTGAGTAATGAGATTTTAAATTAAATTATTTATAAAAATTAACTTTCTTTAAAATCGTCGCTAGTTTATCTGTCGAAGGGATAATACCCAAATTCACCAAATTTATCACTTTTTTCTTTTTCTTTCTAATTTTAACAATCTTTTTATATTTTCATTTTGCTAAACGTTTTGACCATAATTTGGCAGTTTATAGTGGTGGCCGAGAAAGAAAACCACCAAAATCTCAAAATGGCGGTCCTTACACAGAATTTCATTTATTCTTTTAAAATTTTATTTTTTTTAAATTACGGGTAAGAATTTATTTTTTCAATGCATTGTTGCAATTGTGACGCCATATTTTTTTCTACTAAACCATGCTCTTTCCAAGGATAAAAATTTATTTTCTTTATTTTCAATAAATTGTTTTAGCGATGACGTTAGTTTCAGTGAACTTGGCGTTTTATTATTAAAATAATTACATGACTGCCAATATTACAAATTTTTAAATCGATTTATCACCAGTATTTTTAATAAAGAAATCTGCTGCATATGTTTTCGACCAATAAATAAAATTAAATAAACTGAAAACATTTTGATAACTTTCCGGTGTGAAGTCCCCTTTGAATATAACGGAGACTTGGAATCTATGTAATTTATATATATTGAAATTCAGTACTTTTATATTTTAATTTCGTCTTAAACAAAAAGTGTTCTGCCTATTTTAATTATATAATAGTGTCTTCAATTCTAAATATTTATTTTCGCATGTGATAAAAATATATGTTACATTCAGTTCTGTGCAATAAGTATATCTTGATTAGAAATCTTTGTAATTATTGCAATTATATATATAGATTGATTGTGTCTAAATTGCCTGTCTTTCATTTCGGGGTGCTTTTTTCTTGCGGGTTTTGGTTTTATTACATTTTAGGTTCATGGTGTTTTTTTTTTTTTTTTTTTTTTTTGAAAATAATTTGTCATTGTTTCATTTGATTCATTTCGGGGTTCTTTTTTATCATGGGTTCGTAATCAATCAATAAATTTCATGGTTTCATTGTTCGTTATTTGCTATGGTGTTTTTCTTTCTTTTTTTAAATCCATGTGTCTCCTAATCTGGTCTTGGCAGGCTGGGGGAGTGTTGCCGGTGTAAAACTAGTTTAATCCCACAGGCAAGTCACAAGTCTTGCCGCTTGCCTCCTTCCTTCCTTCCTTTCTTGCTTTTTTTTTTTTTTTTTTCCCCTGGATTTCGATTTAGTGAGTTTTTCTTTTGGGATTTGGTTGAGTTGGTCTGTTGTATCGTTTGTTTTGCGGGCTGTTAAAAATGATTTTATTTATTTTATTTTTTTATTTTTTTTCACCTTTCTGAGCTTCTCCTACATAGAGTCTAATTACACGGTCCTATTTCAATTTTCAGCAGGTATTGTTGTACATTGGATTGGCGTCAGTGCTATTGTTGAACTTGATAATTGAATCAATTTGGTAAATCTTGTTGCTTTGTTTGGCGTGTGTATGTCTCTTTGGTGAATTGTTTGACTAACTATTTTTCTTTCTCATTCATTGCTTCTACTATCAAAAGGATTATATATAAATAATTGGTAACTTGTTGGTACACTTTTAATGAATTACTCTTTCAAAAAGCAAATATGCACCTACGATTAAAATTACAGTTATTTTATTTTGTATTATACTGTACACTTTTCATCTTTTCAGTTTCTTTCTTGTGCATTAACAATTAACGAAAACATGAAATTTTAATTGTAGGAAAGCAAATTCGTAGCGTTAACTTTTTTTGTTTTTCCAAAAAAAAAAAAAAAAAAAAAAAATTCCTTTTACGTTTGTTTTCAAAAGAAAATTCAGTATTTGTTTTATTTCAAAGTACCAAAAAAAAAAAAAAAAAAAAAAAAAAAACTTTTCATCAGGCTTTCTTTTATTGCGATCGTATACGTATATCCCTCTGTCTCTATGGAAATCAAACTTCAAAGCTAAAGCGTGATTTGTTTTTCATCTTTCCCGATACATTGTGTGTGTCTTTCTTTTTTTCCTGTTCTTATGAACTAATTTGCAGTAGCTTCTTCCCGTTTCATGATGTATAATTTTACACAGAGAGTTAATTTCGAAAATATAATGTTAAAAGAAAAAGTTTTAGTTTCTTTGTTACTTTTTTTTTTTTTTTTTTTTTCGTAAACAAACATTTCCTTTTTTTCCCCCTTCGATGTTCAACAGAAGAAAATTTTACTTCCTAACTGTTTGTATTTCTTTTTTCGCTTGTTTACCGGACTTTTCTCTTTATTAACTTTTCCCCTCTTCTTTTTGTCTTTTCTGTGTAAATAGAATAATTTCCGAACGTATGTCCTTTTTCATATTCTGTTTTATTTCTTTCCCCTCGGTGCTTAATTAAGGGTAATGTTTTATTGTAATAATTAAGACACACTGATAGTAGTTTCGTTTTTGTGTTTTATATACGCTTATGTTAGCGGACGTTTGTACATTAGTTTGTTGGTTTATAAGCTTTATTGTTTACTTGAGATTTATCTTTTTTATTTTGCTTATTTTAATGGATAAATGTGTTTTTTATCGCCTTTCTTTTTAAATGACGTTTCATAATTTAATATTTTCAAACAAGTTCTTACTGTTCGAAAACTTAGTGTGTCTTTCTTCTTATCTTTCTTTCTTTCTTTTTCTTTTTTTGTGTGTGTGTGTGTGTGTGCGTGCTTTTGTCTCATTTTTATTTAAATTTCTTCTAGATTCTTAGATCTCTTCGTAGTTTTCTTTTTTGGCTTTTTTGTATCAGAAATTAAGTTAGATTTTATATGCAGATACCGTTTCCAAGATTCGATTATTATTATTTTGTTGTTTTTCATCTCTCCTTGTACTAATTACTTATTTATTGTTGACTCTAGGAACGGTTGCTGGGTGGATATGTACTTGTAGAAATATTTGTATATTCGCAGCATTAACTTAGCGTTGAAAAAGAAGGTCCACCAGGTGATAAAATATTTTTAAAAGATCGCTAAATTAATCTAGTCAACACTTTTCAATACAATAAACTTTGTAGTAAAAAAAAAAAAAAAAAAAACTGAAATTGTGTTTTTTTACGCAATGAAACTGAGTTACTATGTATCTGTATGTGTTTATAAAAATTTCTCTGTCAGTTTTTGCTTGTAAAATTCGTTAAAGAAATATAACATACATATTTTATAACATACATATATTTAAAAATGCTTAATTATTATAAATTTACATAATTAAAAGCTAGGATTATATGAGACTGAACTTATCGAAATATTCACTATGGAATATTTAAACCGTATCCCTTTGAATTTTATGTTTTATAGATTTTAAATTAAAGCAAGGTTGAAATCAGAAAATTTTTTAGGAGGTTCAAACTGTTGTACGTAATGTTGAGTGTTAAAATTAAGTTTATTTCAAATTTTCAATAAATCTACAAAATTTCCGGAGTGTTTGAATCCTTGGTTAGGGCCTTTTAATTCAAGGCAAAATTACATGACAAAAGTATGTAACTTAATCCATGTACGAATTTCTGCAGTCGCGTCTGTTTTTTTAGCCTGATGAAGGGTCGTTCTATTACTTTGCCCCGAAACAATTCTTGCTAATATTTTTACAATTTATGGTATTTGTCTGCTAAGGTTTTATTCATTCGTATTGATTTAATTCGATTTCTAAATACTTGTTTCTGGATGTATACAACTGGGGATACATCGCTAACTTTCCTGGTGTTATTTGTTTTTCTCTACATCAGGCAGAGACAACGAATTCATCTCATTGACACGAAGATATCTCTTGCGCTTCTCCCCGCATTCTTTCCGAGGAAGAGCGAACCGACCGGAAGAAGTCGGCCATGCGCGTGTAGCAATTGGATGAATACTCCGAGATAAAGCGGATTCTTCTATTTTATTTTTTTCCTCCTTTTTCGGGCACCCATCCTCTCACGCTCTGTCGGAATTCGTGAGGAATGTCAACATCAGAGGACGTCCACACAAGAAAATGACAGAAAGCGATTTGTGGGGAGAGAAAAGAGAAGTAATAAGGAAATGATGTTAGAGATGAAAATTTGATGTACGCAATCTTTCGACTCCGGTTTCACGTGAGATGATGCCCGATGCCGGTTTTGGGTGAAATTAGGATTATGCGATAGCGTGTTTTTCTTTCTTTCTTTTTTGCCCCTCCCCCAACATCAGTATCTGACAGATTTGCGTGCGTGTATGTTATGACAAAATATGTCAGTTTCTTCATCAGTAGCACTGACAATGTGAAATAAATTAATCTAAATAAATGAGTTATTATTATTTATATTTCATAAAATGGGGGAAGGGGGTTAAATGAATCACTTTTGAAATTTGTATGTAGATTTCATCCAAAAATTTATATTTCATTTAAACACTTCAGTTCAAGAATTCCGCTTTCTTTTTTAAGTACTTAATCGACATTTTTGTTATAACCATGGATTTTACTGTTATCTTGTACACTACGTTATAAAAAAAATAAAATAAAAATAAAAATGGATCGACAGCAATTACTCAAATAAATCTATTATTAAGAAAAATTGTAGGGTATTACGAAGTATTGTTGAAACTTAGTAAGAATGCCTTTAACCAGTATCTTTTTTTTTAAGGATTATTAGGATATTAGGATATTAGGAAATTTAATTTCTTTTGCTTACCTTTATTCTCTGGTTCGTGAATTTAAACATTATTATTTTCATTATTATTGTTGTTATTATTTTGCCATTACGCCAAAAAAAAAAAAAAAAAAAAAAAAAAGGAGGGAGGGGTGGGGGGGGGGGGGTTCATATCGATACACATTTGAAAATTTCGTTTAAGTTCAACAAAGTGGCTTTTTTTTTCCCCCAAAAAATGTTACACAACTTAAAGAAAAAAGAGAGAGAAATTAATTTAAAGCTAACACTAAAGCAATGACTAGCATTGACGTATGATGAATAAATTTGATGAATAAATTTTGAAACATGAATTCAATCTGATGAATAAATTTTGAAACAGAGATGTGACACTTTTCGTGGAAGGGAGAGAGAAATTCATTATTATATTTCGTTCATTAATGTTATTACATTTTATTCATTTTTCAAAAGAGTGCTGTTCTACCAGACCAGTCTAACTTATCAATTTAAATTTTTATGTGTCTATTTTAATTTAATTTGTATATATCATATATATATATATTAATTACTTCTTTTTTACCTTCTTTTATATACTTAAAAAGAAAGTGTTGGATTCGTGAAAATTTCCACCTCTAGTTTTCGATCCTGAATACGATGAAAATGTCTGAGTGTGTGTTATTAAATTTTTTTGAATGCTGTATCTCAGGAACTAATGAACTGAATTTAACCATACTTAATATTTATCTGAACTGAGGAAGAAGAAATGCAAGGGAGAATCCATTTCTCAAATTGAGGAGTATACTATTTCTTCTAGAGGAAAACTGTTGATCACATCTCTTAATGAACCATATTTTCAACGTTGATATGTATTTCATAAAAAAAAAGCCTTTTACGGTGAAAATTTTCTTTGTATGTCTGTGGGAAAAAGAGAGGATCGTGGCATTTTCCTCCTAAAAATGCCCTTTTTTGATCAGTCTTTATGTAAATCCATTTTAAAATCTATAAGTATTTCATCAGGAAGTTTTAATTTTTGAAACTTATTGTAATTTAATATATATATATATATATATATATATATATATATATATATATATATATATATATATATATATAAATAGTTATCAACTTAAAGCCAATGTCTTATCTATGAATAATGTGACTGATATCATGACTTATGATTTTGCTGACCTATTTAATAATATTAATTTAACAGATCTTCATCGTATCATCTTTAACCTTTTTGAAAAATTTAAAAGTCAAATCTCTTTACTACTAAAATGCTTTTCGGCAACTTCATTTAAGACACTTTTAAATTTTATTATTCATAACAATTACATTCTACACTGTAATAAGATCTATATTCAAAAGGTCGGTATTCCACAAGGAGGATGTAGCTCGAGTATGTTAGCTGACTTATACCTTTACCATTATGAACAGGGATTATGTATTGAAAATGTCTATTTTTACCGATACATTGATGACATTATAATTTTTTATGTCAATAATTTTTCGCCTAATTTATTTAAATTTGAATATCCTTCTCACCTTACCTTAACTTATAATCATCTCAACAATAACTGTATTAGTTTCTTAGATTTAAAACTTAAACTTGATGGTAGTAAAATTTATACCGATCTGTATGACAAAAGACAAGATATTAGTTAAGTAAATTTATTTACACAATTTACCTCTTGTCTTCATATCTCTGTCTACAGAAATATTATTCTCAATCACCTCTTTCGTATACATAATCTTTGTTCAGATAGGTTTAAAAACAAAAATATCTCTCACATAATTAATGTTGCTACAAAAATGGGTTTACCTAAAAAATTAATTTATTCACTTGTTTATCAAAAAGGGTCTCTGTCTAACACACACACACACACACACAAAAAAAACCTAAGGTTTAATTAAAAAAAAAAATCAGGTGGATGGGTGGGCAGATGTTTGATTAAGGAGGAAGGGTGGTGTTGTTTGGCTGGTTGGCTGGGAGGGTTTGATGCTGGATACAATTTATAAAAAAAAAAAAGTGGGGGTATTGCTGTAAGTTACATTCTTATTTTTTCTGGTTGATACTATGTATTTTTGAACTCTTTTATCATTAAAGTTTACTATGTGCTTCTGGCTACTTGAGGCTTCCCTTGTTAAGTTTGAACAATCCATCTATTTGCATAACAAAAATAAAATCTTATAAATATTAATTAAAAAAAAAAAATCTTTTAAATTTTAATTTTTAATTTTAATTTATGATGACTGCATTATAATGCTTATCCTTATATGTGTGCTCTTTGGCATCATTGCTTGTAATTGACTCTTCTTAAAACTTAACATTTAATACTTTGACTTCAAAATAAAAATATTTTAATTTTTAATTTTAATTATTATTGATGACCGCATTATAATGCTTATCCTTATAGTTGTGCTCTTTGGCATTATTGCTTGTAATTATGTCTTCTTAAAACTTAACACTTAATAATTTGACTACAAAATAAAAATCTTAAAAATTATCTTAATCTTGCTGTTAATACTTCTAAATTATCTTAATCTTTCAGTCAATACATCTTATTTAACTGACTTAATGTTTTTATAGCTAACCGAAAGATGGCGCTTGTACTCAGTAGTCCTATATCTTCATTCTTCAGTCCTTATCTTAAACGATTTAATTATTAATATTTTTGGTACGATTTAATTTAACTCTACTAGTATTAATTTTAACATTGTCATTGAATATTTACTCTGTGTATTTTATCTTTAATGTAATTGTTCTGAAGTATTTTCGATTAATCGATATCTGTTGAGCTATTATTTTAACTTCAATTTAGGTTTTGGCATCAACCATTTTTCCAGTTTGTGTTAACTGTTTTCCATGTGGTTACTCTGATTATTTCATGTTATTAATTTGGTTTCCTTTAAGATTTTAATTAATATTTATTTATTCTTTGTTTTAATTTAATTTTTCACTTTTTTCTCATTCTTTATGGTTTTTTTTGCTGCATTGATCGGGGCGTGAGATGATATAAATTGCTATGATTAGCAATATCGTCTTACGAAATCGTTGCAGCTTTCTCCGCTTTATGAAGTATGCGCCCCTTGAAACGTATGCTTCTAATTTTAAGCATTTATATCCAATTGATTATGTGGTTTATTATCTTTTTTCTCTTTCACAAGTTTAATGGTCCTTTTTTATTATCCTTCAGGTCGGCGTAAGTATTTTAAGTTAATATGGTAACTCATTGGTTCCTTATCTATATCGCAACTTTTTGTGTCATTCTTTCCTCTATGTTAAATTCAGTTCTATATTTTAGTGTGCTGTTATTGTTTTAGTTCTATTAATTGCTAAAATTTAAGATTAAATTTTATTACGTTATCTATTATTTATATATATATATATTTACTTCTTTTTACCTTATTTTATATACTTATAAAAAGAAAGTATTGGATTCGGGAAAATTTACACCTCCAGTTTTCGATCCTGAATGCGATGAAAATGTCTGAGTGTGTGTTATTAAAATTTTGTGAACGCTGTATCTCAGAAACTAATGAACTGAATTTAACCAAACTTAATATTTATCTGAACTAAGGAAGAAGAAATGCAAGGGAGAATCCAGTTCTCAAATTGAAGAGTATGATCAGTCTTTATGTAAATCCGTTTTAAAATCTATAAGTATTTCACCAGTTAATTTTAATTTTTGAAACCTATTTTTGTAAAAAAAAAAAAAAAAAATGTATTGTTGTGTAAAATACTCCATTTTAGCATACATTCTAATTAATGTTTAAAATCTAGTTAATAGTATTTCATTGAACCAAATATGGGCAAACATTTGAAATAATACAGGGGAAAAAATATAAAGTGAAATTTTTGGAAAAGTTTTTTAAGAGTTCTGTGAAGAGACAGAAAAAGGGACCCAATTTTTGCCTGGATCGGCCCCTGATCATTCAGAGTCCATAATTTTTTATACTGTTGTTGAAATAGGGATATTATTCTCTCTTTCAGTTACATCAAAATGTGGATGCATAGCGTGTAAAAAGACATTCTCTGTATTCGGGGTAAATATGTAACAGCTGTAACTTGTCAGCTAAAATCACATGAATCGCATATGTATTTTTCTTTCAGTGGTTTTTCTCTTCGGTTTCAACTTCCTGTGTCAAATTCAATTGCAGGAAGATGTTGTGATGTCATATTTTGTTAGGAAATCAAAAGAATAAAATCTCTTATGAGTTGTTAAAATGTTACAGCGTGCTAGTTTCATGGTGGCAGTTTTTGAGCAAAAAATTGTATTATATGAACGGCGATTATGCTGATTAATTAAAAGTAAGATAAACGTATTTGCTTTTCCACAAAATTTCATTAGTCCGTGTTCATGCATTTACTTACATTTTTAGCTTACCTTTGAATTATACGTTTGCATTTGTTTTAATTCCATCTCACTAATAAAACACTAGCAATATATACTTACTTTTTCACTCGCTGGAAAAGAAAAAAGAAGTCGGGATTATATTTAAGCGATAAACCATTTAAATATTTAGCTGTTAAAAAATGCACCGCAGGGACTTTTTTTTTTTAAGTTATAAATAAAAACTTTGTGTGTACGCACCAAACTTCGGGACAATTGTTTCAAATCGAACTAATAGCTTAATTCTTCGTCAGGCGAACAAATCGGCTAAAAGTGCAACAAACAAAGCGGCAGCGCAAAAATGTAGCAAACGTGCGTTGTCTCTTTCCTCGCTGCACTCGTGCCTACTTTGCTCGCTTAATGGAGGGTGGCGCTATTATTTCGATACATTGCCAGTTTCTTTTTTTTTCTTCTTCTCTAGTTTATGGTGTTTACGTACAATTTTCTTTTAAATATTTAATTAATAAATAATGTAAAAAATAAAACGATTAATTACTATTAATAATGGAAACATACTTATACACGTTACCAAATAATTATGTTGGTGGAAGAATCACAGAAATAATTGTGTCGGTAGACACCCTGTATTGGCAAAAATGTACGTGATAGAGAAAAACTGTTTTTATTTTCGGTTTTAGCACACACAAATAAATAAATAAAATATATATTCGTATCAGCTGAAATTATCAAATCACATTTTGCTAACATTATTCTTGTTGATCTGTGTAATCAACTGTAAATTATGCGAAAAAGTGGTAATACGAGCTGGCGGCGAATAGCTAAAATTTTTTGATTTTCAAGTTTATTTTTGTCTCAACACGAAGAATTCTCTTTCCCCAAAATTAAAACCTGGATCGATCCAGGTTTTAATTTTCGGGGCCCAGTTTTGTGAAAAACAAAATATTTTTCTGAAATATCTATGTAATATTTCTCTAACGTGGACCAGTTACGATTATATATACTTTGTAGAAATGATACGACAATAAAATACGCGAGGATAAAAAATAATGCACATGTAATATTTAAGCACGGGGATTCAGTTCAGTGATATAATAAAATTAAATAAGTAAATGAATAATATAAAAAAAAAAAAAAAAAAAATAAAAAGACGTCCGATTAGATCATTTTATAGAAAAAATTATTTTTAAAAGTTGCATCTTTACAATCCTTGCAAGCGTCATTTTAAACCCAGCAGTACTTTAAATAAAATATAAACAAAATATGAACTTTTTCATAAATTGACTGAAAAACGCAATAATAAATCCCTTTTATTTTATTTTATTTTTTATTCATTTTGGCATATTTTTTGTTAAAAACTCTTAGTACCTGTTTTGATTGTACTTTTTATTATTGCGTATAAAAAGTATAATCAAAATAAGTGTTTTTAACAAAAAATTATGCCAAAATGAATAAATAATAAAAATATTAAATAAAAGGGACCTCGCCAAGATGGCGAAAAAAATTTAAAAGTCCGCCATAGGGATCCTTTATTAAAGCTGTCTTACCTGGGGAAATATGAAAACTGGGTCGTCAAACATGAATTTTATTTCGAAACTTTTCTTTGAATGATTTGGTTTAACTATCATTAGCGTTACATCGCACAAAAACTAATAATAATTTGTCTTCTGGTGAATTAAAATTTTAATTGGATGGGGAAATTGGTATAAGACTTATAAATTTTAAATGTAAATAAAAAAAGAAAGAAAATTGCGAACATTTCACATTGGTTTGCTAGTAAATAAATAATCGTTTAAACCTGTCATTTTAACAGTCATTCTGCGTAATGTTTTGTATCAAGTTAACCCTTTGAGTACTGAATTATTTGAAGATTTTTATGCCCATGGGACGGATTTAATTTTGTCGCTATATATAATGATTTTGAATTTTTGACAGTAAGGTCCGCCCGTGGGCGTTATTCTCCCATGTTACAATATTTCATAACAAAATTTTCTGTATTCACATTTATATTACAAATGGATATACATTATAATTTTATTCTTTCTAATTAAAGTATTTGTATTCATAGTATATTTCATTGTAAAATTGTGAATATTAATTATATATTTAAGAAAAAAATAGCATACAAATTGCAAAAGAAGCGCCCACTGGTGGAGTTAGATTTTCAAATGATGTGATTCTACGTCAGCGATCGCGAAAGTGTTAATATGTAAAAGTAATACATTTTATTTGGAATATACTTATATCGATGATATAAGTATGGTTGTAAGATATCATAAAAAACGCCAGGAAAGTGTTTGCGATTAACGCTCACTGGCGGGGGTGCCGCAAACATTAACGCCTACTTCTTAAATTAAGATGACGAGTCAGACTCGTCCACCGTAACTTCGCCCAAGTAAGCAGATGACGAGTCTCACTCGTCAAATGTACCCAAGGGGTTAAGAGAGTTTCGTTAACCAAATTAAGGCATTAATTAAAAATAATACCGAAAACCTGGAAACATTTCCTAAAAGGAACATTTTTATACAACAAAATCTTTTGAAGAGGCACATTTTTTGGATTTAAATTTTGTGAAGGGTCACATTTATAAATATGGAATTTTGTGAAGGGGCAGCAAAAGGGACCCAATTTTTGCCTGAATATGTTGCCACTGTTATATCTATATTCTTTTGCCAAGCTGTTTAGTGTTTGGTAAGAATTGTAATCTTTGAATTACCTCCCCTCTTACCCCATAAAAAAAACATTGCACCAATGCCTAATAATATTTTATTTCTATGTTTTATCAACTAGCCGGCTTATCGATTCAGCATTAAGTTTTAAAAAGGCTCTACTTTGTTCTCTATTATGTGCCTCGATGAAAACATCCTCCTCCTCCTTTAGGGTTGGCAGGATGAAGCCGGAGGGTGATGAGAATCTCCCTGTGTGCTTGGAGCGAATCATTCAATTGCTGCAAAAGTGGAGTTCTCCACCACAACCCTCCTTCGTCTACAACTCTTCCGGTTTTATATTATGTACGGATTTGCGGAGGGACAGGAAGGGATGTTATGAGAAGTTTTATCATATTCTGTCTTCTTCCTTTTTCTAGGGAAAAAGAAAGAAAGAAATATTATCATAAATTTTTATGTAAAATAAAACAAATCTAAGCACACAAAATATCGCTATATTTTGTTATATATACACACTCACTTCTAAAAGTGTAAGCAACAACTTGTTGTTTTGTTTTCTTCTTTAGTGCATAGCTTTTAAACAAATGAAAATAAAGCTTTCATGACATGTTTATTATATCTAATGGGGTGAATCTCAAATAATTGAACAATATGATGTTCAAGCAAAATATCACAAAAATGATTTGACATCTAAAATTGCTTTTTTTTTTTTCCCCTCTCTCTTAAATTTTATGCATATATTTAAAAATTTCACGTGGACATTTCATAAACTGAATTACTAGTAGAAATACTGAATTATTGAATTACTATATATACTTAAAGGAAAATATTATTTCAGTCTTTTAAATGATTTAATAATTTATCAAGGTATATCATTTTAAATTTCTTCCCAAGTTTTCCTCGTCATTCTCCTGGTTTAGGGAACTTCTCAATAATTTTAAAGAAAAAAACTGGTAACAAAATTATTTGTTCATAAGATTTTGTCGGATTCAATGTGTGATTAGAAGATCTGATTCACCGAGTGTTCTTATAATAACTTTAAAGTTTAAAACTGATGTGCGCAACATTATATGCTGTCATTATCCCACATGACATTTTTGTTATGTATAAAATAATATTTCAAAAATGATACCTGCTGTTACAGTCGAACCTCGTTAACGTGAATTACTTTAAACATGAACTATGTTCACAATCCCCGTCAAAATGAAGATTAGTTATATGAAAATTAGTTACTGATAACATGAACTTTTTTTTTTTTTTTAAATTATTATTTCCCTTGAGATTCACGTTAACGAGGTGCAATTAGGCAGTGATTAAGGGGGTCCATGACACCAAATTTTTGTTTTTATTATTTATTGATGAAATTGGAGCTTTTTTGACGATGAAGTTGAGCAAGAAAGAATCTTAAAATTTTTTTAAATAAAATTAAAAAATTTTTAAATAAAATTTGTTATATCTCATGAACTAATGGTTCAATTTACGAACTTTTTTCACTCTTATATACAGAAAAGATTTATCCTAAATTTGTCTTCGGGATTTTTAATTAGGAGCAAAACTTTTTTGGTAATTCAAAAGTTATGCATGAAATAAGTACTTCTGTCAAATTAAAATTAATATTTAAAAAATTTATTATTATAATCAGAAATCCTGAAGACAAATTGAAGATAAATCCTTTCTGTATATAAAGGTGAAAAAAGTTTTTAAATTGAACCATTAGTTCCTGAGATATAACAAATTTTAAATTTATCAAAAATTTTTAATTTTTAATTTTTAAATTTTTATTTAAATTTTTTTTAAGATTCTTTCTTGCTCAACTTCATCGTCAAAAAAGCTTCAATTTCAGAAAAAATAATTACAGCAATTCATCAATAAATAATAAAAACAAAAATTTGGTGTCCCGAACCCCCTTAATAATACAGGGATGAAACTTTTCAGGGGCTACCCCTGAATTCAGGGTTTTTAATAATTTTGCTGTCTATGAATTTCATGTTAAATTATTTTGTTTTTGCAGAAATTCCTCATTTGAATCTTTAATTTGCCTTAAAATGTATTAAGAACTCTTCAAATATCACTTATTATAGGTAGCCATGTAATATATCACTAATAAGTGTCCCCTATGTGCATACAAGTATTCGTTTTCAGGGTTTTTGCAGGTTAGGTAGTTTCACCCCTGCAAGCCTTCTTAAACCTAAATTTGACTCTAAGTCTGAGTAGTAGGCCTATTATAAGAAAAATTTAATGTTCCTGGCATGCAAAAATGTCATTAATTAATTCTTTTGTATAATTTTTAATATGGGTAGTAACTTTTAATCTGTTATTATTAAATTTAAAACTTTTTTTATGTTTTGTCTTTAATTTTCTATTTATTCTTTTTTTTCTTTTCTACTTTTTTAGTGTTTTCCATACTAAGAATAATTTTTGTATCTTTCTTAGACAGTGCCATATCAAAAATTTTAATATGAAACCTGTCTCTGTAAAAGGATTGCAAATTTGTAACTTGTACATCATCATCATCATCCTGATGATAATTATAAAAAAAAAAAAAAAAAAAAAAAAAAAAATGAATGGTTTGTTTTAAAAAATTAGATTACGATATGGATAGTACTTTAAATGATAAAGTTATTGCCGATACTGAAAATTGTCTAGAAAGAGGTCTTTAAAATAAATAAAATAAATAAATTTCTTCAAAATTAAATTATGGAGACGTTTTGAATAAACTTTGATACTGAGATTTTTTTGAAGAATTAGTTTTCACTGTTTTAAATCAGTAACTTATTTTAACTATGAAAATTTAGCGGTCTCCTCAGCTTAGTATAACTTACATTGGTGATTGGTGACAAGTCTCCGTCATTTTCAACGGAAACTTCACAGCGAAAAAATTTTGTAATTGTTTTCAGTTTATTTAATTATACTTAATAAATAAACTATACGTGTGAGACAAATAAAAAAATGAAAATATGTGTGAAAAATTCCTTTTAAAAATACTGGTTGATAAATCTGATTTAAAAATCAGAGATGTTGGCAGATATGATATTTGGATTCGTTCATTCATTTTTCTTTGAATCGGAGAAAATTTGAGACCTGTTTATTATTTGGCATCTTATACTTAGAAGGAAAATAATAATAATAATAATAATAATAATGAATTTTAGCATTATTTTAAATAAAGTTACTATATTAACTATGCCAATGGCATCCTTAAATTACCAACTCAAACTTAATTATCTAGTTTTATTTTTTCTTTCATTTTGTACGCGCGCTTTTTATTTCCTAATTCAAAATTACTAAAAAATAAAACTTTTTCGATACTGCCCGTTTCGAAACTGATTATTAAATATTTTCTTTTCTTTTTCTTTCAAAAAAAAAAAAAAAAAAGATTTTGATGAAATTCTGGCAAAAGCAGAATTTAGTATAGTACTGAGGACAGAGCTGCCAACGTTACCCGGCAAATTGTTAGTACCGCCCCTTTTTCTACACCACTTAATTTTTAGAATATTTGTTTTCTTCATTCATGGTAAGCATATTTGAAGAGAATTACTCTAAAAATTAAGTGGTGTAGGAAAAGGGGCAGTTACTAGAGTCCTGCGCGGGTCGGGTTTTACCCGACCCGAACCCGAGAGATGAATTTTAAATCAACCCGAAACCCGACCCGAACCCGACAAAAAAAATTTCATCAACCCGAAACCCGACCCGAACCCGAAAAAAAAAATTTCATCAACCCGAAAACCGACCCGAACCCGCATCAGAGAATTTTTTGCGACCCGAACCCGACCCGAAACCCGACTTATCTAACCCGAACCCGACCCGAAACCCGAAAAATAAATCAACATTACTTATTCATCAAAAATCATGCAAAACAAGGTAAAAAGATATAACATGATATAAAATAAAGTAAATTTTCATTGACACAGTTGGTAAATTATAAAAAAAAACTAGTATGTTGTGGCCACCACAAGACATTCTTCTATATTTTTCTGTCAAATTCACTAAGTGAGAATAATTTATTAAAACTGTTATTAAAAAGTTTAACGTGATGAATGCAAATAATTTTCATCTTAGGGAAATCTAACACTAAATATACAAAGAGAGACAATTTTATCGTCTATAAATAACTTCTTAAACAATGCGTTTTTATAATGGTTATCTCACATATCATGGTTCGTACAGTTATATGGCATAGAAGTTGAGATACAGCCATCCTGTTATCGATGATTTTTTGCAGTATAACAACGCCACCTATTGGCCGACAAGCATTCAAACTGAGTCAGCATAATGTCTCATAATCTCGCCTTCTCACATATTAAGTTTTGTTTGATGATACACAATGGAACATGAGATATTGCTTTCCTTGTAATTGTGGAAATCGCTGTGTTGCAGCGCCACCTGTTGAGCGGTTTACACCAAAAGTTGACAGGCGCTAAAATATATTAAATGGCACCTACTTACATACAAAATTATGAAATTCTGTGCAGTAGTTCTTGAGATATAGCGCCTTTCCTTAAACTGCGGAAATCGCTGTGTAGCAGCGCCACCTGTTGGCTGATATGCATTGAAATTGAATCAGCATAATATCTCATATTGGTCTTCTCACATATCAAGTTTTGTTGGATTATACGCAATGGAACATGAGATATAGCCTTCCCTGAAATTGCATAAATCGCTGTATAGCAGTGCCACCCGTTGAGCGGTTGATACCAAATGTTGATAGAATCTAATACTTTCTTTTACTGAATATAGAAGAAAGTAAAACAAAACTTGTAAACTGCGGAATCTTTTCAATTTCCAGAATGTACAGTCGGTAACAAAACTGTCCGAACACTAGCAAAAATTCCTATGTAAAAAAAGTACACTTTATACGGTTTTGTTTCATAAATCCTTATCGAATCATGTTCTTACACTGACTAAGAACAGGATTCGACAAGGATTTATTTAACAAACCGTATGAAGTGTACTTTTTTTCATGGGAATTTTTGCTAGTGTTCGGACACTTTTGTTACTGACTGTAAATGCGAGGGTATACTGTATTTGTATTTCTTTAATTTATATATTAACAACAGTCGAGAAAGATTTATAATACATTTCTAATTTTCATACAATTTCTACAAAAGATACATATTAGTTTCGTTGAAGAAAAGAAAACAGATCCAGATGCAAATACGGATCTATTTTTCTGGCGGATATCCGCGGATACGAATAGGGAGGTCCGTACATGTCTTCCCACCAGCGGCCGAGCGGTTCTGCGCTCGAAGCTGGTAAATGGGAGGTGTCGGGTCCGGTCCCAGGTCACGCTCATCGACCTAGCCGTTCGGAACTTCCTCAGAAGTTTCCGCGTGTTTCCTCTGAAACACGGGCTAGGACCCCTTAGAAAGACTTAAACGGAAGGCATCCCCTCTATAGGCTTAGGACACATCTGGAGTCAATCGGCCTTAAATCCTCTAACCAAACAACCAACCGATACATGTCTAGTATGTGCAGAATGTTTAAATTAGTTACATAGTTGTAAACATGCCTATAAATTTATGTTTATAATTGTAAAAAATATTTTGAAAGGTGTTTTCAAGTCGACCCGACTTGTTAAAAACCAAACCCGACCCGAACCCGAACCCGACCCGCAAGAAAAAAAATTCAGTCAACCCGACCCGAACCCGACCCGCACGAAAAAAAATCAGTCAACCCGACCCGAACCCGACCCGCAAGAGAAAAAATTCTGTCAACCCGACCCGACCCGCGGGTCGGGTCGGGTTGACAGAATAACCCGACCCGAATCGGGTAACCCGATTTTACCCGAACCCGACCCGAACCCGACCCGCGGGTCGGGTCGGGTTCGGGTAAAATCGGGTTACCCGACCCGATGCAGGACTCTAGCAGTTACTAACAATTTGCCGGATTTGGTTGGCAGCTCTGTGAGGACTGTTATTATTATTATTATTATTCAAAATTATAAAATCGCTTTCAAGTTATTCAATTATATTTTGATAAATTTTCGATTTCGATAAATGTCCAACTATCTAAAACTGGTATCGTAAAAATCCGTAGATTGAGACTAATAGTCCTGTCCTCCGCCCTACTTAAAAAAAAAAAAAAAAAAAAAAAAAACAGCCCCGTGCCTGCCAAATTTTACTACAGTCGAACTTCGTTAACTTGAATCTCAAGGGGGCTAAAAAAATTGTTCAGGTTATCAGTAACTAATCTTCATATAACTAAACTACGGGGATTGTAGAAACAGTTCATGTTAAAAGTAATTCACGTTAACAGTGTTTACTTTAACAAGGTTCGACTACTAAATAGTTAATATTTGCACGAGCTGAGCTCGAAACGTATCATCCTGGTTCATCCCGCATCATCTTGTGTTTTTCTCCATGCAGAAAACAAAATTTAAAAGTAAATTTTACTTGCATTTAATTATTATTATTATTATTTACATTATTTTTTAGGAAATGTTATATACGGATGATGCTATAATGTTTAATATATATATGAAAATAAACATTAAAAATTATTATTATTTTTTTTTTTACCTTTAAACTCGTAATAAATTGAGCTGTCAAGAAGTTAATATATGGACAGAAATGCGCCTTCTATTTTTGCTAGCGTTACTCCAAAAAACTTTCGCCAATATGAGTAGTAGAAACTAAATGATGAGTTGCGTTTCCTTCCTTACTATATTTATTTGTGTTTATTTCATGAACTAGCTTCAGCTCCGGTACACGCCGCCGTTAAGAAAATGTCTTGAATTCCCTCGTCATTTATGTCGAACCAATTATCTTTTATCTTATGTTATCATTTTCTTGACTGAGGATACCCCGAGATATAGGATGAGAAAAGAAAAAGAAATTCCAGATAGAGGAAATGATTTTCTCCGGGGAGTAAGTAGTATTAGCTGCATTTCCTAATAGCGTTAGAGTTTCATGAACCAGATAGAGGAGGAGAAAAAAATTAATTTCTCTTCATTAGGTTATTAAAATGTACTTTTAATAATTTATTCAAAAGTATTTTTTTTTTTTTCAATATACTTTTAATTTCCTTTTTCTGGAGTAGATTTATTTTAATTCATCGTAATGATTTTTTTCTTTTTTGTCTCCTGGGACATACAGTGGTAATTTGAAGACGCAATAGTATTTAAATACTAAATTATTGAATTTTCATTAAAGGATTTTGTTCATATTTAAAATGAGAAAAAAAAAAATCAACATTTAAAATAATAATAATAATAATCTGAAGTGTTTTTAAATGTTAGGTTGTAAAGGTGGGGAGGGGGGGGGGGAACTATTCGGTTTTAAAATATAGAAATTTGCAGGAATTAACGGCTAAAAAAAAAAATGAAAGAAAGAAATGCTTTTCACAATGTTTAAGAAAACTATCATTTCAGTACATAATACCTTTATAATATAGAATAAAATTCAGAATCACCCCGTATATTTTAAAAAAAGAAAAAAAAAAAAAAAAAAAAAACGTACTATTCGTTTAAGCAGGCTAAGAAAAGAAAGACAAAAGAAAAATTCAAAATTCATTTAATGCAATTATTTTAATTTGTAAATTGGTAGAAGAATATATGCAATGTGTTTCACCTTACTACGTATTACAAAAACCAAAATTTATTTATTTATTCATACACTTATTTTTTATAATATTTAAATACATATTCACTGTATTTTTATTCTTAAATTTCCAAAATCATTAATATGTATATAATTTTTATTATTATTTTTTTTTTTTTATCAGATCAGAAAAATGGTATCAGATCTATATTTTTTAAAAGCGGTTATAATATTGTTTATAAAACAAATATATATAAGTCGTCGTAGTATTAAACCTTCACTTTTAACGCCCTTTTTTTCTTCTTTTCTGGGGAGGTTGGGGGTGGGGGGATCTCTCTACAGACTTTCTGGAGAGTTGTAGTTAAACAGAACATATTTTATCTAGACTAACAAAATGGCAAGCAAACAAACACGGGACAACAAACTCTTTAGGGGATTGAAATGCTTTTGGAAAGGGAACTTCGATTTATCGATCACCTACTGAAACCAAACATCAGTGGTGAATTTTATAGGGACTTACATTGAATAGGCAATGAGACATCAATGAATAATCTGTCTGATATCTCCCTTATTATTTTTTCCGTAAAATTTCCTGATTGATTAAAAGAAAAGGGAGATATTGGATTACCTCGATTTTACGTCATGTTCGTTATAATGAATGAACGTTGTCCATGTGAAGTATTATTCCCTCTCCCTGTCTATGAATCATCCTTCGGTCTTTTGTGCATCTGTAGAATGCTCACAGGTAGGTTTTGCTCAGGGAATTAAGGATGATTAAAGATGGGAACCTCTTCACTTTAACTCCCGTCGTGATTATAGTAAGTGTACTAGTGTCGTATGGGACTTCAGTTGAGTGTGCATCCTCATAGGGGACACGACACAACGTTGCCATGACAGTTTGCTACTTGGCACGAACGAGTACTTCAATAGAAAACGATTTTAAATTCGTCATCAGTACTTTTTTGTGTGTGTGTGCGTGTGTGCCATTGAAGTTTGACCAGGTAAAATAGTGGGGTGAAAAAATAGTGTGGGAGGAGAAGAAGAAGAAAAAGTTATTAAATTACTTGTACTTTTTATTTTTTATAGTTTGTATTTATATCATAGGAAACATTCACAAGCCTTTTCTGATTACATTGATCGTTTATTATTTAAAATAAATAAATAAAAATGTGTCCAGTCTTGAATTTTATTTTATTTATTTATTTTTAATGCTTAAATAAGCTTTTATTATTCTTTTTTATTGAGGAGGGGGGGGGGGTGAAGGAAACGAATTATTATAAGATCCAGAATATTATAAGCCTGAATTTTTTAATAAAATAAGTTTACTTTTTCTCTCTGAATATGAATTGACACCTTATTAATCAAGTTGACACTTCAGTTATTACCTTAAAATTTTTAACTTATTTCAAACTAGTAGATCAGGTTATTTTCAAAAATGAAATAAATTTGCATAAAAATTAATTTTATTTATTTATATTTTGTGTATGTGTACTTTGGGGGCTACTGAAGCGGAAAGAGCCATCTCCTACGCGGAGGCGGGATCAAAATTTTGATGATATGCCTGCGGGCCACTCCTAGGTGTGAACCCCCAAATCAATCACTCCACTCAATCTCAACCTCTTTTGTAAGTAAGAATACTTTCAAGATCCGAACTATATATTTTAGCCTTAAAAAAAAAAAAAAAAAAAAAAAATACAGGCGCATATATAGTTCCTTTCTCCTTTTTTCATAACCTTCTCCAATACATAATAATAAGTTAAACAAATATTGGGCAATTTTGTTAAATTTCTCAACTGATAGGCAAAATAATTATTGAATTTCCTTTTTAGCCATTCAACATATCGCGTGCGTATGGCGCCTTATGTAACACGTCACGTTTAATAACAGTAAAGTAAAGTTGCTGACATTTGAAAGCTTAAGATTGCGAAAATTGCTGTTAGCTTTAAGTATAATTGACAACTCAATAACGTATTAAACTTTGAATGGATGATTAAATTTTTTGTTCGGAGTTTTACTAAATAAAAATTCGACTGATAAATGTCAATACTAAAAAAAAAAAAAAATACGGTTTATGCAGAAATTACACTTTCGTCTATGTTCTTAAGAAATATATATATATAATGAATTAAAAAATTCTTTCGAGTTCCGGTTTTCGATAGATTTACGCGTTTTCAGATATCCTGAACACGATTTGACCATTTTCAGAAAATGTCTGTCTGTGCTTGGCAGTTTTAGATAAAAAATCTAAATTTTTGTGGCAGCTCTAGATCAAGAAATAATGCATGCACAGAATTTCATGAAACTGTTATTTGTTCGCAGCTTGACACAAGCTGATGCCTATAAATTTTTGATGCATATCACTTAAAAGGCAGCGCTGCTCAGCTGCTAATTCCTCTATTTGCGGGAAGGCTATATCTCAACTTTTATACCGTATAATTGCACCAAATATATTACACCCCAATAAGAAAAGTGACGCAACTCAAAAATACAATATTCAGGAAAATTCAACTTAATGATAAATAATTGTCTATCATTATAATAAAGCTGACAGAATTGCCTCTCAGGTGGATAGTTTTGTGATGCTTTTTATGCAGGTTGATGACTTACTTCATCCACATTTTTCAAATTACATAAATTCAAAATAGCAATTTTTTTAAAATTCATTACCGGGGTGGGGTTGCTATGCTACAATTTTCTCTGTTTACGGAAGTCTTATGTTTCGCCTTTATGATATATAATTGAACCGAGCTTGATATGTGAGCTGGATATATATTTAAAAAAAAAAAAGAATAAATAAATCGCGATTTTGTTTTGTGAATATCGGCCGAAAAACTACTATTATTCACTTTCGGGGATTTTCCATAGAGGTATATCTCAGCATCTACTGGTTGATATTGCATATGCAAAATTTTACTGTGAGAAGCTCCCTTGATTAATTTTTTTGTGCATATTAACAGTAGGCGGCACTGTTATAAAATGATATACAAGAAACTTTTGTAAATGCCACAACATACTTTTTTTTTAAACACTAAATCTTCAAAAATACATTGAAATTTGAGTAATACACTTCTCAAGTGTTTCACTTGAGTAATACACTTCTCAAGTGTTGTATTTCGTAATATTGTTTGCGATATGTCTTTTCTTTGTATTGTAATAGTATTCGTTAGCATTTCGTGCATAAATATTCATTAAAAAGAGTTTCATGATTCGAAGTACATTTTATAAATAGAAGTTATGAATATTACGCGAGTACTGTGTCACTCGCTATGATTTAAGTTTTATTCGAAAACTACATTGATTGTTAAATATTTTTGTCATTTCCTTTAACCTATCTTCTGCACCTTCGTTTTATATATATATATATATATAAAAGGAAAAAAATATATAGAAAGTATTTATAATGCTGTAGGAGTATGTATCAATTAATGTTCAGTTAAAATATAAAAAATAATAATAAAACTATAATTTATGAATACAACTAACTAGTAATTTATAAAGCTTAGTTACAAAAAACAAATTTGTAAACTGAAATATATATATATGATAGTTATCGTAATAAAATTTAACCTTAATATTTAGTAGTTAATGGATATAAAACAATACCAACACAATAAAAATAGAATTGATTGTAACATACAGGTAAGACTGACACAAAAATGTTGCGATACATATTAAGAACCAATAAGAGACAAAAACAATTTAAATTACTTACGCCGGCATGAATAATAATAATAAAAAAGGACCATTAAACTTAATGACGGAGAAAGTAAATAAAGGACGACAGAAATAAAAATTGGATAAAAATACTTAAAAATTGAAGTATAAACACTTCAGGGGGCATGTACTTCATAAAGCTGAGGGAGCTGCATCGGTTTCGTAAAACAATCTAATCATAGCAATTTATATTGTTTCAGCCCCGATCGATATATATTAATTCTACTTTGAATCTACTAAAAAATAAAAATTCTGTCGGACAGAATTTAATTACGGAGGACTATTAATTTCAATCTGTAAAATTTGTATTTTTTATCTCATTTATTGACTCTAAAACTGGGCCATCTACTTTTTAAAATGACTGAAATGAATCAAAATGAAGTGTTGCCACGTAAATTTCATACTTCAGTTAATTTAAAAAAATCTGATTGTGTCGAAAAACTGTTTTGCACCCCTGGATTCAGAAAAATCGCCCCTTTCATTTGGTACCGAATTTGTAACGTTAGGTCTTATATTTCTAATTTATTTTGGTGTTACACTAAACTGGTCTGCAAAAACTCCAGATTAAACTCATAGTCCTCCTAATAATAACAGGAGACTTTGCGTTGGAATATTAAAACCCGAATAAACTACTACGTCAGAAACGCCAAAGTAAAAAAATTGAGATACATACAGCTGTTTCAGTACCCTTAAGGGTACCGTCTTCAGTGCAAAAAGAAAATTTTTTCTTTGGCGTTTCTGACGTAGTAGTTTATTCGGGTTTTGATAATAGTCCTCCTAGTGCCCTAATAACAATCATCGTTGGAAAAACCCAGTAATATTATAAACTATTACAGTTGGCGTTTATTTAATCGTATATAAAATAAAACTGAATAAGTACACGTTTAAAAAATTTTTTTGTAAATTAAAAGTTTAATTTTTATTTATTTTTTAAGTCACATTAACTTATTATTTTTCTGTTTTTAAAATTAATTTTCTTTTCTGGGGAAAAAAAAAAAAAAAAGTTTAAAATAATGTAAAACAGAAGACTTGAAATTGAATAAAACTTTAAAGCCATTATTTTGTAGATAAAGAAAAAATTAACTAAATATAAAAAGTACATTTTGCAAAATTCATAGCTGATAAAACTAAAGAATTTTAAAGGCCACTGCTAAAAAAATAAAAGAGGAAAAAAAAATGTGTTTTTAAATTTACTAATGACTTTGATAATGCAAATGTGTTTGCACAAAAGCACTTAGTACTTATCGCAAGTCATTAGTGATGTAAACATCCATTTAAGACCATAAACCTGACACGGAGAAAAAAGAACTATGTAGATGTTAATTCAACTAATTAAAAATGAATTAATCTTGAGCAGCTTCGAAGGAAGATTTTTAACTATCTGGGGAAAATCTTTTGCGCCATTCCTTCACATCAAAAACTATTTAAAAGAGTGGAAGGCGTCCCTTTTTTACGTTCCATTTAGGGAAGGACAGTCATAGAAAGCAGAACTAAATTTTCCGTGTTCCAAAACTTTTACAGGAGTATATTTGTTTTCTCCTGGCTTAATGCGTTTTCAGGCTTTTAATCTCATTCAGCTCTACGGAGAAAAAGTAAACAAAAACAAACAGTTTTCCCGAGAAGGAAAATTCATTGGCATTTTTATCACGCCAGTCACACTTTACTTAATGGAAAGAGAATACTAGAAGAATTTAACATTTCGTTTCAGTTTCTGTACTAAAATTTTACCAAGTTTTAATATAAACTAATAAAAATAATCTGCAATAAAATTTTAATTCGAAAAGATACGGAAGAAAGTAGGTTTTTTTTTTTTTTTTTGAAAAAGCTATGTAAAACGTAATTTTTTTAATTAGACAAAATAAAAGCGGATCGTTTGTTTATTAAAATTACTTTAATATTAAACGAATAAAATAAGAAAAGAAAATGCATTTATTAGCTTTAATGATATTGTTTATAATAAATTGTTTATTATTATGATAATTCTAGTTACATTTTGCTGTTTGTGAAAGATAGTTTTTTGTGCAATTAGTTATTAGCTTAGTTAATTCGAATCGAACGAAATAGCTATTATTTCTATTATCCATATTTATCCCTAGATAAACTCTTCCATGAATATGTGTTTGTTAGTTTTAAACTTTAAACGCGATTTTCCTTTCATTAATATGTTTTCTTCTAGCATTGTTTTGTTATTTTTTACGTTATTCAAAACAAAAGCACGTAATTCGTTAATATACCAATATCATTAACCAATGCAAAAGTTTTTTAAATTACTACACTTTAATAAAGAAAATTTGCTGTAACTTATTTTACTTTTAATAAAATTTCTTTTCCACGAGTAAATAAATGCATTAAATAATGTAAAACAGAACAGGGAAAATAACTAGAATGTCAAAACTGTTTTTTTTTTTTTTTTTTTTTTTTTAAGTCAATATATAAAGTACATTTTGAAAATTTATCAGATACACTTAAAGATTTTTAAAATACTGCTGTCGAAAAAAAATAACTTATTAATGATTTTTGATAAAGCAGATGTGTTTGCACGAAAGCATTTAGTACTTATCGCGTCATTACTGATGCAGACATACATTTAAGACCATAAACATAAATCTGTCACGCGGGAAAAGAACTATCTAGATGTTAATTCAACTAATTAAAAATAAATTAATCTTGAGCAGCAGCGGAGAAAGAATTTTTAACTAAATCTTTGCGTCACTCTTTCGTATCCGCGGTTGACGAAAAGTACCGGCCGAAGAAAAATTTTCCTCCGTCCGCTTTCGTATCAAAAACTATTTAAAAGAATTGGAGGCTATTTTTATTTCATTTCATTTAGGAAAGGACATATCAGTAGAAGACAGAACGAAATTTCGTGTTTCAAAACTTTCGCAAGAGACTATTTGTTTTTTAGGGACTTAATGGGTTTCCTGAATCTCGTGCAGTCCTGCAGTTATAAAGTAAACAAAAGTAAATAGTTTTCTCCAACAAGAAAACGTAGAAATAGGCAATCTTTTATCATACTAATCACATCTTCCTTAATGGAAAGAAAATATAGGAAAATTTTTAGCATTTCAGTTTCTATTCTAAAACTTTACTCTTTTTCATTTAAACTATTAAAAGTAATTTAAAATGAAATTTCAGTTCGGGAGTTATTGTAGAAAATGCATTTTTCTCATTATAGAAATGGCATTTTTCTTCTTTAATTTTAAAATTTGAAGTTCTTTCTCTGTTATTATATACGTAATTTCTTTTAATGACATTCATTGTATTTTTCAGATTTTTGTAATTCTAAGTGGTTGATTTAAGATGGAATGGGTCTAATATCTTTTATTTTATTTCATTAAGCAACACTTCTTTCTCCTTTATACAAATAAAGCATTTGTTAGCTTAGGCGATTTTTTGTTTGTAATACATTATATTACTTTCCTCTATATTCAACAGAAGATAGTATTGGTTTTACAAAAAATTTTCAACCAGTTTTTGATGAATTTACGTTTTGAGAGGAGGTCCAGAACACGATTTGAGCATTTTTAGAAAATGTCTATTTATCTGTGTGTGTGACAAAAATTTTGTGGCAACTGTATCTTAGGAACTAATGCATCTCTGCATAGAAGAATTCCATACAAATTGATATATAGTGGCACCCTGACATAAATTTGTAATTTTTGGTAAAAAGCAGGCGGCGTTGTCATGCTGCTTTTTCTAAAATTTTTAACATGGCGGTATAGGTATAGGTCAAAATTTCTTATAAATTTGCATGAAGAAATACTTAAGAATCATTATGAAATTAGAATTATTTATTATAGTGATACTCAACTGGGAAAATTGTTTTGTATATGTAGGAGCATCGCTTCCCGTCTCCCTCGGGGGGGGGGGCAAATTTTCATTATGGGTATCTTTCAAAAGAGTTCATCGATACCTTTAAAACGAATAATTGAACCATCGATCTGTGATTATTTAAATTGAGGTTACCAATTCCTCTCCCCCCCCCCCCATTAAAAAAAAAAAAAAAAAAAAAAAAAGGCCTTTTGTACTAAGAGAATTTGTATAGAAAAATATAGAAGAAAGTCTTGTGGTGGTCACAATATACCAGTTTGTGATAGAAATACTGAACTGTTTTTTTTTTTCTGTATGTGTAGGTGCATTTCTCTCCACGGTCAGGAGGGGGGGGGGGCAAATTTAGAATATTGGTGTCTTTCAAATTTGAATATCGATCTGTAATAATTTAAAATAAAGTCATCGATTTTTTCTTTCTTTCCCCCCCCCCCTCCCACTTTTAACAAAAAACAAAAAAATGTTATTTGCAGAGTATAAAATTGATTTTCTTTGGACATTTAGTGTTGCACTTCTCTGGGATGAAAAGCGTCTGTATTCATCGTGGGAAATATTTTTGGAATACATACTAAATTAATTTGTATAGGAAAATATAGAAAATAAGTGACCGCTATGATCATTCATAACATACTAATTTATCATTGTGATATGAATTTTGTTGTTTTGTACTTTTTCTTGATATAATTGTCATTAAACTCTTTATTAATATAACCATTTATTTGAATAAAATGTTAGTCTTAATTGTTATTATGACTTTAATATTAAGAGAAAGCTACAAAGAGTAACAGGATGTATATTTTTCAGCTAACAAAGATAATGTTTTTGATTGTTATGAACTGTTGCTTATTCAAATTAAAATTTTTTATATTTCTATTATGTTTTGTCTTTGAAGATACATTAATTGCTCAAATGTTATTAGCGTCGTCTGTAAATTTGTATCAAAATATCTGGCCAATACCCAGAGAAAAATTTTGTTGAATTAACAAAAAATTGGTGTACATGCACAACAAAAATTTCAGTTTAAATGCGTTTTATTAGAATTTTTAATTAGATTAACAGAATTCGTTGCAATTCTAATAAAAATATTCTGTTTTTCTTGCAAAAAAATTCTTTTTTATTTATACAAAAATTAATGTATAGTTAAACAAAATATTTTGTTAATGTAAGCAAATGCAAAGAAATTTTTGCAAATTTTTCAACAGTATGATATGTGTTGTCGTGATAAAACTAATTTTTTTTTTTTACTTGAGTTCTTAATAAAACTTTTATCAGAGATCCGATATAGCTAAAAATATCTGTTCGCGCCTCATCCATAAAGTGTAGCTATTAAAATAAATCTCAATCCATTTCTTGTGATAAACAACTGAAGTGAAGAAAGTGTAAAAGCTGTGGCGTGTTGAGAAAACACATGTCAGGAAGTGCGATCCATCTTAAGAAAAGTTGCTAACAAGCACACACTCTTTGCCAAAAAGTGATTTATTTTTCAAAGTAATAAGATGGAGTGTGTATCAGAGAAAGTTTCTAAGAGGATTAAATGACAAAGACTGCTTTCAGATAGCTACGGAATTAACAAGGATAAATTCCTCTAACCGTAGAGTTATTTCATCTGGTAGATTGTGAGTGCCATTACTATTTCAAGTGTTATACCTTTATTAAATGAATTATAAAAGCAAATAAATTCAATGGATTCTCAGTATGTTAGATGCAGAGATTGTTTATAGCATTATACATGCAAATATTGATATCCATTCTTTGATATACATGAATGTTGGGTAGGTGCTTCAGTGATTGGCATGCTCCAGTAATTGTCATCTATCCCGAAATAATTAATAAATACGAAAAATAATAAAATCCTATATTTTACATGTAAGAATTTTAACATTTTATGTCAAACACTGGAGCATAGGGTGCTAATAACTAGCAGAGCAGTCTCAATTACTGGAACACTGAGTGGGTGTCAAATAAAAATTCATAATAATAATGGTAATAGTAATAGTTATCAAATGTATATATTTTAACATATATGTGGTTCTGAATGTCTTTCATGCCATATGTATTAACATAAGATTTCTAAAATTATTTTCTGATGACTAGAACATTAAAAACATAAGTGATTGCTCTAAAAGTGTCAATCACTGGTGCACTTACCCTATATAAATTTAAGAATTCCATAACGTCATAAAATTAAGCAATTAATAGATACAATACCAACAACACACACATAAAAGTGACTGTAATTCATTATAAAAGTTAGCACAGATTTTTTTTTTATGATTCCTTTACTGTACCAATTAATATATAAAAACCATTTAAAATTAATTACGCTAATGTGAACAAATAGGACCGTAACACTAAGACTAATGAAGAATGATTTTTAAGCGAAATTAATGAAAGTTATCATACGTAAACCAATAATTAAAAAAAAAAAAAAAAAAAAAAAAAAAAGATAAGAAAAAAAGATAACTGGAAATGAGAATTGGATTAAAAAATATGAAAAGAGGATGATTGGATTGAAAAGGAGAATTGGATTAATAAATGCTCATAAATAGAAATATTCGCAAATCAGGAGACATGCACTTCCATGAGCAGAGACATCACAAGATTTCGGAAAACTGTATAGCTAATTCAGGCCAAAAATACAGTTCATGTTCCAATCTTGTGACAAACCAAATTAAAAGAGGAATGAAATAAATTATTAACACAAACCTATAATGAATCAAGATTTAAAAAAAAAAAAAAAAAAAAAGATTTAGCCACATACCATGCTGACACCAAACTCAGAGAGTAACAAGTTGCCATCAGAACTATGCTAATGATAAAAATAATATCTAGACTAGTAGCGATTAATCAATAAAGACTTTACAAATGAGCAATTTCATTAACAAATTCACTATTAATGTATTTTTAATTTAATGATACTTAAAACATTAAAACATACATGAATTGAAATTTAATTATAGCATTCATAAACATATTGTTTACATATTAGTTTTCTACGTAAGAGATGTGTGGTTGCACCATCTAGCGTGAAGTTTTTAAATTTCGAAAAAAACAGGTTATTGCTGTTTTTATTAATTTTTTGGGAGAAGATTTTTTCTTTCTTTTTTAAATATATATATATTTTTTTAATTAAAATCATTTAATTTAAACCTGGGGTAATAAATTTTATGATGTAAAATGTCTTACTCACAAGCAATATTACCAAAATGCTCACATGTTATGAATTATGTAATTCAAATTTATTTATTTTTATATTTATTAATTTTATTATTATTATTTTTTAACAAACATTTTTATTTATAAAAAATGGAAATGGATAATTTGTACAATTTAAACTTTGGAATCCACCAATAGGCATTATGCATATTGTATATATAAATGCAGTCAGTGCAGTGCAGTTTTTTTGACTGAGGTGTGTTATTAAGATTGTAGGGCGAGAGTCTCGTTTTAATAAGAATGACTTTCAGACAATGCAAAATTATCGTGTGCCAGTTAAAAAAAAAAATAAATAAATAAATAATAGTAATAATAACATATTGTAGTCATCACATAACTTTCTTCAATATTTTCTTATACAGATTTACGTAATTTAGACCAAGATAGTCACCACTCTTTTCTATTTTGCAAAAACGAAATTGGAAGGGAAAATGTGGGGTGGAACGAAAAATGCTGTTTTCTCTCTCTCTCTCCCCCCCCCCTCCCGGCCTTTATTTGTTAATAATGAGAAAACTCGCTAATTTTGTTTCAAAATAGGACAAGTACATGATTCAACTATTTGTTTTAAACGTATCGGCGAGTTCTTTTCCAAGATCCCCGTATTGAAAGTTCATACTTCCGATGGTGTGTATAGGGATTTCCCTGGAGGAAATTAAGTGATGCTGTTACATATGCAAACTTTTTTCTTTATCTGTGTTAACTACTACTATTATTAATAAAATTTTAAAATTTCACAGTACTTCATTAAAAACAATTTTGATTGTGTGCATTTTCACGGAATTTTGTCCTATACTGCCCTTGTAAGAGTTATGAAAAAACCGGTTTGCAGCAGCACCACCTTTCGAGCGATATGCACCAAGAAGTTAATCGTCAGTAATTTATGTCTACGCGCAACTGACTATGACTTTTCATATAATTAGAAGTAATTTTTTTTTTCAAAAATAAGTCAAAAATGACGAAAATGCAATTTTAAATTTTTGTTCAAAATGAAACGAAAACCAATAACTGTCTTTCATTTATCATAGTTCTCTGGTTCAACCATTCATTTTTAAAGGTATTGACGAGTTCTTTTGAAAAAATAATCATACTGAAAATTTAAGGTCCCTGGGGTTACATATACACAAAATTGTGTAAGCGATGCTGCTACATTTGCATACAGACACACACACAATTAGCTGACTATATTATTATCAATAATTCTTTTTGTCCCTTTATTTTACCACATTATAAAACAATGGAAAAATGTATTTGATTTTTTTTTTTTTTTTTTTTTTTTTTTTAAGTTAAGGTTATGTTTAAAAGATTTCTGCAATAAAAAATATGCACATCACTTCATCATTGTAATTAATGATTATTTTGTGAGGTTGTTTTTTACTGTACTACTGGAACATAAAAGACAAAAAAGATGTTTGGACTTTAAAAAAGTGTAATAACGTATTTTCTTTTTGTTTTCCTTATATATATATTTTTTTTTTCTAAGACTGGTGTAAGATGCTTGAAGTAATATAGCAATTAATTCTAACACTCGTGAAGATCGTAAAAAATGCCAAGTAAAAACAACGAGAGAACTCTATAAAATCATTTCTGGGACAAAAATGGCAACATGTAGCATCTAGTGCCTCTTAGTGAGATTAAATTAAGGTATACTGTTCTATTCTTATAAATATATTTTTGTCATTTCTTCCATAAATTCGATTTATGAAACTCGCGTATAAAAAGACGCACAATAATATTTACAGTATTAATGTAATATAAGATTAGGGATCCACCGAATAGGTTTTGGCCGAATGCCGAATATTCGGCTGGCCGATTTACTCTTATATTCAGAAGTCAATCACGTAAATTTTTTGCGAACTTTTTCAGTAGTACCATTTACATTTAGTAATATTTTATTCTTCTAATTATGAAAAAAAAATATTATAAAAGACTACTATTCAGAAACAGTGTTTGTATAAATGTAGAAAAATATTAGGAAATATTACTATACATAAGTAGTGGTGTAATGCTGAATTCACTGTCAAAGAAAATTATTAACTGTTACGCTTCTTAATAAATGCATAAAATTCTTAAATAACAATATCTTGCGTCCCCCCCCCCTCCCCCCCAAAAAAAATAAATAATTAAATAGTAATAATAATAATAACTAAATAATGCAACGCAGAAATGCAGCATTTGAGAAAAATCAATTTAAAAGTAACAACGTATTGGCTAACCTATATTAAAACTGACGCAAATGCCTCGCACTCTCATGTGGATAAGTTGTGAAATAGAGATGTGATGCTTTTTGTGCATGTTGGGGCACTCACTTCATATGAATTTTTCATTGATAAATTCAAAATTGCTATTTTATCACTTTTGTCATTTCTCTTGCCAGATTTGGATGTGATCTTTGTTTGATCTCTTGAAGTTTCCTAGATGGCAACATCATGTGAATTATGTACGCTCTTTCTTAACTCAACTTTAGAAACATACATTGTTATGCTGTTACTGATAAACACAACTTTTGTTAGATGTTATTGTTATGATTAATGTAACTAATAATTAATTTTTTTTTAATGTTATTTGAAACTAGATAAAACAACTGTTTTCATTTAAATATAATCTATTTCTTAATTACTCTGAAAAAACTTAATTTAATGATAATTAAAAATAGCAGAATTTTTTCAAATGATTAAAAGTTTTAAGAAATTTAATTTTTATGTGTTCAGCTAGCCGAATAGTAACCGAACAGTTTAATATTCGGATAGCCGAATAGTTTTAGATTAGGCCAAACCGAATATTCGGTAGTATGGTCGAATACCGAATATTCGGCGCATCCCTATATAAGATGTATTTATAAAAGTAAGTTTGTATAAAATGTATATAAAGTAAGATGTGTTTATAAAATGTTTTTATAAAAGTATGCATCATTATGTTTCAACAATTTTTAACCAAGAATAGACTTGCTTGTTTCTCTCTCCCCCCCCCCCCCTCTCTCTTCCCATCCCCTCTTGAGTTTTGTCTCAATATGTGTCATCATTACATTTAACTAAAATTAGACCAAACATTTTATATTGCTCCAGGTTTTCTTTTATTTTCGATTGAATACATTATCAAAAAATTTACAAGAATAATTCATTTATCAAATGTTTCATTTTAGCAGGTAAATTGACATTTTTTTTTTTTTTTTTATAAAAAAAACTGTTTGAAAAAATTAAGTAAATAAAAGTAATTACGGCTATGATCAAATTTGTGAATTAAGCCAAAACAATGGTTTCAAAACATCTTGTTTCATAGCAGGAGAAAAAAAAAAAAGTGTGTCGAGATTAAATTATAAGTGCGTAAGATTAAATTATGGAAACGTTGATTATTTTAACTTATAAGAAAAAAGAAAGAAAAGCAATTTTTAAAACGTCCAAACTGGCTCGATTAAAAAAAAAAAAAAAAAACCACTCTGCCAATTCCCAGATCCATTTATAAGAATTTGGATATCCTCCAAATTATCATAGTATTCCATTTTTAAAAAGTCCTTTTTTACCTGCAATGCATCTGGGCGATAAATTCGAGAAGACTGGGAAACTCAAGTCTGCATCCAAAGGAGGTCCAACGTGTTTCTGACATTTATCCGTTTAAAATATCCAGTTCGAATTTATCGTGCATTTTAAAACTGCTTGAGGTTATTTGGAAATTCAATTATCTGGAAAGGAGAAGTTTTGGAATATCTCAAGCAAAAACTGGAGGGAAAAGAACAAAAAAATTTAGAAATAAATAAGATGAAAGTATCCGAAAACTAAAATAAAATGTAAGGAAAAATTGTTTTAGATAAATTAATTTTCAGCAGAATGATTTAGTTCACTGGAGTGTAATAAAAGATTTTAAACGAAACTTATGGATACGCGTGCATGTGATAGGGATATGCGGATGCTGACTTCAAAATCATTCATGATAGCTGATTTGGACTCATCTTTTTGTTTAAAGCAATTTCATTTTGTTTAAATTTCGATGATTGTTTATTATTATAACTTGCTGTTACTTAACATAATGGTTTTTAAAATATTATCTAATAAAATGTTAGAGAAAGAAAAAATTAAATAATTTTATTTTAGGGGGAATCAAATGCATGAATATTTTTATCACAAAAATGTGGACTTTCTTGTCTGAAGAAAGTAGTTCGTAAATAAACAGGAAGGTTCTAATCGATGTATGCATTTTATTCAACGTAACTTTGCGAAACAGTATAACAAAACTGATTTCGAGAAATATTCTCGAAGCGGTTCAGTAAAGTTGTCGCTCGTTTCACAGAAGTCACTGATCGACGAATGTTCTGGGAACTGTCCAAGAAAACAGTCACTGTTCCCACAAGAGTAAAGCAAACAGCGTCAAATATTCCACAGCGAAATTGAGCTGGTTCACGAACAAAAGTTAATCAATTGAAACACAGTCTCAGATGTCATCGTTCAGAATAGTTCTTAGCATCACTGACTTTCGTTCGAGAATCCACTGTTATTTAAATTTATAGTCTTTGGCAACTCACTGTAATTTGGCGTGAATTTCATGCTAGAATGTAATTAAAAATATCAGAAATCGGCTTCTATTCATTATAGAGCTTCGAAACTTCATGAACCCTAAACTACCAATTTTCACCAAATTTGGTCGCGAAATCCGTCGCTCCAACTGGAGACAAATGAACTGTCCCTTTATTTCCAATTTGACTGTAAAATTAATTTTACTGCCTCAGCCCAATTAAACTCGTACTTTTGCTGATAATCTAGCTCATTCGTTTGCCGATAATTTGCTTAAATTTCCATATCTTGAAATGAACTTTCGACATAAGTTGTTCAATATATCTAGCCTCCAAGCTATGTAATAAAGAAAAGAGCTATTTTCAAGTACGCGCAGTAAAATAAAATATTTATTAAAGTGCTCATATATCAGAGAAAATTAAACGTGTGCATTTTGTGTTTTAGAATGCTTCTCTAACGTTTCAAAAACTTTTCTGCAAATTTTTGAAACAGCAGCAATATCAAACAATAAAGAATTATTGGGTTTTTTTGTGAATTATTCTATCTGGTTACATAATGAGTTGTACATCTATTTTTAAATTTCATAAAGGGGCTTCACTTTTTTTATACAAACCTGTTTCAAAGAAACGAGAAATACTTCAGAACCATACTGTTTAGCTGTTTATCCTCTCATCATTTTTGTCAGCAGAAGTGCTCAAAATCATAATTTATAACCCCTTCCCTCACCTTTCAGTAAGTTATATAAGTCATGCTGCTGATATATTAAAATACAAACTATTTTATCAAACAATAAAGAATTATTGGGTATTTTTGCGAGTTATGGTATCTGGTTGCATAATGAGTTGTACATCTATTTTTAAATTTCATAAAAGGGGCTTCATTTTTTTATACAAACCTGTTTCAGAGAAGCGAGAAATACATCAGAACTATACTGTTTAGCTGTTTATCCTCCCATTTTTGTCAGCATATGTGTTCGGAATAATAATTTATAACCCCTTCCCTCACCTTTCAGTAAAGTATATAATCATGATGCTGATATATTAAAATCCAAACTATTTTTCAAGATTAATAATTTAAACGATTCAAGCAAAAAATGGGGCGCTTTAGTTACCTTTTCACAAAACTCTAATTCATAAAATGGCTTCTTCAGAAAATTCTATATAATGGAATGGGCCCCTTCACGAAATCCAGATTCGTGAAATTTTATAAAATTTTTCCATATTCTTTAATAATATTTCCAACGAGTTCTTATACTTGATTCAATGAAACATTTAGCTTATATTAAATATTAGATGAGTGACTGCTAAAATGGAAAGTTTAAAACGAAAATAATTGTTTCACAAAAATATTTTGTTTATCACAAAAATGGACCCCAAAAAACAATAACTTGAATCGAAAAAACCTTTAGCGTTTTTATTTTCGACGCCTATCCCTCTCTTAAATAAGCCTAGATTTGCGTAGCACGCAAATTCTACCGAAGAGTTTAAGAAACTTAATTTTAGAATTAGAGTGGTGGATTGAGGTTTTAGAATATTTTAGAAAAATTCTTTAGAGCTTATCCTAATCTCTAAATTCCATCAATAGGCTTTTAAATGAAATATTTAACTTATTCTGCCTGTTTTTCTCTTTATCTTTCTTTAGTATGAGATAAAAGAAATTTCATAATCATTGATAGATGAATAAAAGAGCATCGAAGGAAAATTCTGCTCGAGGATTTTATTTTCTCTCTTCCTCTCTAAATTGCATTAATATATAAAGCTGTTGTAACAATGTATTTATTTAAAATATATCGAATGCGGTTAATAGTACAAAAGTTTCGTTTGCGTTATGAGCATTGTGTAGTTAGTATTTTAAAGATAAATTTAATTCGCAAACGTCCAATTGTGTGTAGATTTATTTATTTAAAAACTGTTTTCTTTTTTAAGGCGCAAGATGAGAAATTTCTTTAGAATTATAAAGGAAAACTACTATAAAATTATGCTTAAACATTTTAAAATACATTTTGAAAGGATATATTATATTGAGAAAAAAAAAAAAAAAAAAATCATTTGATGGGTAGGGGAGACTGGGGTTGAATGGGACAATAGCAACATTCTTATATTTTGCAAGCACTGGAAACTTGACAATTTTTCTAATATATGGCAGCATTGAGGTCATTCATCAAGTGTAGTTTCAGAATTGTGCTATTCATAGAAGGGCAGAAAAAAATTAAAGTGTCTTTTTCAGCTGCCAAAATAAGTTTTTACTAATTCAGTTAGGTAGCAGTTAAGAAATTAACTATTTGCTTAAAGTTAATATAAACTGCCTTAAATTTACGGATCCACTAATGAGAAGTTCTGTTCTCCCAGTTGGTAGACAGGGAGAGTCAGGTTTGATTCTTGGTCGCCCTCGTCGACCTAACCTTTCGGATTTCCCGAAGTTTTTCTTCAAAACTCCTTTACCTCAAAACTTACACACATAAGCCTTAAATTCACGTATGAAAGCTGTGTTCGTAAACGGGGTTTTAGTGTACTAACATTACGAATTTATGGTACTACTATTACTATGCAATCACATATTACCTCATATTTATACTCGATTAATCACAAATTAATGTTACTTAACTTTAATAATATTGTTTTCGAAATCGAGGATTCTCCTGCGAATAAAAATAGAACGGGTAATCCTCTGGTTGTAATCGCTGCTGATTAATACTAAGTGTCAATGATTCTGATGGTGTCATTGTGTTAGAACGTGGCTCGGATAACTGATAAGTGCATTGTTTACTCTCACTGTAAGCAAACAGACATGACAATTGGTGAAGGAATTAGAGACGTCTGTACGCGAAGATTAGAAGGATCAATAAAGCGAGTAAATGATGGGAATTGATTTGGTGAACAAACAGTTTTGGAAGCACCTGTGACCCTACTCTGTGTATGATAATTTTTAATCAATAGTCCAATAATTTGACTATGAAGTTTGCGGAGTAATAGAATTACACACTTTTACATTTCTGGTAAACAGAAATTTAAGGATTAAAAAAATATATATACCAACCATTGATTTATTATAATAAGAAAGCACCACAGAACTGGCGCTTTAAAGTAATAAGTAGAAAACTTTATTCCATTTTATAGTGTTTATTCAAAGTTTTGTACTTATTAATTTATTATATTAGGTCAAAATTTTTTATATCGAGTTTTCGCGTGTTTCATATGTTATAAGGTTTATCCGAGCCTCCCCCCCCCCTTTTTTTTTATTGGTCAGGGCGAATGTGTGTGTGTGTGTGTGTGTAATCTTTTTAACTATCTTATCCAGAGCTGCCAACCTAATCCGGCAAATTGTTAGTACCGCCCATTTTTTCTACACCACTTAATTTTTAAAGTAATTTTCTTCAAATGTATTTGCGATGAATTAAGAGGAAAAAAAAAAACTCTAAGAAATGACTGGTGTAGAAAAAGGGGGCGGTTCTAGCAATTTGCCGGACTAGGTTGGCAGCTCTGCTTATCTCTAAAGCGAAAAAAAAAAAAAAAAAGATCAACGAAAATACAGTAAACCTTAGAACATTAGTGTAACATAAAATTTACGTATACGTAAATTTTACGTGCGGTCTTCCTTTATTGGTATACATTTTTATAGTTTTCAAATATATTTTTAAATATAAATAATTATTCATTTAATGAAAAGTTGTACATTGGGTAAAACAGCAAATAACTAAACATATATAAAAACAACAATGTAAATTTAAGCAAATAAAATGAATTTTACATGAGCACGTAAATTTTGCGTATCTCTAGTGATAGCGGCAGTTATGAACACGCTAGTGTTCTAGGATTTAAGCAGTTCCAGTGTACAGACAAATTTACAGCCATGTTTTTAATGAAAATTTGAAAACCGGAATTGGGATTGAAAATCGATGTTTCAGAAACGTTTTTAACGATTTTCTTCAAATTTGATATGAACCGCCTTTTTAGTGAATAAGTGATTGATATTGTTTTAAAAAGAACTAAAAAAAAAAACTATCAATACCTATAAACACGTGTCAGCTACATTACAAATAGAAATACTAGTTAAACAAATTTGATTTTATCCCCCTGAGAAAAATGAAAACAATAGAAAGTGAAGCATTTTTCGATCTGTTTGTCAAAATAGGGTTTAAAAAAAAAAAAAAAAAAAAACATAATCTTGGTATTGGAATTGAGCGTGACAAAAAGTAATCGAATCTGACAGAATAATGGAGAGAGAAAAAAATAATAATTGTATTGTCAAATAATGCTTTGATAAAATAGCTTATTCCCAGATTAAATAAGATTATCAAGTATATTCATTGTCCTAAAATATTAAATTCTAGATTTTTTTTTCTTTTAACCGGGTCATCTCTCTTTGTCTTTTTTTTTTTTTACACAACTCCACCTCTCTGTTTCCTCCTCCAACAAGAATGGTTTTAAGATGTTTTCAGCTGATCAGCATTTACTAAATATTTAAATTTCGAAACCTATTAAAACGAATCCTTGAAATTTCACTACCCGAAATATTTCTGTATTTCCATTTTTCATAAGACCGGTGTTTTATATAGTTTAGGCAAAGAGGAAAATAGAGATATTTCCTGAATAAACTACTACGTCAGAAACGCCAAGAAAAATATTTGAAAGAACGTCAGAAACGCCAAAGAATTTTCTTTGGCGTTTCTGACGTAGTAGTTTATTCTGGTTTTAATATTCGAACGCCAAGTCTCCTGTTATTGTTATAGAGAGATTTCCTATTATTTTATTTATTTATTTTTATATTTATTTATTTGACATTTTAAATCACGTATTGTGTTCATGCCATATTTGCTTAATAGCTTTTTTTTTTTTTTTTACTTACCCATTTATGGTAAAGAAAATGCTGTTTTGGTGTCAACTTTTCGAAATATTATTTTTTATGTATTTATACATTTTAGGTGTTCCGAATCCAAAAAATCATATTTTTAGCAGTTGGTGTGTGTACCTCTCATCAGCATAACTTAAAAACAAATATTAACAGGAGGTCTGATCTTGGTATTCAAGTGTATCATATGGGGATGCTACTTGAAACTTTTTTTTTTTTAAATCGAAATCGGACAAATGGTTCTCGTACATATAAAAGTATCAGGCATGAGAATTTTCCGCGGGTCCGCGATTTTCCGCGTTTTTGTGATTTTCGTTAATTTTGCGATTTTTTATTTTGTTAAAATCAAACTACAATAACGATCAGTGTTCAAACGCTCCACGAAAAACTTTAGATTCTCAATCTTTTTCCATCCAAAATATAAATGTCAATATTAATTTTAAACATGCTTTATCAGATTCTATAACACATAAAAGAACAGAATTATTTAGTATTTCTCACTCATGTAATTTTTTTTGTCCTCCCCCCACCTTTATCATCTCTAACCATCGCCATATCAAACATTCTGCGGGAAGCCTTTTATTTTTGAATATTTATCCATCCACAACAAAAATGTCAATATTAATTTTAAACTTACTTTATGATATTCTAGAACCCATAAAGAAGAAGAATTATGTTTAATAGTTCTCACTCATGAACTACTTTTTAACCCCCCCCCCCCCCCCCCCCCACCCTTTTCCATTTTCCACAACCAGTCAATGTTATTAAATGTTGATTGCTAGCTGATGTTTTTTTTTTTTTTTCTTCTTTTTTTTAAACACATGTTCTATTGTGCTGATGTGTTATTCTTTTAGTTTAATTTGTCACTTTTAAAATATTTTGTATATTTTTTTTCCTGAGAGCAGCATTCTTTTTTTTTTAAATAAATTTTATGAACACATTTGTATAGTTTCCTCCGCACGCGTTATTTTTCATTTGAAATTTATTTTTTGAACACGCGTGTTTCCTCTTTTTTTTAATTTTCTGCACTCTCATGCCTGAAGTATTCAAATACATGAAATTTACGGGCAAAATTTAACGTATTTTGGGCTGCAATAAGCAAAATGGAATTAACATGCATTATTTTATATGACCAGAGAAGCATGTTTCCACACGTAAAGGATGTTATGAAAAATATCTATCTTTCGTCCTTTCTGGGCCGCACAGAAAAATTCAGATATATGAGTGCTATGTTTGAAAATAGCTCAAAATGCATTTCAAGTTGTCATTCTTTTATTATTTCTTCTTCTTGTGCTGCGCTAAATTTAAATGCATTGTTTGGTACGTATATAATTTAATATACAGAGCTATTGAAAACTAGTCCAATAAGTTTCAGAGAGATGCGTGAGCGACAATTCTTCGGATAGTTTGAGGTAAATTTTATAATTTAATAACAGCCTTAAATGTTTTATGAATACAATATTCTAACAGGAGTTGAGGGGGGTGTAATAAAGATACCTATTTGTCCAGATTACCAAGGATTGGCGCTACCAGCCCAGGAGTTGAAAGAAAGAACAATTATTTTCCAATCAGATTTTTCTTTTTTATTCTTATATATATATATATATATATATATATATAATAGTTAGATTACCGCCTACTGCTTTACTACAGTAATAAAGTAGGCAGCGGTTAGAGATAGTGCCAACTGTATAGTCCTACGCATGTTCAACTTTCTTTTCTTTTATTTGTATATGATGTACGTCCTGTGATAAAAGTGTGAATAAATTTATTTCTTGAAAGTAAGCCTCATTACTTGGATACCAAAAATGAATGAGCAAATACTACAGGAGGCACTAGCCCTCTTCAAACAGAAATTTTTGTTTAATAAAAAATCATTTTTAACTGTCGTTAAAAATACTTTAGAAATGTTGAAATACAGTACGTTATCTGTTAAATCCTTAAGCAATGTAATAATGTGTCTATAGTAATGTGGGACAACAGAAACGTAGTGCAAATGCCACACCAGATTATTATTATGTGCTAATTGGCAGATCAAAGTATTTTAGCTTCATGATTTATTATTTTTTCTGTCACAAATATATATAACCTCTTTTTTTTCCCCTCTAAAATAAAACTTTAGAGATACTCTGTTAAAAGTGAATCTTGCATAAAATTTTAACGTAAAAAAATTAGATAGTTTTTATATGCCAGATGGTTGAAAATGGCTACATAAACAAACATTATTACAGCTACAGATGGTGATGTTTTATTTTATATTTGTTAGCTATTAAATTCATGGTACTTTTTTTTTTCTCTTTCTCTGCCAGAGAATATACAATGGTATCTGCTCCATTGCTCTTGTTGGAAAAGTTCCAGTTTTTCATGGATGATTCTGACTTTGTTTTCTTTTAGTATTCCTCCATAAATGAAAGAGCAATAAAGAAAAGGAAAAAAAAAAAAAAAAAAAAAAAAAACAGTAAAAAAGAAACATTCTTGAAAAAGAGAAAATAATGTTAAATGTAATAAGATAGCAGTTTTATTGAAATTGTGGCTTCCGGCAACAATTTGTAGGTTCATTGAAAGGGGAGATATAATCTAATTAGCTGATAAATATTGTTATATTCTCCTGCATAGATAACAAAATATTAAAATGTAGTTAGATTTAAGGAGAAAGTTTGTTAATTGATTTTTAGAAAGATTATTATTTTTTTTCTAAATATAGTATTTTTCAATGCGTGTTTCTTTGCAAATGTTTGAAATTGCTTGGAAATCTAATCCAGATACATTAAAATCGAATGGAGTCTTACTTTTTTCAAAAATTATATATATATATATACATTAATTTAATCAGTCAGTACTTTGATTTTTCAAATACCTATGTTAACGGAGATTTCAATGGTTTTTGTTAACATTTAAATAATAATAGTAATAAAATTTATATATATATATATATATATATCAGTATTTTCTTTTTTTTTTTTTTAATTAAAACAGTTTAAAAAAATCATTATGGGCCGATTTTTACTAAATTCATATTCGAAATCGCCACATCAGAGAAAATATGTTTATTTATTTATATAGCCCCTTTGAATAGGTGTAGAGTTATCGCCCTGTGATCATTTTTTTACAGATTAAAGTTGATCAGACCGAGCGAACTACGATTTAAAATAAATTTTGAACCACTACGGATAACCATATAAGTACTTACTCATTTTCAAAAAAATGGATTTTTTAAAATTTTTAAATTTTGAGTTCAAAAATTCTAATCTCTTCACTTTCTCTTTTTTTAGCCACAAAATGAAATACTAAAAATTTAAAAAATAAATTTTTGAAAAATAAGTACTAATTTAACGACTGAGAATTTTCTGAATGAAACGGAATTAAAAAAAATACATCGACTAATGAGTAATTGTATTTTCCCATAGAATAACATGGGCCACAATTATCAGCAAGATTAGGTATCGTCCGCTCTTAAAGTTTAATTTTAAAACAAATTTGACTTTATTGATTTTTTATTTTGTATATGCTTATGTGTCAACGAAACGAGTACAATTAGGTTTATTTTACTTACCATAAACAGTATGGGAAAAGTATTTATTTTGGTTAAATTTTCAAAATTGAGTTTTTGTTAAGTTTACGCATTTTGCAGTCCCCTGAATCTGGGGGGGGGGGGGGTTGCGATTGGTCTGTGTGTGTATATTTGTGTGTTCACCGGTGTTTGTCTGTGTGTCAGTATATCTCAAGAACAAATTGTAGACTGAAGTCTAAGCTTGGTATTCTAAAGCAGAATAATATAGAAATGTTGCATTAAATTTTTCGTTGATATCTAACAAATGGTTTGTGTATAGGGACATAAAAGAGAATTCAAATACATTACGTCTGTGGGCGAAATTTTCGATAGTTTCAGTTTAATTTCTTTAGGCTGCAATAAACAATATAAAATTAGCATATATTTTTTATATACATGAAAGAATGTTTCATCTAGAATATGGTAGGAATATCATTCGATTACAGGGCTACTCAAAAGAATAAAAATGTATAGGGCTGTACTTGTAAATTGCTGGAAGTGCATTTCGGGTTTTTCTGCGTGTCATTAATGCATGTCTATGTTTAAGTACACAATGTGGTATGTACGTAATTTATAAACAATATACAGGGCTGTCAATCATTAAAACATTCTTTTTTATTGAATGTAATTAATAGAGGCACTTTATTGCATTTTATCAGGAAGTCCAGGAAGAACTGTTTGGGAATGAAAATTAAATTCTTATACGCATAGGGTGGATAAGGTGTTTTTGAAGTTAAATTTTCAGCGTGGTTTTTAGTATAATTACACGTTTTGAAATCCCTGAATAGCGGAATCAATTTCTTATTGGTTGATATGTGTGCAAATAATTGCAGAAAATTAATATTTTGTACTTTAAAGACTATATGAAGTTGCTTTTTGAAATATTTAATCAAGATTCGCAATTTTCAAAAAATGATGCGGATGAAAGTTGTCTGAATAATTTTAAAGGTGGTTGGGGTGGACGGTAGCCCCCCCCCCCCCCCAACCCCTCCCTTATACAAAATTATATATCAAATACAACTGTTCCTAAACCTTTTTTTTTTTTACATCTTTGTTTATATGTGGTACTTGTTATCTTACCCTTTAATCTGTAATTTGTCTTTATAGTATTGAAATATAGGGTCAGAGAAAGTTATGGGAGTGTCACACCAGCTTATTTTACTTATTTTTATTCGGTTGTCAAAAGCAAATGCTGTTTGCTCTTTTCACATATTCACTTTAGTTGAAATTTGACCATCTGTGTTGCTATTTTGATGATTGGATCGTTTTAAGTTACGATAGCTATACCCTTCGTTTTGACGAGAACCAGATTTTGCATATGGCTGCTGGCTAGCTTGTAAACTTTGGAATATAAACGGTGAGTTTAAACAGTTACTGTGCATAAGAGCAGATTTGTTTCTTTAGTGATACTTATAACATTTTTTTATTTTTAACTTTTTTACATATAACTAAAGAATTAAAACAGAATCATGAAAATTTTCGGTTTTCGATGGATTTACATGTTTGGAGATGTCCTGAAAAAGATTCGACGATCTTTAGAAAATATCTGCATGCGTGCTTATGCAAGTTAGCAAAATTTTGCAGATGCTGTATCTCACGAACCAATAAACGGAATTTAATCAAACTTGATATGTAGTTGAACCCTAACTTAAATTAGTTCCAAATAGCTTTTGGGATACATAGCCCAACAAGTGACTATGTTTTGCTGTATATTCCCCCATTTAAAGGAAATTTGTATCGTGACTTCCATAGTGTGTATTTGCGCAAAAAGTTATACGTACAAGAGCCTTGATTTAAAAAAAAAAAAAAAAAACTGTCAATTCAATTTGGGTGCATATCAGCCAACAAGAGACGCTCTAATTTAAACTTATTTACAGGAAAAAAAAAAAAAAAAAAAAAAAAAAAAAACCTTAGCTTCTAGGCTATATAAATGCTATGTGAGATGGATATTGTGAAAAATTATGCTTTTTTAATTTAGGTATGTGTCGGGAGCACAAGTGGCACTGCTGTTTTTAGTTTTCTTCGATCTTTCAAATGACTATATCTCAGCATCTACTGATTAAAATTGCACCAGTAATCACCAATAATGGCACCATACTGAAAATATTTATTGTACGAAACTATTATGATTAAAATGCTTATTCATATTAAGTAGGTGGTGCTAATATATATAATGGCATAGAAGAAAGGTTTGTGATAGAAACAGTGTAATAGTTGGTAAGCTAGTAGAAATGGTTATATGGCAGATGCGTACAAGACATTTCCGTACAAGCTGAAATTAGTGACACTTGCGTACAAGTCCAGGTGTTCCAAATATTACAGATATGTTTTCGAAAAATCAAGTGGCACTTCCGTACAAAATTTGTTTCGCTGTATTTTTGGTTTCTAACACAAAGGGGTTATATCCATATGTTAAACTTGAAGAGAAATACTCTTATATAAATACGTGAATTTTCTCTTATGCATGTAGTCTTATGACTGACAAAGTTATGAGCTTGACGCATATAAAAGTTGCAAGCTATAATAACCGTAGTTATTTTCTGAAATGACATTCAATTATTTATTCACTGAGTCAAGACCAATAAAGGTCTTTATAAATGCTATTAAGGTCTTTAAAAATATTTTTATTTCTTAAATACTTTTTTATTTTAAGTATGAATTTTTTTGTCTGCCAATTAAGAAAAAAAAATGTTAAAAAGACAATCTATCTTCTTTATCAATAACGAATTGAATCATATTCCATTTCATGAGATTATTTGTCGTTCACCTATATGCCTCTCTTTCTCTCTCTCTCTCTCTCTCTCTCTCTCTCCCCCCCCCCCCAAAAAAAAAAAAAAAAGAAAAAGAAAAAAATATATATATATGTATAAATAAAATATAAATAAATAAATAAAATAAAAGAAAGAAAGAAAGAAAAATGTTTTAATGTTTGCATCATATGGATACAACCCCTTCATGCAATGATCCTCAAATAAAGCGAAAGAAATGTTGTACGCAAGTGCCACTAGATCTTTTGAAAACACACCTGTAATATTTAAACCACCTGGACATGTACGCAAGTGCCACTGTTTTCAGCTTGTACGCATCTGTCTTGTACGCATCTGTCACAACACCGTAGAAATATGATTAAAGATATTACGTTTACACATTTATTTTCTTATTAGAAATATTTCACTTATTTTGAGATTATTGTATTGATTTACTGGTGTTGGGCCAAAATGTTTTGGCAAGCGTCAATAAAACTGCAGAATTGTGGAAGGGGTGGGGGATTCTATTGCATTTTCTTCTTTTGGTTTTATAACAAAGGGCTGGAAAAGCATTAGGACTAGAAAATATTTTTACTAGTTTAACTATGTCACAAAATCTTAATCGAATTTCAATTTCTGTCAACTGAGGTCTTGTCAGCCAAAAATCTCTGTCAGGCAGCCAAGTTGATAGAAAGCTAATGATGTAAAGCTTCCGCTACAAATAATTCTCGATTTTAAAAAATCCGTTGGTTATTAAAATCAATTTAATGCTACAGAAAATCGAATCTGTATCATTATATTGTATCAAAATCGTTTTACTAAAAGTAATATGTGTAATAATATAGTAAAGTGTGTAATATACCAATTAATTCAAAATGCAGGCTTTTTTATTAATATGATAAATAAATCAATAAATGATTTAAAGAAAAATATAATACTAAATACGAGTGTCTGTATCAAATAAAAATAAAAATGTCAATATGTACGAGAATAAATTTTGATGTATCTTTATTAAATTAGAATTTTTTAACTGTAAACGGGGTGAAAAAAGACCCCCCCCCCCCCAAAAAAAAAAAAAAAAAAAACTAGACAGGAGTGCATCACTAAGCCAGCAAGGCTCACTCACGCCTATGAAGAAATTTGTAGTGACTTATTCATTTAGTTTCCTCTGAAACATCATTTTTTAAACTTCGGAGTAGTGCTGCTATCTGCTGAACTGCAAAAGTTTAAAAAAAAAATCCTCTTAGAACAAGGATAAAAAATATTTAATAACTCCTGCATAAAAATTGTTAAATTGTGTCAAATGTGTTTGGTTTCGCTGCGAAATCCAACTAAATATCTTATAAAACACCATTCAAAAGTTCATTTATTCAGTTTCATTTCATCGTTATTTACGAAATAAAAGATAAGCGTATTAAATTCACAATAATAATTTCTTTTGTGTGAAAGCGATCGTTGTTCGGAAAATAAATGTGATAGTTTAGAAATATCACATTTTTTAATATATGTGTCTATTCCAGTCGATTACCGCTTTAGATTTCGCGAAATCGCCGTTAAAAGCAGCATTTGGTTCCTTAATTTATGCCATGCGCTTCTTCCGATGGTATCTAGGTTTCATTGCTCCCTTTTATCTGCGTAGAATATCAATTATTTTCTGGGATATAAACCTTCTCATGCAAAAGTAACTCAATATATTTATTACCGTTATCTATTATGAAAAGAGAATGGGGGTTAATTGTTATCTTTCTGGAAAATGTCCAATTGTCTATATAGAGCGATTTTCTCTCGCATAATTCCGTCTGGAATTGGTAGTTGTCGGAGGAAGGAAGATGGGGGCGCAGTGCTGAAAATGGTAATCGGCGAAATCGAGAGAAAAGAAGAAAAAAGGCACACACCCTTAAAATTTAATATGCTATATATCAATTTATATTCACATTGCTTAAAATAAAGCGTAAGATTTGATTTATATGTATGTCGTTAAATGATTGTATGTAAAACTGTGAAATTTATTATTTTGGTGCGAGTGTTATTCATGTGTATCAAGATTCGGAAAAATATTTTGACAGTTTTGCTTCAGTTCGTTAGCTTTTGGATGGAATATGATTAAAATATCTCTTTCATAATTTAAGCTCAATTGATGACTGCATGGTCAGTCAGGCTATGGTTATGACATCATGAAGCCACACGAGACATAAGATGTGTTTTTTTTTTCTTTTTTTTTTCCCAGCTGGTAGTTGGAGGGTTATCAGGCCTTCATTATGCGATGGTACCCCGAGACGTAAAATACTATTTCGGGCCCAGTTGATGAACTGAAAGATTAACAGGCGAGTATCATTGGGCTCCGAGACATAAGATATTTTGGGCCCAGCTGATAGCTTACGGTTTGGTAGGCCCCGATTTTAGCATCATCCGGCTCAGGAACCTTAGGTATATCTAGGTATTTTGAATCCAGCTGATGTCTGAAAGGTAAACAAGCACAGATTATGACATCATATGGCACAAGATATTTTGGTAGCCCCTCCCCACTTTCATGTTACATGTAGACTTAATGCGCAGGTACATATGTTAAGCAGAAAAGTTTAATTCTTATGTAAGTCTTGTGTGTATGTGTATGGATGGATCGATGTACGATAACAAATGAGAGAAAACGTTATCATTTAAAATTTAACAAATTCTGAAATGATCAAGATTTTGATCCGATTCTCCATGAAAAGTTTTCATTAAAAAAAAAAAAAAAAAAAAACCTCAAAATAATGGCAAGAGGTAAAAGCAAATATTTAAGAAATTTAATGATTTTAGGTACTTTAAATCTAAGACCCTGAGACTAACATCCGATTCGCGCCTGCGCCAGTGTGGCTGTGATGGTTAGTTTTCTGGCAAGTAGTATGCCCTGGTCTAATTTTAATCTTACCGTGAAAAAAATAATTCTGTAATAATAACATACGAATAAAATCTTCATGCGAATGAAATATGTCAAATGTGTGAAAAATTACATACTAATAAAGTAAAATTAATTGTAGATTTGCCTCTAATTTATCAGATTTGATTGAAAACTATTGGGTTCATTTAAAGAATACCGAATGATGTTTTTAAAGTTTGTTAATGTTATAGAATATGTAATATATAGTTGAGTGTTCCTACGAAATATTCACAAATAATACATTCAACAGATTGAGAATTTTGATTAAAATCTCAGTAGTGAAGGAATACATTACCCCCCCCCCCCCCTCAAAAAATAAAAAATAAAATAAAATTAAATAAATAAATAAATGAAGCTTTAAAAATTTTAGAATGTTATTATTTTTAAAAATGGGAATTCTAATTTTCCTTCTTTTGAATCGAAAATTTATACGTGAAAATTACTTAATTAAACGATATCTTAGTTTTGGAGAACCATATTACATTCGATACAAAAGAAAAGCGTAGTGTGGAGTGGAGAGTAGTTGTTTTTTAATGACGCAATCAGAATCAGTTAGAAAGTTCAATTCGTGAGATTTTAGCAGCATTTGAAAACACAACAATTTCCTTAAAAAGGAGTAAAATTGTTGAAATTTCCTAAAAAAGTAGTAAAATTTGTTTTTAATACCTAATTATGCTATGTTATTTTTTGGCCAAACGTCTGATTTTAATCAATTATATATATATATATATATATATATATATATATATATATATATTATTTTAAATTACTGATTTAAATCAATTTATATCATATACACTTCGGTTTAAAGGTAAAAAAAAAAAAATCAGTTTTGTTGATTATGTAATGTATTGAAGTAATGTAAATATGAAGCGATATGATAATAACTTTTTACTGTGATAAGTCCTTTCATTTTTACTACATTATTTAATTGAAATAAATTGATGAAATATATTTCCGTGCAAATCGCATCCCAGCTTGGTAGATATTTCTCATTTAATGTCTATTTCTAACTCGCTCATCCATTCTATGAAAATCATTCGTTCGTGTCTTTTGATATTTTAGAAAACACAGTTGAAATTTTTATATTTTCTGCATATGAAAAGAAACTTTTTAATGCTGAGTTTAATATTTTTCTGCAGGCTCTTATTTGTACCAGCAAAATGCTAGTCTGGGATTGAGAATCTTGGAACTGCTTGTCCTTTCTCTGTAGCTCTCTTCACTTTTATTAAAAATTGGTAAATTGCTGATTTTGCGGAGAAGGGATTTTTCTGAATTGTACAAAGGGATTGACATTTTGCGGAGCTTTTTCCTTAGCACAGTTTCGGAAAAGCATTTAGCAAGCTATATTGAAATTGCTTACAACTTTTTCAGCTTATGCCGTTTCTGTTCTGTAATGTATTTATGAAAGTTTTTGTAATATTTTATCCAAAATATTTTTGATGCATTGAATTGTTTCAAGTTAAGTTTTGAAAGGAGACAAAAAAAAAAAAAAAGTCTTCTGTGTAAAAGAAAACTTTTTACAAAATTGGAATGTTTGTATGGTTCTTGTGCAGAAAATTTTGGGCTTTTAATCGATGCATCTATTGTAAAATCTACCCAATGATATCAGTCGTATAATAAAATATACCCGTGTTTATATAAAATCGCATATATAATGTTTGTTAAATTAAGCAAAAAAATATTCTTTTTATCGATTGTCTGAATGAACTCAAATTAAATAACATTTTTAATATTCACTCGAAAGGAAAGATCATTTATCCATTTGCAAAGTATATAATTACACTTTATTTCTTTTTATCTAAAAGTGTAGGAGGTAGATTTTTATAAATTGAAAATTTTCCAAGTTAGTATTTCCCAGATATCTTTTAGGATAATTTCCCCCCTCTCTCTCTCTGTAAAATAACAAATACTGAACTCTGCACTCCACTTATAACTTTACAATATCTGACTATATTTATAAGAATTAGTCGTAGGTATAAGCTTTAAGTCATCAGAAAGCCTTTACTAATACATCATCACTCTGAAAGTCATTACTGTACACTTTTACAGGAAGAAAAAGAATGTTTTCTCATACAATACATATTTCTTTCCTTATTTTGAAAGAAAAAATGATATATTTGTAATATTTCATTGGCATCGCCTATCATTCAACGATAAAAATATTAATATAAAGTAAGTACTATTAATAATCTTAAAAATTAAATCAATTCAAGATATCTGGTTATTATGTTTGACTTGTGTATGTTTCTTTGGTGAATTATTTGACTGACTATTCTTCGTTCTCATTCTTTTCTTTTACTATAAAAAGATTATATATATATATATATCAGAATTTAAAAGCAATTTGTAAGAGGCAGCTATTAAATTTTTTTAATACACGTAATTAAAAACAGGTATGCATATAAAAACACTTTTAGTGATCACCATCAGTTTTAAAGACATGGGTATAAATTTAAAAACAAGATAAATAATTTTAAGAATAAGTTTTTTTTTTTTTTTTTGCTGAATTTAGTCTTTTTACAGATTTATCTTTTCAGCTTTTTTCAGTTTTATTTTTTCGTCTTTTGTGATGTGCATTTGTTATATCAGCTAATCAAATAAAACTTTTACCTGTCGTCAATAATTCTATTCAACACTAAAGCATAATTATTTATTTTTTATAGATTGACTAGTAAAAAATATAGTTACTACTATATAATAAAAGAGAGAATTCCTCTTCCAATATATGATCCTGTGCAGGATTTATCAAGTGTTCACCATCAGTAATTTTAAGAATTTGTCTATAATTTTTTTTTTTTTTTTTAATGTGTAGCAAGTGTTTTAATAGCTTTTTAAATTGTTATTTTTTGTAATATTGCATTTTCGAGGGAGAGCATGTTTTAGTATTTCTTTTTAATATGTTACTTATATAATTGCTTACAAAAATATTGTGTTGGTAAAATAATACCATTGCTTTTACAAATGTTCTTATTCTCTACCTTTTGACACTGTAAATTATTCAAACGTTACATTTTTTCCCGTACAAAAACTGAACATTCTATTATTTTCTGCATTGGTGTTTGCCAGCATATTGCCAAAACTCTCCAAAAAAGTGGGGAAATAAAATTTCTTGTTCTACGTTCTCTGGGAGCCGTACTGTGTTTTAATAAAAGTTTGAAAATTGCTGATTCTGTACATACAAAAAACCACACTGGGATACCGTTTAGCTGAATAATTTAATACATGCTGGCAGGGATGGTTGCAGGAAAGAAGGGAAAAGTCTTATATGCATTTACAAAGCTCTTGCATGGGGCACAAAAGTGGATTTTCTATTCATTTTGGGATTGTGCAGAGTAAAAAAGAAATTTGTCATGGAACAAATTATTTTTTCTTTGCTTTTCTTTTTTCTTACTTTGAATAAAATATTTTGATTCAAAATAAGTTATATGCTTTCATGGGGGGGAAAAAAAAGTACTTTTACTACTAATTGTAGGAAATATTAATTGCGCATTTGAAGAGCTAAGAGCTTTTGTGTGCTTTAAAAAAACTATTGAAGTATTCAATTCTTTCAATATTACAAACTTGTATGTATTTTCATATTCGTTATTTTCTTCTTTACAATATTTGTTTTCTCTGTTCGCTTTGCAAGTTGTTGGTTAATGTTAATATTAACTCAAGTCAATGTTTATATACCTCAGGAACTAGAGTTGTGTAATTGTTTATGTTGATTGCGGTATTCTCATTTATACGTTAATTGTATTATATATTTCATAGTGTATAGATTAAAAAAAAAAAAAAAAATGTAATAATTATATTGTCTTGTATACAAAAGTTTTATATATATATATATATATATATATATATATATACAGTGGAACCTGTAAAAGTGACCACCTTGGTAAAGTGACCACCTGACTAAAGTGACCATTTTCCTGACTAAAGTGACCATTTTCCAATTTTAAAGATACTTTATAAAGTGACCACCTGCATATAGTGACCATTTTAGCCGGTCCCTAGGGTTGTCACTTTAGACAGGTTCCACTGTATATATATATATATATATATTTAATTCAATTGTTTAACTTTTCTCTTTTCTGTTTCTTTTGTAGGTAAGTGTTCTCCGAAATGAATATTTTGCAATTTTTGATTATATATGGTGGTGAGTAATGTATATTAATTATTTTCATATTGCTAACTTAAAGTACTTTTCTTTCTTTTTCTTTATTTAAATTAACTCTTATACTTCTGTTGAAACGTATTTAAGATATCTGCTTACGTACATTAATGAAAGACTTGGCGTGGGATTATAAAAACAAGGCAAACAACGTCTAGAACGCCAAATAGAAACTAGTTGGCATAGGTGGACTCTGCTCAGTTCCCCATCATATTTATGTTCTCAGAAATTTCTAGTGCGAGACATATTATAATCATGTTAAAAGAAATGAATTTGACCAAAGCTTGATACAGTGACAGAATGAAATCCCCGCTTAATAGGCTAACCACCGTTCACTTGGATATAATTATCTTATTCTAATTTATTAATTTATTTTATCAGGGTCATTTCTGTTGTTTAGTTTTCATGCTACTATTTCCAATGCAATAAACCTCAAAATTCATATTTATATGAAAAATTTACAATTTCGCTATGTTGATAAAATCGTAAATTACGAATATTTCCTAATAGAATATTTGTATTCAATCATGTTCAAACAAATATCATAAACTTAATTTTGAAGTTGTCTAATGTATTTAGGATCCTCAAAATGGAAATTTATGATCAATTTTGCCTTATTCTGACATGTTAAGTAAATCGTAAATTCCAAATAACTTACGAATTTTTTTAATTGGAAATATCATAGTCTATGATATTCATGCCAGTATCCTAAATAATATTTCGAAAGTGGTTTGACATCTTTACGCTGAAAATATCCCTCAAGATTGACGTTTATGTGAAATTTTGCTCTATTCTGACATGTTAAGAAATTCGTAAATTTCCAATAACTTACGAAATCTTTATATTGGAAAATTCATAGTTATTAATATTCATGCCAGTGTTCTAAATAATATTTCAAATGTAGTCTGACATCTTTACGATGAAAATATCGCTCAAAATTGACGTTTATGGGAAATCTTCCCCTATACTGCCATGTTAAGAAATTCGTAAATTTCCAATAACTTGCGAAATTTTCATAGTAGCATATTTACAGTTACTGATGTTCATTCCGGCATCAAAACGGATATTTTAAAACTGGTCTGACATTTTTAGAGTAAAAAGTTTCCATTTAATGCACGTTTAAGTGAATTTTTGTCCTATTCTCCCATGTTAAGAAAATCGTAAATTTCTAATAACTTACGAAGTTTTTAAAATCGAATGTTGCAAATGAATAGGGTTCTTGCCAGTGTCGAAAGTAATATTTTAAAACTGATCTGACCTCTCTGCGACAATTTGTTCTTGAGATATCGTGTACACAGACTAACAAACTAACGAACTAACGGACTAACAGACACCCTACAGACAGACACCATACAAATTTTGTCATTTTCGGATTCCTCACATCTGAAAACGTGTAGAAAAGTCAAAAAACCGAGGTCGAAAATTTTCACGATTACCTAAGTTACCCATACCTATAGTATGATGGGGAACTAATAATGTGAAAGCAGACAGCTGTTTCGGTAGCATTTAGTGTTCTAGACGTTGTCGTTTGCCTTATTTTTATATCTGCTTACGTCCTGACCCCTTTTTCTGTGGGAATTAAAAAAAAATAATAATTGCATATACATATTTTTAATTTAAACATGCTGTAAAATAGAGAAAAAACATTTTTTGAAATTAATTAAAAAAAAAAAAAATCGCTTTATATAACAAATTAATGGATTTTTCACCTCTACACTAGACATTGCAAAACTGATTTAAGTAAAAATATTTCAGTTTCTTTTTTACTATACATTATTTTAATTATTTACCTGCGCAGTGAACTAAAAGTTTTGTGATACTTTTAAAATTCACTGAAAAACATCGTGCGAAAAAACACAAATGTTTTGTGGAAAAAATACCGTTATTTTATTTGCCGTTATTATGTATAAAACGATATAAAATTTTCATCTAAATATATTTAAATTATTTTTAAAGTCATGGGTTTCTTGTGCACAAAAATAACTTAAATATTTGTTTTTCACAAAATGCAATTAAGGATTTGCTCTGTATAAAAATTTTGCTCTTTTAATATTTCACAGTTGAGAAATTCGCTACAAACTAATTTCACCGATAAATTTTCTTCACAAATGTCTTTGACATATATAAATATATATCCTTAGTTTTAATTCTGGTTCTAAAAATATTATTTCTGCTTTAATAAATTGGAGGATGTAACATGGGTTATAATTTACGTACAAACGAAAGCAAAAGCGTTCTGAAAATTTGAAAAATATCCCTCTGAAGGGGATGTGGACGTTTAAAATCGTTCTTTAAAATTACTGTGTTACAGTTGCGAAAATTAGCATTGGTAAGTATTGAAATGTATAAAAATTGCATATGAAGTTTTTCGAAACCAATTGAAATTAAAATTTAAAAATTTTATTTATTTATTTATTTTTGAAGATTTTTAAAATGCTTCAAGCCAGCCACTGAGTTTTGAAAATTTACCTTCGATTTTACATTATTATAATTTTTCAATATATTTTAAACAAATTTGTGTTTTAGGTTGTGGATTCATTGATAAGTTAAATTTAAAAAAATATTTTTCTGTTTGAATTAACAAATTTCATGCAGTTTTTTAACATTCAAACATAAAAAAAAAAAAAAAAAAAAAAAAACTAATCATCAATCAGGTCTACAAATTAATGCACAAATATATTAAAAAATGTATTGATAGAGTATAATGAAATAAAATCGAGGGGGAAATTTAAAAACTCAGTCGCATGGAGCATTTTAAAAACTTATGATTTTTTTTTTTTTTTTTTTTTTTTTTTTTAGTTTCCGAGAAATTTTAATATACTTAATACTTATATACAGTCGAACCTCGTTAACGTGAACACTGTTAACGTGAATTACTTTTAACATGAACTTTTTCCACAATCCCCGTCAAAATGAAGATTAGTTTATAGTTATATGAAGAATTAGTTACTGATAACATGAACAAATTTTTTTTATCCCCCTTGAGATTCACGCTAACGAGGTTCGACTGTATTTCAATGCATTTTGGGCATGCCTTTTTTTTCTCCTTCTTTTTAGAATTTATATTAAATTTCTAAAAACTTTTTCAAATGGTGTAAAATACTTTAAATAATATATAATTTAAAATTGAAATATAAAATTCTGAGTCACTTTATTCGGCGTATTCGGAATTCAAGGGGAATTACATTATTAATTTAATGCAACTCATCTTTTCGTGGTAACTCGACATATGACTTCGCGAGATGGTACATCGCATGAGACATTGTGATTTCTCTGTTTTGAATATTTATTTAATGTTTAAAATCACAGTAACACCAAAAACGAGATTCTCCTTCTGACTTTCATTTACGTGCGATGAATCCATTAATTCAGTCTCTTATGTTTCAAGATTGGAATTCAAACGCAGACGATTTCTACAGCTCGTGCTTGAAATCGGCGTTTGCAGCGAATGTCTAATTAAGTATTTTGTTGTAAGGTATGGTTTCGAATAATTTTTAGTGACTAAACTGTGTTAAAATACAACGAATGTCCTGTAATTCATTTACGATTCGATGGAGTATTCAATCGCTAAAATATGTCGCCGGTGTCAGATCCTATTTCATTCACTCAGATATGCTAAACACGCAGAATATATTTTCTGGAAAAAATGTGACTGCGTTAAACACTCTTAATTTGCTATTCAGATGCATTAATTTACATCAAGGAATTGGCAACGTTTGCAAATTTTCTATAAAGGTTGAAGAGTGATATGTATAAGGGAGAAAGAAAATGGGGGAAAAAAGGACATTTCGGCTGCACTTTAGAAACACGCTTCTGGAATATAAACAACTTATTTTAAAGCGTATTTGTGAAAAATTTTCAAAACGTGTTTAAAAGTTAATGATTCAGAATTTATTGTTAATAAATTTCTCATTTTTAAAATTTAAACTTGTTTTACTTTGTTATTGAAATTAAAAATTTCATTAGTATAATTTTAAAGCGAAATTGCTTAAAAGCCTTACCCTTATTCCTTTCATATAACTTATGGAATAATATTTTTTAAAGCCTTTGCTAGTTATTATATTTAAAATGCCGCATGTATATACTATACATAACATATTGTAATAAGCAAAATTGAGAAATTTCTTTAATAGCTACAGAAGATAGAATAATAAATCTACTTAAAAAAAAAAAAAAATAAATAAATAAAATAAAATAAAATAAGTGGTCAATTTCTCTTAATTGCAGGGTTGGTATTTTTGCCAGGACAGTGGCAAAAACTGGTAAAAACCGGCAAAAATCAAAATTTTTATAACTAAATGATGTGATGCTGTTTATATGAAAAGGGATCGCAACAACAAATGAAATTAATTACTTTTTTGATGAAAATAAATAAATAAACGTACAAAATAAAAATATATTTTTATTATCCCCCCCCCCCCTTCTCTCTTCTCCTCGTTTAGCATGGCTGAAACTGAAAGTATGTAGTGAATATGTTTCACCTCAGTTACCAGGAAGTACTAGGTGCAGTGCTGCCAACTCTCCCGTTTTTACGTTTTGATGTGTATTTCTCCCGTTTTTGTAATATTTTCGAAAAATCGAACTAAAAACGCTAATTTTTGACAATTCGTAGGTGCCATCTTTTCAGATTTACGAAAGCCTTCCAATTCACAATCTTTCTCCATCCACAACATAAAATTGGATATTCATTTAAAACTTACTTTATGTGATTTTAGAATCTCTAAAGAAACAGAATCCTTCAATATTTCTTGCTCATGTAATTTTTTTTAAAACTCCCCCTCCCCCCGTATTTTATTATCTCCAACTAGCAATCTATGATTAAATGCTCTATGGAACTGTTTTGTTTCCCATTCTTTCTTCATCCACAAGCCACAAGAAAAATGTCAATATTCATTTTAAACTTGCTTTATTAGATTCTAGAGCCTATAAAGAAGTAGAAATGTTTAACAGTTCACACTCATGTAATTCCCCCCCCCCCCCCCCCCCCCAATTTTCCCTTTCTCTAATCAATGACCAAACGTCATTTGATGCTCAAGCTTTCTCATTCTACAACAAAAGAATCGAACATTCTCCCCCAGGTTTTAAAAAATGTAGGGTACTGCTAGTAAAAAAAAAAGCCCTTTTTAGATTCTTGAGGGCAGATTTGAATGTTTAAGGACACATTTGACATTTAAAATCCAAACACTTAATTTAAAAATTTAGTTATAAATATGCATACAAAAAGAAAGAAGTCTGTTTTTTAACTTTTCTTTACTTTTACTTGTTGTTAATGTGCTGATTGTCACACACAATAGTTTTATTTATATTTTACAGCATTTATCTTCAGTTTGTAGGTTATTTTCTACAAAGGCAGTAATGGGGGGAAAAAAGATTGGGGCAAGGTGTTTTTTTTTTCTTTCTTTTCCAAACAAAGAGCAGGCGAGGTGCAGCACCCTCCTTAAATTATCTGGGGAAAACTCTGGATCAATGTTCATAAAAACTTATTAGATTTTAGAACCAACTGAAGCGATATGAGGGTTCAAAATTCTTTACATATGTAGTTATTTTTAGACTTTGTTAACTATTTGTTTTTCCCCAAAGTTTAAAATATAAATCACCAAACAAAAGTTATATTAGGTCTTTTTAGTTAAAAAAAAAATCTGGAGTGACTCCACTCGACTTTCCGAACATTGAGTAACTAACAGTTTTGTAGATAAAATAAAGAAAGAGGTGTTGCTAAACAAACAAAAAAGAGAAAACCATAACAGAGTGTTTGAATATTTTTCTCCATATATCACACGAGGTTTTATTTAACGCTACTGAACTTTGAGCCCTTAGATCATAAGGATAAAGAATTTTTCGTTGTGTCCCTGTAAAAATCTATAAATGCTAGATTCACCAAGGTGCTTATAGTTAGTGCAACAGTGATTTATAATATTCATACAAATTTTCAGCTCAATTGAATAAGGCGTTTAGATGCTATCGCTGGTCTCATAGGCCATAAAGATAAAGAATTTTTCTTTGTGTCCCTGTAAAAAAACTGTAAGTGCTATATTCACCAAAATCTATACAGTTGGTTCAAATGTGACCTATAACATGTGTACAAATTCTTTGCTGAGATTAACAAGGCGTTTAGACGCTATCACACTTTTAAAAATTTGGCAAAGAATTTTTCTTTGTGTCCCTGTAAAAAAACTATAAGTGCTAGATTCTTCAAAATCTATACAGATTGAGTATCTGTGACCTATAATATGTGTATAAAGTTTTTGCTCAATTGAATAAGGCGTTTAGATGCTATCGCACTTTTAAGATTTTGGTCCCTTGGCCATAATGATAAAGAATTTTTCTTTGTGTCCCTGTAAAAAAACTATAAGTGCTAGATTCACCAAAATCTATAGGGTTCGTACTATGGTGACTTACAATATACGTACCAACTTTCAGCTTATTCGAACAAAGCGTTTAGACGCTAGCGTGTTCACTCACAGACATACACACATACATACACACATACATACACACACACATACATACATCATCGTAAAAATAGTGAAAACGGACTCGTTGGACCTCGAAACGTATAGAAACATCGAAATCTCGAATTCGGATTTTTGACATGATTACAATACTTTCCTCACTATAATGTTCGGAAAGTAAAAAGTATCATGTATTGAATAAAATAATTTTGTTTTGTTTTTCTCCACAAAACCGTAAATCTCCCTTTTTCTCCCTTGAAATTATGTAAAAAAATCTCCTGTCTTTTTCCCCACCAAGGTTGGCAGCTCTGTAGGTGGAATAGTCAGTTGACTTGCTAGAAACTTTTGAACGAAATCATAACTGATATGTAAAAATATCGAATGACCATTTACAAGAAATGGACCAAAATGTTGTTGCTGGCATACGTGATTTGAATTTTTTGCTACAAGTAAAAGATCTCATTAAGCAATTAAAACCAGTCTCGACAGCTTTAGATATCTTGTAGGCTGATTCAACAACAGTAGCAGATGCTTGTCAGATATGGTGTAATTTGCTGAAAGATGATAATTTGGAACCTCATTTTGCAAAAGTTAATAAAAGGTTTGAACCAAGCCCTGGCATCTTCTTGTTTATTTGTTACACCCAAAATATAAGGGTGAGCACCTTAGTTATGAACAGAAAGAAAAGGCCAGGGAATTGCTACAAAAAATAAATACGTCTTTCCTATTATACAATGTGAACTTTGAACTGAAAGAGAAAACTTTCCAAAGTACATTGTTTTCAAAACAAGTAATTAGGACAATTGATGCCAATAAATGGTGGAGAAGTGTCTCAAAGTTATGTGAAATTTCCAAAGAATTTTGGGAGTTAATAGCACATCTGCAAGCATGTCCATCCAGTAGTGCTTCAATCGAGAAAATATTTTCCAACTTCTCTTTTGTCCACCAAAAAATTCGAAATAGGTGGAATATAAGTACTGTTTCCAAACTTGCTTTTTGCTATGGAATGCTTAAACAAAAGTTATTTTGTAATGATGATGAAAGTACAACTGAATGTTGAATGTGTAATTTTTTGTATTATAAAAAAAATTAAATAAGAATTTTACTTAGATTATTTTTTAAGATTCCACTCATTTCAACAAAATATACAGTTGAACCTCGTTAACGTAAATCTCAAGGGGGATAAAAAAAATTAGTTCATGTGATCAGTAGTTCATGCTATCAGTAACTAATCTTCATATAACTAAATTAATCTTCATTTGACGGGGATTGTGGAAACAGTTCATGCTAAAAAGTAATTCACGTTAACAGTATTCACGTTAACGAGGTTTGACTGTATTAATATATTTAGTTATCAAACTTGCTTATATTTAGCATCTTTGAATTATTGCATTATGTTGATTGATAGGTTGACATATCTTATTTTAAAACTAGAAGTGTTTATGATTTCTATAGATTTTGCAATATTGTTAATTGCAGCATAAAAATATATAAATCAGACTAACAGTAAATATATATATATATATACATATATATATATATATATATATATTGTATGTTGAAATTTATAATTTCTTAGTAATTAAGGTGAGAATATTATGCAGTCATCCGAACGAATTGTAGTGCATTGTTGTCATTCTTAATTTAACATAGGTAGCGGAAGTGAAACGTGCATTTATATGTAAAAAATCTGTTTTTGCCATTTTCGCTGGCAAAAACATATTTTTGCCAGGACGGTTTTAACCGGTTTTTTCCACATGTGGCAAAACCTTGCCAACCCTGCCTTATTCAAATGCAAGGAAATCTAAAAACGTGTAAATTCATCGAAAACCGAAAATCAAAAATTTTTCCAAATCTTACACTTTCTTCTTATATAAGCAGAAAGACATAGTAATAATTTTTTTTTTTTTTTTTTTTTTAATAATTTGTCAATTTCAGTTAATTGGAATGCATTATGTTTTAGATTAAAAATGTCTTTAAATTAGATCTGATGTAAATCATGCGCATACACACACACACACAAAAAAAAAAAAAAAAAAAAAAAAAGAAAGAAAGAGAGAGAGAGAGAAAAAAAAAAAAAGAAATTAGATCTTAAATAACTAGAATATATATATATATATATATATATATATATATATATATATATATATAACAAAAATCAAATACTTTTTTTAATTTACGTGTTTTACCTTTTTTAATTAACACACATTCATTCAAATTTCTACCACTCTAATGGCTGTTTTCTCGCAGAATAATAAAAAAAAAAAATTATAGTCGAGAGTATAGTGATGCTACATCTATACAAATTATTGTGTCTATGGTTTTTACCTGAGTTTTAAGAATTGCCAGATTTAACAACTTTCTACTTTAGGTATTTTTTTAATATAAAAAATAAAAGAATACGTGTATAAAATGGGAAAATGCATAAAAAAATAAAAGTATTTTTAAATACCTTCTTGACATCGTAAGAAAATAATTTTTGTATTCTGGAAATCTGGCTAATCATGAAGGTTAAACGATTTAACAAGTACTTACAGCTGGAAAGTGTTAATAATCTATGCGAACCATTTGTTTTTTCGTTCTTGTTTAAGGGATTAAAAAGAGGTAGGCATTAATAGATAGTACAAACTTTGAATAAACAGCATAAAATGCAATACACTCGCAACAATTGTTTCGGGTCGAAAAAACACACGACCCTTCATCAGGCGAATAAAGTAAGCACGAGTGCTGCAGTCAAAGCGGCAACGCACCTTTTTTTTTTTTCGTGCGTTGCCGCTTTGACTGCAGCACTCGTGCTTACTTTATTCGCCTGATGAAGGGTCGTGTGTTTTTTCGACCCGAAACAATTGTTGCGAGTTTATTGCATTTTATGGTGTTTATTCAAAGTTTGTAAGTAGTAATATTTTTTACAACGCCAGTTTTGTGGTGCTTTTTTATTAAATTAAGTGATAGTACTTAATCAGCATTCCCCCCCCCCCCCCTTTAGTGGCTGTTGTTAATTTTGCTCTTTATTATACTCATCTTTGATTTTAAGGAGCAGAGTTTTTTTTTTTTTTTTTTTTTTTTTCCCCCCCTAATGAACTTAACTAGAGCTGTACCAAGTACTCCGTATGTACTGGGCTGCTATAAATTAAAATATTACATTAGAATATTTTATCGAAATTACTTCTATTATAAATTTTAAAATGAGGGCATTTGTATTATGTAGTAGACGACCCCAAATCGTAATTCGTAAACCTCATTTTATGATAGGCATTATTTCTATGTGATTTATGCCGTCCTTTCATGTAATAATTTGCTGCAAATTAATAAGGAATTCTTTTTAAAGTTCAGCTTTACATTCTGGAATGTCTTTGATCTCGTAAAAAGATTGAAAGATAGATTTAACCATAAAAAAAAGAGTAAGTTTTTTAACCCCACATTTAGGAACATTGCCAAGTATGACAGTTGCGTGCAATTAATAATGACGGGTTTTTGAACATTATGAACCATTTCTTAACTGTTTTTTATGGGCAGCTTTTGGCTTACTTTCAATCACAATCGAAAAGCTCTCTTGTTGTAATAATATTGCTAGCATTTGTATGTAGTGTTTTTCCTTCTTTTTGCGTGCTTAACATTAACTGCCATTAACTCCGTGTTTCTTTTGTATTAAAATATCGATTAAATAACCATTAAAGAAAATGTTAACTTTAGTTTCCACCACTTATATTTAATGATTTTGTTTAAATATATATATAGTCTGGAATTTAATTCTATCTGTATTTGCAATCTAGAAGCTTTTCACTTTCATGTATTAAATTGAAGAAAATATTGGTTTCGTAAGAAATTCAAATTTCCTGTTTTTGGTTGTTTTACACGTTTTGAGAGTTCCAGAATAGGATTTAACCATTTAAAAATGTCTGCGTATATGACAAAATGTTTGTGGGGACCGTACCTCACAGACAGAAACTGCTGCATAGAATTTCATATAAATTTATGTGTAGTTTCACCTTGATATAAATTAGTGACTATCAACTTTTGGTAAAAGGGTTGTGCATATAGGAGCATCACTTTTCACCAGGGGCTTGGGATATAAATTTCAATGAGTTTTTTTTTTTTTTTTTTTTTTTTCCGAAATATATATTTTAAAAACAAATAAATGGTTTAACCATTGATCTGTAATTATTTAAAACAAATCTATTTTTCTTTCTTTTATTTTTCTTGAAATTAAAAAAAAAAAAAAAAAAAAGAAAGAAAGAAAGAAAGAAAGAAAGAAAAAAGTTGTGTGTAGGGCATAAAATTGTTCTTCTTTGGACATTTAATGTTATACTTCTGCGAGATAAAAAAAATATAGGCATTCTTTATGAAAAGTAATTTTAATAAGTAATTTGTACTGCGAAAATTTGTGTTGAAAAACTTGACGATTTTTAATATCAAAGAAAATTTTGTGATGATCTCAACATATAATATTTCTCTTCTTTTTGAGAAAATAGTGGGCGTTATATAAATCTTTATGGTAGATTACTGTCATAGAGTTGTGAAAATGTATATACAATACATATGCATTGAATTATAATAATATTAAGTATATTAAAGTTTCTGGAAAACTTTAAACAAAATAAAATTCAGTTTTCTTTTCTTTTCTTTCTTTCTTTCTTACTTTTTTTTTTCTATCAAAAAGTTTTAAATTGCTCCATAGTAACTACAGTGAAACATGAATAATGCGAACTTGTTTAATTCGAAATTCTGGATAATTCGAATTTTTTACTTGGTCCCTTGAATTTTATATTAAAATAATGTTAAAAAAACGTGGATAATTCGAATTCTATTTTGGATAATTCGAACTTTTCATAGGAATACCTTTAAAATATTTCAGTAAGAAAAGTGCATTATATATCTTAACAGTCTTTCAAAAGAAGGATAAGAAAATACAAGAGAAGCCCCTAGCTAGTGCATCAGAAGATATGGTGAATATACATGAACTTCGAGGTTTTTTTTAAAATTGAAAGTCATGCCTAATGTAGTAGATTCTGTTTTTGTATAAGTCATATGCTATGACACAAAGGTTGTACTTAAAGAAGAAATCAAAAATATCTGACTATTTTTTAAAAAGTGTTGAATAATGAAGCTCGTAAAAAATAGTGATTTAATTGGGGGAGGGGGGGGGATTTAGCAGTATTCTTAGATATAAAGTTTATGTGTTAAATCTTTGATAATTGAGTTTAAATTTTTTAATATATCTCTTTCTTTTGACAAAATAGAATATGTAATTCGAATTTTTGGATATTTCGAATTTTTCTCTGGTCCCTTCAACTTCGAATTATCCAAGTTCTACTGTATTACCTCCTCCCTTGTTTTTACATTATTATTGTTGCGCCAAATATATTCTAAACATATTTGGGCATTACTTTGTGAATTCATTGATAAGTTAATTAAATATGTTTGAATACAAATGCTGAAAATTAATGAAAATAATTGGAATTGAAGCATAAAAATGCATTACATTCTGTTATATAATTTTTTTTAAATGCTTTCACATACACTCGCACACACGGAGATTACAAAACAAAATATAATGCATTTATACTATTCGTTTGAATTGCAAGCACCATTATTATTCCTTATCGTTTATTATAACTTTTATTTGTATTTAAAAAAAAAAAAAGTGAAGAAAGAAGAGAATATTGGTATTGTAAACAAAAAGAAATATTTCCGCGATTTTCTCTGTACCCATCATTCTCCATCCACCTCTCAGAATTGCGAGAATTCACAGATTGCTCTTGTAACATTCAGAATGTTCCAGGTATAATAAAAAAGGAAGACAAATGCGCAGTGAAGTATGGAATGCAAGGGGAAAAAAAGAAGTAAAAGAAGTGGGGAAGAGTTTATGTTCTGTTAATGAAAGAATTATTAAAAGGAAATTCTTGGGAGATATTCCATTGTGAATTACGGGTTGCTTGTAATTATTTTCTTTATAAAAGTAACAATGACTTGCGAAATTGAATAATTCCCCAGACTCTTACCTGTACATTATTTAAATAGAAAAATTCTGATTTTTTTCTTTTTCAAATTGTATGTCTGCTCCTATTTTCTATTTACATTAAAAAACAGAAAACATTTGTTATTTACAAAAATGTAAGTAAAAAAAAAAAAAAAAAAAAAAAGTTTTTACAAATCGAAATCTACACATTGAACTCTGACTGCTTAATTTTTTATAAACTAAACAAAATAACTCCGGAAATTTTTTCGATTACATATTTTGAATCTACATACATAGATGTTTAAATATGTAGCACATTTTCTAATTTTTTTTTTTTTTTTTTTTTTCCTTTTTAAAATCATTATTCTACTAATTCGACTAGAAGTTCCATTAGATTGAATAGCGAATAAAATGGAATTTTCGAAACGAATCTTAAACATGTTTTTTAGAATCCAACGTAGATATTTTAATCTTACTTTATGACACGGGCACTCAAGCAGGTTTAATATTGAACCTCCTTGCAGGCGCTACAGAAAGCCATTTTTGTTCAAGAAATGGCCTTTTTTAGCATGTCTATCGCATGCCCGCAGGATGAGAAAATTTTGCTATACAATTCTTTTCACGTAGTATTCGCGGGATAAGTATAGTCAAGGAATTAACACAAACAAGAGGATTAACTGCAATTGTCTTCGTTTGTTTAGCAAATTTCGTCAATAGCTCAATAGTTGATTTCAAAGTTCTCTCTATCTTTTTTGTGGTATACCATATACCTGTACTAATTTGAGTCGTTGCACTAATGCTAGTGAAGTCTTGCTTTCGAAACTGGTTGGCGCAAAGTGCTTGTTTCGAACTCAAGTCGTGCTTGGGCTTGGCTGCTCGAAATATTCCGTGATTTTCACAGAAACTCATGTGAAACGGACCATTAGGACCTTTTAAAAGAACTCTCACGGGGGACATCTGATCCAGTCCTAAGGTTTCAGGTGTAGACAATCAACTTTAAGGCTGCACATCAGTCAGATTCACCCTTTCTTCCTTTCTGTGTTGTCCTGTAGGATTTTTGTTGTTTCGAGTTATAAGAATATCTCATTAAGAAATGAAGTTTTTCAAATTCTTCTTTTTAAATGTTACTGAATGAACATGTCGCCTTTTACCTTAGTGGGAGCAATTTAAAATAAATAAATTTAAATACTTTATTTCATTTCATTAAATAAACTTAAATACTAATTTTCAATCTCAAAGATAAATAAATAATTAATTACAAAAGATTAATTAAAAAAAAAAAAATCACTAAGCTAAAGTTACGTGTTTAAGGGGTAATATTTAAGGGTGAAAAAAAAAAAATAAAATAAAATAAAAGCCTTCATTCTTAAATGAGATATATCCTAATGACACGGAGCAACGGAAATTCCATAGGATAATATGGGAAGGGAGAAAAGGAGAAACTGACTGATGTTAGTGCTGACTCTAGAGGGAAAGGGCCGCTAGGGGTGCAGTGGGGGACTCAATAAAAAGGGCAATGACAGAAAACGTCGTCAGAAAAGAAACTTTTTTCAAGGTGGCAAATAGAGTATCTTTATAAACTTAACGTTTTTAATTCATAACATTAATTAAGATGATAGAAATTTGTAAGCAACTGAAATGTCTTTCTTGGAATATTCGGCTAACATTGATGCCTCTCATGACGCGAAGGACCTTGCCCTCCGCAAGGAGATGCGGTCGCAGACAAAAAAATAAACTCCAGCGACAATATTACTTACAAACTTTGAATAAACACCATAAAATGCAATAATATGGTGTTTATTCAAAGTTTGTAAGTAATATTTTTTACAACGCCAGTTTTGTGGTGCTTTTTTATTAAATCCAGCGACAATAACCCTTTTTTTTTTTTTTTTTTTTTTTTTTTCAGATATATAGCGATTTCAGAGCTTTTTAATTTAGAATTTTTATAAACCTCTACTTACGGAGAACATATTAGTGAGAGGGGAGAAGTAGCCTACGTATCAACTTTGAAGTTTCTAGCTACATTATTACTGTAGAAATCATTACAGAAATGTGATTTTCGAGAGGACTTCCGAAATCCTCGCAGCGCTAGAAATGTCAAACCCTACAGTACTTCAGTCCTGTTAATAAACAGTAACTCTGCTTGGTTCAAATCGGTTCAGTGATTTGGTGGGAAGAAATTGGTTTGGGAAGACATACCCACCCATCGATACACATAAACTCAAAATTGTTATATTTAGACTTCTGTCACTTTTCTTGCCTGAATGTGATATATTAAGCTTCTCCATTTGCATAAGTTGATTAAATGAGAATTCAAAACAAAAACTTTTCCCCCCCTCTTCTTGAATAAAGAAAAACAGCCACGGTATAAATATTCAGAGAAGAATGAGGTAAAATGTAATTTAAATCATGTGAATTCTAAGTTTCGTGCTATCTAAATGTATTGAATTGTTTAAAAACAGGAAAAAGCAAGACGTAACCAAGTTCCTATTACAAAAAATGAGAAATCTTGGTGCAAGTAAAACACAAATAAAAACTAGTATGTTGTGGCGGCCGTCACAAAATATATATATATATATATATATATATATATATATATATATTTTTTTTTTTTCTATGTTTTCCTATACAAATTCAGGCAGTGCAAATTATTAAAATTATTTTCCATGATGATTGCAGACGATTCATCGCAGAAAAGCAATGTCGAAAGATTGTCGATTTTATTTATGTTCTATATCTTGACATCCGATTCATTTTTATTTATTTATTTATTTTATTTAAAAAAAAAAAAAAAAAAAAAGTTTTAAATTATCACAAATCTATTGTTCAACCATTCACTTGATGCTTCTTCGAGTAAAAAAAAAATAAAAAATCTTACTGATTATTATTATTATTATAATTAAATTTTACAATAATTGGTTTAAAAAAAAAAAAAAAAAAATCCTATTGTGTAAATTTCTGCAAAATTTTGCCCTGTGCTGCCAAAATAAAAAACTATACAAAGAAAAAAAAGTGTGTGGGGGGGGGGGCGAAGCGGCATTTGTTGAATGATATGCACCAAAAATTGATAGACATCAGCTTATGTCGAAAGTGCAACTAAATATGAAATTTCTTGAAATTCTGAAAAAATTATCTTAGTTCTTGATCTAGAGCTGTTACAAATTTTTTGCATAGACACATAGACAACCATTCCAAAACGCGTTCAGTGCTTTTTAAAACGTATAAAAATGTCTAGAACCGAGCATCGAAATTTTGTTTATGAATCCAATACTGGCCTTCTTATTTATATAAAGGAAAGTAAAAACATCCCTCTCCATTTTGTTTCTTTTTAAATTTCGTGTTAAAAATTTTTTCATTTAACGAAAGTCAAAAGTAATATAATTGAAAATCTCCCGTAAAAAAAAAAAAAAAAAAAAAAAAAAAAGAAAAGAAAAAGTGTATTTATTCAAAAACGCAAGTCTGCATTAATCACGGAAAGAAAGAATTATTCAAGGAAAATTCACGTACATGAGGGGGGCGGAGGAGAGAAAAACGAAATAATCAAATGTTAACTGTTCGTGACATAATTTTTGCAGAAATAATTAAACGAAGGAAACGTAAATTTTTACTTTAAAAAGGTGGAAAGATAGAAAATGCACAAATGAAGAGTAGAAATGACATCTTATTTTTCTTTTTTTCATTTATATTGCAATAGAAAAAATAATTACATTTTTATAATGCATTAAAATGTTTTCACAGAATTTTTTTTTTCTCGCTCAGTCTTTCTGAGAAACAGAATATACAGATTGCTGTTGTCACATTCAAAATGATTTAGGTATTTAAAAAAAAGGCAAAGGGAGAACGCCTAGTGAATTATGGCATGGGAGAAAGGAGGACGGATTTATAATTATGTGAATGTAAAAATGGCACCCCCCCCTTTTTTTTTTTTTTCTCCCAAAAATTATAAATGGAGTTACAAATTATTAAGATATTTCTTATGGCAGCGTGTACATTTTTAAGTAGCAGGTAATTATTTTACTTCTACTACTACTATTATTATTTGTGGAAATTAAAGGTTTGCATGGGCCGAAATTTTGAAGTACGGACCAGCTAGCTGGATATAATAATAATAATGATAGTAATAACTTGAAATTTTTAGATATACTTTATTAAAGATTACTGTGACTGTATCATTGAATTCTTTTTTTTTTTTTTTTAAATATTGCACACATTTCTATGCAAAATATTTTTTAATGTAGTACATTTCATGTTTTTATATATATATCCAGGCAATGAAATTGCCTACCTTTTATTAACATAATCAGTTTCTAGTAATTCCATGAATATACAGTACCCGCTGCTTATTAAAATCACATTCGTTCTAAGGCAAAGTGATTTTAGTAAGCGGTTGATTTTTATATCCGGCGAAGGTTCTAGCACTCAAGAAAAAGGTATTACTTCCTTGAATTTAAAAAGAAATTTCAGAAGTTAACGATTGATGAGTGTAATAAAAAGTATTAATTAATTTTGACCGACAATTAATTAATTGTTCATTCAAATTAAGTAAATTAAACACATACTCCATATAAAATTAATAAACACCATAGTGCATGCAAAATTAGTCAATATTTATACATTTATTAAATATTAGACATTTTCAAAAGTTTTTTTTTGCTTCTTAGTTATTTCAGAATGAGAACCAAGAATTATCTTTTAATAATTTAAAAATGAAAAAAAAAAAAAAAAAAAAAAAAAAATCACTAATGAATCAAAGCAGCAACTTATTTCGATTTTTAGAACACATTCCTGGAATTTATTACTAAGACAAGTGGTGAAGCGAGTTTATTTTGTTATTATGCTGCAGGTGTAAAGTTTTCGACAAAGAGAGATAAAGAGGGAGATTGTTGTGCTTTATTAAAAAAAAATGTGCAAATAAAAAAATTTTTAAAGTGCATAAATACACATTTTTGCTGATAAAGAGTTTTTTTTTTTTTTTTTTTTTTTTTGAGTTTATTAATCGGCAATGCTGATTTTATAAAACGGCGGTTTTAAAGAATTTGTATTAATTTGATTCCGGTCCTGACAGTTTGATCAGATTAAGCGGCTGATTTTATCAACCAGTGAATTTATTAAGCGGCGGGAACTGTTTACAGAAACACGGGTCGATCCAGGCGAAAATTAAAGCCGTTTATGCTGCCTTTCACAAGATGCAAATTCATAAAATAAACCCTATTTACAAAATTTAAATTTATAATAGGCCTGTTTGCAAAGTTCAAATTAATATAAGAGTAGCCTTTCACATTTTTTTTTTAATAAATTGTTTGTTGTGTTTTCACGTATTATTTTAAATGACTGTCTGTACTTGGTTCAGTGAAACACTATTAATATTTGATAATTAACATTATGGAGAGTAATTTAAAGTAAAGGAAATTTTTTTTCCCCTTCATTTAAAAAAAAAAAAAAAAAAGAAAGAAAGAAATTGAAAGTAAATAAATTAATCAATATGTATATGTAAGAAATTTTTAAAACGAATATGTGTATGATATAAAATTATATAATATTAAAGATTATTATAATAAAACGTAAAACAGAAAAAGCTAGCGCTAAAAGCTGCTTAGCTAAACAATGTTTTTATTAAATAAGAAACTTTTAAAACAAATATTTATGTATATGAAATTAAAATAAAAGTTTAAAGATTAGAAAAAACAACAGGAGATTTACAAACCAATGCTCAAAATTGTTGCAAAAGAAAATGTAAAACTTGAATATAGGGATAATTTAACAAATGAAATGAAATAAAAACCCCCAAAACACAGAAGTCTTCATCAGGGAGGCCCTTCCGTGTAGGGGTTAAAGAGAAGTATAACCCCTACACGGTAGGGCCTCCCTGATGAAGACTTCTGTGTTTTTTGGGGTTTTTATTTCATTTCATTTGTTAAATTATACATATATATATATATATATATATATATATATATATATATATATATATATATATTTATTTATTTATTTATTTATTTATTTATTTATTTAACAGTATTTATTTTTCTCAGAAATGGTTTGATCTCGATGGTGCATAAATCTCGATATTGGTATAGATCTGTACTAAATATAATGTACCAGGGATGCCTGGTGTATAAAAAATTATGATCTCAGTATTGCCAATGGTTTCTCCCCCTCCACCCCCCTTTAAAATGCATACAATATCAACACTAAAAAATAATATATATGTAATAATACATATACGATATTGTTTAAAAATACTCGTGGAAGTACGTTAAAATTTTTAAAAGAGTCAAATTTGTATGTAAAAAGTTCAATTTAATGAAAATTCTGTTTGAATGGAGAAAATAAGTTTATTAACGTCTAAACCAGACCTGTCCGACCCAGAACTCTTGGTGGGCCGCATTGTATAAATGTATATACATATACATAATAGTATTTCATAATATACATTCATAAATCATATACATATAGTATTTCTTTTTTCCGGTAGGATCGTGAGGATTTAAAACAGAAAACATGTATATGAAATGTATTTATATTCATAAAATAACTATACAATAGTCAAATATTTATGATTATAATATTCATAAGTATAATAGTAAATTAGTAAGAATCACTTAATGATCTGATATTATTTTATTAACATCAACGAGCACGATATTTGTTTCTTTAGCTACCTTAATCGATATTTTCATTAAAAAAGTCAGAAACAATTAATTAATTTTAGATGTTTTAACCGAAGATGACAAATTAAAAATTTCCTATTGCGAGCCACATACGGCCCGCAACAGCCGGGTTGGCCAGCCCTGTTTAAACTAAGTGTCATTCAGATACGTAAAAAGAAATAAATGAATAAGATCAATCTTAATTTTCGGTTTCTTACAGTTTAAAAATAATGTATGAGCATATGAAAAATAAATTTCGCTTTTTGTAATTAGTCTTGCTATTTCTTAGAAAAATCTCCGTTTACACCAGGGTTGTAGTGATTTAAATCAATTGCTTTAAATCGCTGATTTAAATCATGATTTAAATCAATTGATTTTTTTGAAAAAAAAAAAAATCACTGATTTAAATCATTTATTTTAAATATCAAAGTTATTGGCTTTAATGGAATGTACACTGCAAATTCATGTGTCTTAAATTCAGACACATAAGCGTCTGAAATGGGTGTCATTATTTTCAGACACGAATTCGCGTCTTAAATTTTAAGACACGTGAAGCGTCTTAAATTAAGACGGGAACGTAACTGAATTTAAGACACGTGAAGTGTCTTAAAAGGCAGCCATTGTTAACCACTTATTTGAGCTGCCATTTTTTACCACTTGTTTTTTTTTTTTTTCTTGGCAGCCATTGTTGACCACTGATTTCAGCTGCCATTTTTAACCACTTGTTTTTTTTTTTTTTTTTCTTGGCAGCCATTGTTGACCACTGATTTCAGCTGCCATTTTTAACCACTTTTTTTTTTTTCTTGGCAGCCATTGTTGACAAAATCCAAAAAAAGTATTTAAAAAAATATTATAAGGACCTGGCACCATTAAAGTAGGCTTCATATAAAAGCTTACATTTCCATTTAATATTTTTAAGTTTAACTATATTAGATTTGTTCAATGAAACATATTTAAGGAACAATAATTTTTTATACATTTTTTACAGATCTGAAATCCTCAAATTTCGAATTATTAGTTTTCCTTTTTTTTTTTTTTTTTTTTTTTTTTAAGGAATTCATGATCTTCAAATTGCTAAAACCTACACAGATATTTAAGAAAATATGCATTTTTTTTTTTTTTTTTTAATGATTAATACAACCTACTAAAAAGAATTTGGGATGGATTTTGAAATTTATTAATTAGTTTTAAAGAAAAAAAAAAAAAAAAAAAACAATAATAATAATGCATGCTCATGTAATAACCTTTTTTTTTTTTTTTTTGAGGGGGGGGGGGGGTAAATATTTATTTTTAATATGGTTTGTTTTTAAAGATATTGCAAAATTCATCCCTGATAATTCTTTTAAGTAGTTTCATATAAACATCAAAAAAAATATTAAGTCTTTCTTAAATATTTGTAGAAGTTTCAGCATTTTGTAGATCACAAATTTATGAAAAAATGCAATTAAAAAATTTCAAATCTGTAAAATATATATATACATATAAAACCACAATAATTATTGACTAAATGTATATTTTATGGAACAAACAAAATATAGTTCAATTTATTTTAAAAATATGATATGGAAAAATAAGTTTTTTTTTTTAATGAAAACTACTTCAATGGTGCTAAGCTACTTTAAGAAAAGACAGTATCTAATTTCACCGACAGCCAAAGCCTATGTTATTCTATGGGGAAATTTGTTTATAAATTGAACTATATTAAGTTTGTTAAATAAAATACGTATTCAAGGAACAATTATTATGGATTTTGATCTATTTTTTACAGATCTGAAATCGTCAAAATTGCATAGTCTCAGTTTTCATATTTCTTTTTTTTAAAGGAATCATGATCTTCAAAATGCTAAAACATCTACATATTTAGCTCTGGTATTTTTCACATAGTTGGTATAAAAATCATCCTTCCACTCCAAATTTTCTAAATTAATTAAGGTTGATAAATAAAGACTTCCTAAACATCTACATATATTTAAGAAAAGACTACTTTTTCAGGATGTTTAATAAAACCTAATTCTTTTAAGTAAGTTCTTATAAACATCCAAAAATTATCAACTATTTTTAAATATTTATAGAAGTTTTAACATTTTGAAAATCATGAACTTATGAAAAAATGCAAACTGACAAAAACCATTAAAAGATTTCAAGTCTATAAAAAATGAATAAAAAACCATAATTGTTGCCTGAATATATATTTTATTGAACAAACCTAATATACTTCAATTTATAAATATTAAATGGAATATTATATGAAAACTACATCAGTGGTATCAAGTCTTATTAAAAACAAACAATGCATAATCTCACCAGCAGCCAAAACCCATGTTATTCTGTGGGGAAAATTTTTTTTCATGAATAATTGTTAATATAATAATGTAATTTTTTTTTAAATTCTGTTTTCACATTTTTAACATTTTACCTTGCTAAAAAAATCGAAAAATGCACTTAGTGATTTTTTTTTTTTTTAAACTTTAAAAGTGAAATATTAAAAATTTAAAAAATAAATACTAATTTAACAATTGTGAATTTTCTGAATATGAAGAAAGATTTAAAAAAAATAAATATATAATACGTTAGCTAATGAGTAATTGTAGACACAAATTTTCCTATAAAATAACATACACTTTGACTATGAATGAGATTAGATATTATCTGCTCTTAAATGAAAATAAGCAGAGAAAACAATTGAGATGTTGTCATAAGAGAAATTATTGAAAAAAGGCCCTTCGCCTTTCTAAAACCTCAACTAAAATTAATCTTTAGAATTTTCTAGAATGTGCTTTAAAAGATATATTGGAAAAAAAAGAAAAGAAAAGGATATATGAATGGAGTTGCACCGATCCCCCCTCAACAATCAAAAGTTAGAGTTAGTTTCAAACTAGGGAAAAAAAAAAAAAAAAAAAAGACAAGTTTACCTTTTTAAAAATACCTTTTTCTTATAGGACTTATATTTCCATTTAATATTTTTAAATTGTAAATAATTAGGTTTTGTAAATAAAATATATATCAGGGGTCAATCCAGGCAAAATTTGGGTCCCTTTTGCGGCCCCTTCACAAAATTCTCCATAGTAAAAAGGGACCCTTCACAAAATTCAAATTCATAAAAAGGGACCCTTCACAAAATTCAAATCCATGAAAAGGGACCCTTCACAAAATTCAAATTCATAAAATGAGTCCCTTCACAAGATTTTTTTTTTTTTAAATGATCCTTTTATTAAATGTTTTCAGTATTATTTTTAATTAATGCCTTAATTTGGCTCAACGAAACTATTAACTTGATATTAAACATTACATAAAGTGATTGTAAAAACGAAAAATTTTACACAATGTTTTACTTTTTCACAAAAATATTTTATATTTCACAAAAATATTTTGTTTTTCACAAAAAAGGGACCCAAAAATTAAAACCTGGATCGACCCCTGTATATTCAGGGAATAATTACATTATGGTTTTTGATATACTTTTTACATATATGAAAACTTTAAATTGCGTATTCCCAGTTTTCATTTTTTTTTTTTTTTTTTTTTTTTTTTTGGGGGGGGGGGGGGGGAATTTATGATCTTCAAAACACTAAAACTTCTACAAGAAGACTTATTTTTTTGGATGTTTAATACAACCTCCTAAAAAGAATTAGGGATGGATTTTGTAATTTATTAACAACTAGTTTTTAAGAAAATAATAATAATGCATGTGTTTATGTAAAATTTTGATTTTTTTTTTTTTTAATGATACTGCGAAATCCTTTAAGTAGATTCTTATAAACATCCAAAAAAATATTTAGTCTTCCTTAAATATTTGTAGAAAATTTAGCATTTTTAAGATCATGAATTTATGAAAAAATGCAATTAAAAGATTTCAAGTCTCTAAAAAAATGTATCACAAACTACAATAATTCTTGACTAAATATATATTTTATGGAACAAACATAATATAGTTCAATTTATCACATAAATATTACATGGAAGAATAAGTTTTAATATGAAAACTACTTCTGTGGTGCCAAGCTCCTTTAAGAACAGGCAATATCTAATCTCACCGACAAACAAAGCCTAAGTTATTCTATGGGGAAATTTGTTTCTAAAATTATTTGTTATATAATGTATATATATATTTCACATTCAGAAAATTCACAATAGTTAGATTAGTACTCATTTAAAAAAAAATTATTTTTCACATTTTTAATATTTTATTTTCTGGCTAAAAACCACAAAAAATGCACTTAGTTGTTTACTTATGCTATAAAAACTGTAGTATGCAAAATTTCTTTCTTTTCTCTGGACTGTTTGATACATATTTTGCAGAAAAAAAAAATATTTCATCAACAGGCATTTCTTTTTAACATTTCACCTTCTACTGCAAATTATTATTATTATTTACTTTATTTATTTATTTATTGACACAAAACATCAAATTAAGAGATAATAGATATATCTTTTACATTGAACATATTATCTTAAAAACTCATATATATTTTACTTTAAAGTAATATTTTTAATTTTTTATTAAAACAGTGAATCCGAATAATACAAAACTTTAACAGCATACAGATTAACATAGGGGGAAAAAAAATGAAAATAATGTTCAAACAAGAACGATTTAAGAAAAATAAATAAAACAATTTATTCAGTAAATTTAAAGATTTATTTAACAATATAAAGTGCTTCTTTTCTAATTTTAGCATTTCTTCATAATATTTCTAGAATCACATTCTTTAAAGTTTCTTTCCTTCTTCTTAAAGTCTGATGTGATGGACCTGAAACAGATGAAATAATGATAATAATATGAAACGATTCCACCCGACTTTCCAAACAAACAATAAATGCTTGGTAATTAAATACATTTCAAGCATGGAATATTTCAGTAAATAAGTAAAAAATCACAAAAGAATGTTTAAGTATATATTTCAACTCAAATTCACATGTTTGTATGGACAATATTTGAACAAACATTCTGGGTATTAGTCAGGGCTCATTTTAGAGGGTGAAATTGTGAGAATCCCACTATGTTTTAAAAAGTCACACTCGAAAAGATATTACCCCCAAATTTTTCACATGGTTCAACAAATAATAATAGTGGCAATATTGAAATAAAATTGCAAGACGAAGCTGAATAATGTGATAACAACATCCAAAGATTAATAAAAATACAAAATCATTAAAAAATTCACACTAAGTTTTTTTTTTTACCCTCAATATATCAATAAAAATGTAACTGTAACAAAATTATTGAAAAAGCTTCATGATTAAAGTATTAAAAAATAAATAAATAAAAGCATTATGATTAAAGCATTAAAAATAATAATAATAAGCAGAAAAAATGATTTATTCAGCATTACTGTTGTGCTTCTTTTTTTTTTTTTATCTTGATATTTCACTTTGAATAATTTCTTCTATCACAAGACTTCTTTCAGAGTCTAAATTCTAAATTTAAACCTTTTTCGCTTTTTTTAATTTTCAGGAAAATTGGAAAATTATCATAATAAATTCTATTTCTGTTCAGGATTGTAGTGATATAAAACAAGTGATTATTTTTGAAAAAAAAAAAGAAAAAAAGAAACCTTTGATTTAAATCACTTCTTTTTAAAATCAAAGTTATTGGTTTTAATGGCTTGCCACACTTACCAATACTGGAAGCCCAAGCCAATGTTATTCTATGCAGAGGTCGATCCAGACAAAAATTGGGACCCTTTTGCTGCCCCTTCACAAAATTCAAATTTCTAAAATGGACCCCTTCACAAAATTCAAACTCATAAAAATGGGCTCCTTCATGAAAATAAGATTCATAATAATTACAAGATAAAAAACAAAATTTTTATATACCATGTTTCTAAATTTTCTGTTGAATCATATAAACACTACCGAAGGCAGCAGGAAACCGGAACAATTGGCTAAATGTATTAAAAAAATTCATTGCTATCATGTTTTGAGATCTTATAAAAGTTTCAAATGTAAGTCGGGAAGTTAGTGAAAAATCGTTTGCAAGCTTTGTACTGGTAACGCTGCCGAAGGCAGCAGAGTCCCGAAGCAGTTGGTTAAAAGTATTTTTTAAAATGCATTTTCACCGTGTTCTGAACTAGTCTGAAAGTTTCAAATGTCTAGCTAGTCGGGAAGTTAGTTAAATAAATTTTCCGTTGAATCATATAAACGCTGCCGAAGGCAGTAGGGACCTAAAACAACTGACTAAAAGTAGTACAAAAATGCATTGTCACTGTGTTCTGAGCTATCATGAAAGTTTCTGTTTCAAATGTTTAGCTAATCGAGAAATGTGAAAAATTGATTGCAAGCTTTGTATTGGTAACACTGCCGAAGGCAGCAGAAACACGAAACAGTTGGCTAAAAGCATTTAAAAAATGCATTTTCACCATGTTCCGAACAATTCTGAAAGTTTCAAATGTCTAGCTAGTTGGGAAGATAGTTGAATAAATTTTCTGTCGAATCATATAAAAGCAAAAATGAGCCCCAAAAATTAAAACCTGGATCGACCCTTTCTATGGGAAATTTTGTTTACTTATAACTCATTAACTAATACATATTTTTAAATTCTGTTTTGACATTCAAAAAATTGTCAGCTGTTAAATATATGGATTTTTTTAAAAAGGAATTTTTTTTTTTTTTTTAATACTTTATTTTGAAACAGTATAATGAAAAATGATGAGTGTAATCTATATAATATTTCTCTAACGTGGACCAGTTTCAATTATTTTTTGTCGAAAGGATTCGGTACGCGAGAATAAAAAATAATTATACATGGACAATATTTAAGCACGCGGACTTGGCTCAATGGACTAACAAGAAAAGATGACGAGATTTGTCTGATGAGACTATTTTAAGAAAAACAAAGGATTTTTAACAATTGTTTCTTCAAAATGTTTGCAAGTGTCATTTTAAACCTAGCAATAATTTAAAGATATATATAGATTATGAACTTTTGTGTCATAAATTGACTAAAAAACACAATCATAAAAAAAATTATAATCAAAATAGGAATTATTTTATTTTATTTATTTATTTATTTTTAAACAAAACAACAACAACAAAAAAAATTATACCAAAATTAATAGAAAGTTATCTCCAACATGATGACAAAAATTTAAAAGGCGTCGTGGGTGTCCTATATTAAAGCTGTACTGCCAGTGGAATAATGAAAATTGAATCATGAACAATGAATTTCATTTGGAAACCTTTCTTTGAATGATTTTGGCTTCCCTATTGTACAATATTAATTTGGTTTTAATAATAATTTGGCTTCTGGTAAATTAAAATTTTAATTAGGTGGTGAAATTGGTATAACATTTATGAGTTTCAACTTTCAAATTTTAAAGATAAATAAGAAAAGAAAGAAAGTGCGAATATCTCCCATGGGTTTGCTAGTATAATATTTTATCCCCCCCCCCCCCATTTGCTGATGATCAGAGATCAAACGTCCTGCAGAAGCATTGTGATTACTAATCTTTCTCCATCTACAATACAAATGTCAATGTTCATTTTAAACTTGCTTTATTAGATTCTGGAACCCATAATGAGGTAGAATTGTTCAATATCTTTCACTTGAATAATTTTTTTGTGGGTCCCTTCACCCTTCCAACAATCGGCGATCAAATGCCATCTGTAATCCTTGCAATTTCTAATTTTTCTCCATCTACAAACAAATGCCAACTTTTTTTAAACTTACCTAATTAGATTCCAGAGAAGAAAAATAATAAAGAAGAAGAATTGTTCAATATCACTCACTCATATGTTTTATCCCCCCCCCCCCACACACACACACACTTTCTTCTAATGATCTGCGAAGCACTGCGATTTCTAATTTTTCTTCATATACAATACAACATAAATATCAATATTCTTTTTGAACTAACTTTAATGCATTCTAAAACTTATAATTAGAACTGCTCAATAACACTCACTCATAAAAAAAAAAAATTGTGCGACCCCCCCTCCTCTATCCCTAACGATTGGTGATCAAGCGCTCTACAGAAATTTTGTGCTTTTCAATCCTTCATTCGCAGCATAAATAAATTTCGATAGGGATCACATATGACATGAAGTCTTCATACAAAAAAACCCGTTGGTGATCTTTAAAAGAAAATACTTGTACTTATTAAGTCACTTATACACACAATTCCAATATCAGAAGCTTCCTGTAAAAGTTGGGATTTGGTCACTGAGAAAGTGAGCAAAATGCAATTTAAGATAATGTACAGATGGCAATGACGAACAAACTGGAATTGTTGATAAGAGTGTGTTTATATTTCTTAATGGTTCTACATCTAGTTATAATTTTTGAAAGCTGCATTAATTTCAATTTGGAGTCCCTTACATACAAACATTTTACTGGAGCTATGAACAAAATCATGGACATATTTCTTCTTGTGTGATATCAAGAATAATGAATAATGTCAACACTTTACCTTAACTAAAATTTTAATATTACAATGCTTTGATCATATCTGGTTAACTAACATTAGATAAACACAAACTTGGGATCAAAAATATGTTTACTGAATCTGGCAATATTTTTTTCAGTTAATTATTATTGCAAAATTATGATGCAGATTATTTTCTGATACCTAAATAGCTGTCGCAGATTGGCAGATAAAATTCTGCTACTGGGGGATTGAGCAATGAGCATGTTTTAAAAAATATATATTAGTACATATATATAAGAGTAGTATTAAAAATAACTAGGATTTATGAAGGATCCATTTAATGACTGTGTTATAAGTATACAAATATTTAAATTTATTTTAAATATAAAGTGAAATATTTAGCATATTAATAAATATAGAAAAATTCAAGAAAATTTTAAATTATACATAAATACCTATCACTAATATCATTTTTACTGTTTTACTAATTGAAAATTGATGACACAAAAACAAAAAAAGGGGAAGGGGATTAGCTAGCACAAACTGCTAATGACAGAGGGGAAGAAAGAATTCGAACAAAAATATTAATAAACAATTGAATATTGATATTAGTGTACCTAGAAATATTGTAATATTCAAAAATTTAAAAATATATACAGTACACTCCCAGAAATCTGCACAGTTTGGAACCAGAGATTGTGCAGATTTTAGAATATTGTGGATTTTGGGTATTTTATTGTTTGCATATTTAAATTAAAATTTTAAAGCCGTAATGCATTAAAAATGACAGTGAAGACATATGAGCAAGCATATAAGACACGTGAAATATTTAAAAATAAATGAAGGCAAGTAAAAAGTATAAATATAGTATACATATAAAATTCAATGTAAGTATTTTTCTTTTCACTTAACAAATTAAAAATTGTTCCATAAGGCAAAATACAAAATTGAGCATATGTAAACATCTGATATAATAACTTTTATTATAAACTTGCAATTTTTATTATAGTTTAGAATTATAGGTAAAGCCAAATGATTTTTTTTTTTTTTTTTTTCAGTATATGAAATCATTTTTTGTTCAAGCACAAATACTACTGGTTTAAAAGAATTTAGATATTTACCTTGAAGATCTGGATCTTGCTTAAAATAAACTTTCTTTAATCTTATTAGATTCAATTTCTAAAATACCACCACTAAAATAAGTTCTACCTCGTTTTTTTTTTTTTTTTCCTTTTCTTGAAAACTATAAATTTCATTGTTTACATTTGTTTTGATGTGTGGATTTCTGGTTTTATTTATGTTGAACGTTTCAACATATACATCAGTTTACAACTCTAAATACAGGTTAAATTATTTATAGAAAAATGAAAACACTCTTTGATTTTTGCTTCAATGTAAAGAAAAAACTGACACGTTTGTGCATTTAAAATTTTGTCCCTGATTATGCAGAAAGTTTAAAATATTTATGAAAAGGCTTTTAAGTAACTTAAAAAATAAATAAATAAAATTTTAATAATATAAAATAATAAAAATCTTACCTTGAATTGAGTCTGTAATATTGCAGGGGATGAAAGCATTTCAGATTACTCCTGAAATTGATCTCTAATATACTGAAAATACAGGTAATTCTTCAGCTGCAACATTTGTTGTATCTAGAAAAGAATATTGTTAATATTAGAAATACAATAAAAATATTACAAGATAAAAACAACTTTTTTTTATATCATGTTTTAAATTTTCTGTTGAATCATATGAATGCTACCAAAGGCAGCGGGGACCTGAAACAGTTGGTTAAAAGTATGAAAAAAAATGCATTTCCACCGTGTTTTGAGCTATTTTTAAATGTCTAGCTAGTCGGGAAGTTAGTAAAATAAATTTTTTGCTGAATCATATCAGTGGTGGATCCAGAACTTCACTTTGAAGGGAGGGGGGGGGGGGCAAAGATTTTTAAAACTGTTATTCTAGACCAATAAAAAATTTACAATTGCAATATTCAATTGTAAATGTCAGTGTTTTTGGGGGGGGGAGCCCCCCCCCTTCAATCCGCCACTGAATCATATAAACGCTACCAAAGGCAGCAGGGTACTGAAACAGTTGGCTAAACGTATTAAAAAAAGTATTGTCACCCTGTTCTGAGCTATTCTGAAAGTTTAAAATGTTTAGCTAGTCGGGAAGTTAAATGATCTTTGAAGCATATGATAAACGCTGCCGAAGGCAGGTGGGACCCGTAACCGTTAGCTAAAAGTATTTAAAAATGCATTTTCACCATGTTCTGAGATATTCTGAAAGTTTCAAATGTCTAGCTAGTCGGGAAGTTACATATTTGTTGAACCACATAATAAACGCTACCGAAGGCAGTGGGGACCCAAAACAGTTGGCTAAAATTATTTAAAAAATGCATTGTAGTCGTGTTTTGAACTATTCTGAAAATTTCAAATGTCTAGCTAGTCGGGAAGTTAGTTAAATAAATTCTTTGTCGAATCACATAAACGCTGCTGAGGGCAGCGGGGACCAGAACCAGTTGACTAAAAGTATTTAAAAAATGCATTGTCACCATGTTCTAAGCTATTTTGAAAGTTTCAAATGTCTAGCTAGTTGGGAAGTTAGTTAAAAATCGATTGCAAGATTTGTACTGGACAAACAAACAAAACAAGAATCGAAGTTAATAAAAACACGGTAAAAAGTCTAAAGACTTTTCACTAAAAAAAGAAAAAGTGAAAAAAAAAAAGAGAAAGAAAGAAAAGATTACCAAATCACCATGAAATTAAATAAGGAAATAAAGAAGTCAATACTTCATTCTTATATAATGTAGCTTGCAAAACAGAAATTTCCTGCCAAATATTATTAAATACAGTTGAATCTTGTTAACATGAATTACTTTTAACATAATGTTTCCATAATAACTTTCAAAATGAAGATTAGTTTAATTACATAAAGATTAGTTACCGAAGCAGGTACAAATTTTTATCCCCTTTAAGATTCACGTTAACAAGGTTCGACTGTATAACATTTATATAACTATATATCATTTCTCTTGCCTTTTCAAAGTTTTAATTTTTATTTTAAAAACTTTCACTGTTTTATTGATACTTAATTTCACATACTCAGGAAAAATATCTACTTTTTATCATATATTATATTTTATCTGCTGTTTTCCCATTTAATATGTATCTAACAGGGGTCTGTCCAGAGGTAAAACTGGGTCTGTTAAAGGACCCTTCACAAAATTTTATACATTAAAAAAGGATCTTTCACAGATTTTTTTTATCCTCAAACAGGACCCTTCACAAAAATTTTTCTCGTAAAAACAGACATTTGATAAATTTCTTTTACTTTGAAACCTAATTTTCTACGGAGCGAAAGGCCACTTGAGTAATCGTATGTGCTTTGCTGTATTTCCCCCAAACAGCTGCTATTCAATTTCTAATTTATGAAAGGTTTCTGTGTGTATGTGTGAGTTTAATTCTACAAAAGTGAACTTTCATTGTCTAAAATGATTGCAAAATTACCTTTAAAAAAAAAAAAAAAAAAAAAAAGAGAGAGAGAGAGAGAGAAAAGTTCGGCCAAAGTTAGCCAAAAAGTTCAGTAGGACTTGATTTTTATATTACAGGGATGAGATTAGCAAAAATACAAAAAAGCTGAAACTGTACGCAAAGACAAGACGTTGAGATTAAACATTAGAATTTTGATGACAAAATCTATTATATTAGAGTAATAAATATTTATTTTAACCTTAAATGTATAAAAAAAAAGAAGAAATGCACATTAGAAACATAACAAAAGCTAAAAAAAATTTAAAAGCTGAAAAGTTAAATGTACAAAAAAGCTGAAATCATCTGAAAAATCTCATCCCTGATATTACTATTTGATTCACAAAATTATGTGTAGATTTTTCACAATTTCTCAATAACAGGTCTCTGTCTGAAAAGTCTAGACAGACCCCTAATCTGCTTATAAAATAATAATAATTAAAGATGCATGCAATTTAAATGTTTCAGACACTTTATTATTGAATTTAGCTATATATCAGATTTGACAGATAAATAGGAATAGGCATACTGTAACATTGTTGGTATTACAGTATCCTCCTAAACATATTTATTAAACTTCATTTCGATAAAAGCATATACTACTAAATGAAATAACAAACAGAAAAGAAAATGTCTCATAACTTAAATTCTTTAACAGCAATTGCTGAAATATCACAAGAAAACGTTTCTTAAACTTTTATTTGATTGTACAATGTAATGTATAAGCATTTTATACATTACTTGTCTACATTAAATTACTTCTGGAAGATAATACTAAACTTTATGCACACGCAACAACGATTAAACAATGAACTAATTATTTACTGATTTTTTTTTTTTTTTTTTTTTTAAATTGTGCAAAATGTTATACTTTGATTAACAAGACTCCCTTATTTGTATGCATGCATGTTTAATCCTTAATTATTAACAATCAGTTATCGTATTAATCATCTCTGAACAAAAGGAAATAAATATCACTTACCAAAATGACTTCCGTCTCGATTGCTTCATATTTTTGAAGAAATTCAAAAAAGCACACAAGCATCAATTATTTATGGCGCGGCGTTTACTTCTAGTTGCTATAATCATCTCTGAACAAAAGGAAAATAATGTCACTTTTAAAATTTTACACTGTTATGGTGGGATCATCGATTGATATATCCATTACGCAGTTTCAAAGTAAGCTTCCGGCATTGCAAACAACGCCATGTTTTTGTTTACAATCCGTGAACTGCGATTACAAGGGAATTGTGGGTAAAAGACCGGTTGCCAAGAGGATCGTCTCTTATCCTAGTAATTTCCTCTTTTGACCAGGGAGTTGAACTTTATTAAAACTGAATTGTAAATGGGATCTAAAAGTTTTTCCTTGCGAGGAGTCCGCCATAACTGTAGTCGTGATGCATGCTGGGTAGGTTGTTTTGCACATGCTCTCGCAGCAGAGATTAAGACACTACCGTTACGTGACTGAAATTAAGACACTTGTCGTGTCTTAATTCTTTTTAAGACGCTTATGTGACTGATTTTAAGACACGTGAATTTGCAGTGTATATTTTAAGACACATAACTGACTGAAATTAAGACGGCATCGTGTCTTTCTTATATTTTAAGACACATAAGTGACTGAAATTTTTTCGTTTAAGACACTTTGATGTCTTAAATCTATTTTAAGACGCTTATATGACTGAATTTAAGACACGTGAATTTGCAGTGTAATTGATAATCTAACTTTAAAAAATGAGATATTTAATTATTTTTTATGTAAATTTAAAAATACAATTTGTAAAATATAACAAAATATTTCATTAGACGAGCTAATATTTCTCATTTCTTGACTTTAGATTCATCTCTACAAAGCAACATTAATGAACCCAAAAATAAGTTATATCTTAACTTTCTTAATTATTTATAAATTTTATTATATATTTTAATAACTTATTTATATTTTAACCCGTTAATGCCTGAAATAATTTTGAAAAATGTATTTTGATGAATATTTCAATTTTAAACTAATATAGACAACTGAGAATGAAATATTTTAAATTAAATACTCTTCTAATAGTTTTAAACTAGCAGGCTACGCCCGCTTCGCTGACCACTATATTTAAACGAATCTCCAAAAGAATTGGGTCATTATTTATTTTTCACATCACATTATAAATAAAAACTAAAATAATTACATTGGAATCGCTCTAGACCTCGCATCGGGTACTCGCTGACTACGGCAGCTCTTTCTCTGGCCGCACTGTATCGGGAGCAGGTTCCCACTGCCTGCAGAAATCTCTTTCCTATGTATTTCAATATGGGTATTTATTGACGATAGGTGGATCTGCCATTATTTAAGAACTACGATTTTAAAGATAACTGTATCTCAGCGTCTATTAAATATTTTAGTTTTTGAACCAAGTATTTTATTGCTCATGCTATTTACACTGTATTACAATTTGATTCCGACCAATATAATGAAATAAAATAAAAAGTAGATTTTCTTTTAGAAGGAATTAAATACATAAAAAACAAATAAATTCCAATCAGTTTAATCCTTTCTACTATATACTACCATTATTTCCTGACAAATACTATAAATTAGGGGGAAAAAAAAAAAAAAAAACTTTTAAAGAAATTAAATTAACAAATGAAAAATAATTGTTGTTATACTACAAAAATTATACATAAACATAACTGTTATAAATACGTTTTTAAATTTTAAATTTAATATATTTAATTTTTTCTACTGCATTACCATTTTATTTTCAATAAATATAATAAATTAAAAAGAGAAAAAAGATTCGCCCTCAAATAAATGTATTAAATCTTATACTATTAAGTGAGCAATATTTGTATATATATTTCACTGTTCTCGAAAACGGTAGCTCGGACAGTCACGAGATTTAACACAAAGGTGCCCCCCGAAGGATCATTGTGCACATCGAAGTCAGAATTTCAAATTTCTGTTTAGTTTTCTTTTAATTAATAAAAATATGAAAATAATAAGCTAATAATAGCAAAAAATTAGCCATTTAAATTTAATCCGTAATTTAATTGTTGCGAAAAAAAAAAAAAAAAAAAAAAAAATACGAGTTTTTTTTTTTTTTTTTTCAGTCACGAGATTTAACACAAAGGTGCCCCCCGAAGGATCATTGTGCACATCGAAGTCAGAATTTCAAATTTCTGTTTAGTTTTCTTTTAATTAATAAAAATATGAAAATAATAAGCTAATAATAGCAAAAAATTAGCCATTTAAATTTAATCCGTAATTTAATTGTTGCAAAAAAAAAAAAAAATAAATAAATAAAAAAAAAAAAAAAAATACGAGTTTTTTTTTTTTTTTTCAACAGGAAAATAAATACATTTATCTAAACATGAACAATACTACACACTACTGATCGCAGAGCTTCCAAATTTGGCATATAGGTACCTCGGACACCGCAGGTGTGCACCTCATCGAGATTTTTTCGAATTTCGAATCTGAATTTTTTAAATTAATGTTTTTTCGATTTTAAACATTGGCTTTTATGTTTCATTTTTCATGAATTTATTCTTCGATTGTAATCGTCTGCGTATCTTAGCAGCGGCTATATTATCCAATTTATTGTTTATTTAATACATTTATTTGAGGGCGAATCTTTTTTCTCTTTTTAATTTATTATATTTATTGAAAATAAAATGGTAATGCAGTAGAAAAAATTAAATATATTAAATTTAAAATTTTAAAACGTATTTATAACAGTTATGTTTATGTATAATTTTTGTAGTATAACAACAATTATTTTTCATCTGTTAATTTAATTTCTTTAAAAGTTTTTTTTTTTTTTTTTTTTTCTAATTTATAGTATTTGTCAGGAAATAATGGTAGTATATAGTAGAAAGGATTAAACTGATTGGAATTAATTTGCTTTTTTATGTATTTAATTCCTTCTAAAAGAAAATCTGTTTTTTATTTTATTTCATTATATTGGTCGGAATCAAATTGTAATATAGTGTAAATAGCGTGAGCAATAAAATACTTGGTTCAAAAACTAAAATATTTAATAGACGCTGAGATACAGCTATCTTTAAAATCGTAGTTCTTAAATAATGGCAGACCTACCTATCGTCAATAAATACCCATATTGAAATAGATAGGAAAGAGATTTCTGCAGGCAGTGGGAACCTGCTCCCGATACAGTGCGGGCAGAGAAAGAGCTGCCGTAGTCCGCGAGTACCCGATGCGAGGTCTAGAGCGATTCCAATGTAATTATTTTAGTTTTTATTTATAATGTGATGTAAAAAATAAATAATGATCCAATTCTTTTGGAGATTCATTTAAATATAGTGGCCAGCGAAGCGGGCGTAGCCTGCTAGTAAAAAATAAATTGCATAATATAGCCGTTGCTAAGATACGCAGACGATTACAATCGAAGAATAAATTCATGAAAAATGAAACATAAAAGCCAATGTTTAAAATCAAAAAAGCATTAAGTTGAAAATTTCAAATTCGAAATTCGAAAAAACCTCGATGAGGTGCACATCTGCAGGGTCCCAGGTACCTATATGCCAAATTTGGAAGCTCTGCGATCAGTAGTGTGTAGTATTGTTCATGTTTAGATAAATGTATTTATTTTCCTGTTGAAAAAAAAAAAAATAAATAAATAAACTCGTATTTCTTTTTTTTTTTTTTGGCAACAATTAAATTATGGATTAAATTTAAATGGCTAATTTTTGCTATTATTAGCTTATTATTTTCATATTTTTATTAATTAAAAGAAAACTAAACAGAAATTCGAAATTCTGACTTCGATGTGCACAATGATCCTTCCGGGGACACCTTTGTGTTAAATCTCGTGACTGTCCGAGCTACCGTTTTCGAGAACAGTGAAATATACAAATATTGCTCATACTTAATAGTATAAGATTAACAACCTGTCCTCATTTGAGGACATTTAGTGTTCTAGCGAAAAATCTTCCAGATAAAAAAAAACTTTGAGCTAACAGATTAATTTTCTATGATATGCTGACAAAGACCTTGAAAGTAAAGTATTATAATATATATTATTCAACTTGATTTAAGTTAATATATTTGCGCAAAAAGCAAATATAGGTGCGATGAATGAAAAATCATAAAATAACTATCCGAATTACGAAATAGTAATTAATAGTAGAAACATAAAACTCTCTGTTATCATTTAGAGTGACGCTATAAACTGTCACTAAAAAGCAGAAATCATTCCAACAAACCCTCCAAAATATACATGCCATTTTATTAGCTGTCCTCAAATGAGGACGCTGGGCGTTAATGGGTTAATTATTTATACAAGTACAGCCTTATGACTGGTGTATGAATTGTAAATATTTAATTAGTGTATAATTCTTTGATTAATATTATATACATATTCTAGTTCGCCTTTGCCCACCTAGTGGTTGATATTTCAAAAAGAAAATATTTCCTTGTTTATTTAGCTCTCATACCAGTTTATGTCATTTAGCATTGACTCATATGATATTTAAAAAATAATAGCATAGTTTACATTGTTCTGTTTAAAAAGCCCTGAAGGCTCCAAAAAGTTTTTAAAAAATAATAACATTTTAATTTAACTACATATAATCAGTTAAATACAATTCAAGACTGCTGTCACTGCTTGTTTTAATGAATTGTACCCACTAAATGTAAAAAAAAAAGATAAAAAAAAAATAAGTGAAAGTATTAAAATGGTAATGAAAATATGAATTTTGTTAATGGGTAAAGTGTGAAAAAATTTTCTTGATTCAAATGATATTTTTTAAACCTAAGTAAAAATTTTTTAGGATATCCTTCCTTAATTCCTTATTATTTTTTTAATTTTGATTAGAAACTATGAGTAAAGTTTTCTTTCTCTTAATACATTGCTTCAGTTATACGTCATATTTCCTATTAAATTATCCTTTTCCAAAATTATTTTTTGTGTTCAATAACGTGAGTAAAATTTTGCTTTATTTCAATACATTATTGTAGCTACAAAGTCAAAGTCTGAAGTTGAGTGGCTCATACTACCGCATTTATGATTGTTATAAAATTACTTCTTATTATGAAGATACTATGTTGAATAAAATGTTGGTAATAAATGCCTACATGGATTTTTTCTATAGAAATAGAATATTATTTTTATTTTTATAATTTAAGTAAAATGATTGATAGTGTGGATATTGTGCATATATATACACACACATACACATAATAAAAAACAAATGTTGTGCAATAATGTATGAATACATAATAAAAATCATTAAAATCAAATAAATCTTGATTTAAATAAAAAAAATCCGAGTTAAATAAAAAAAATCGATTTTTTTGAAAAAAAAAATAAAAAAAATCAACAACCCTGGTTTACACACATAAATATTTTTCAGGATGAAATTATTGTGAAAAGAAATAGATAGTAAATGCGATTGCCGTAGTGTTAGAGCATTATACACAAGCCAAGTGTTAACAGAATGATAAAGCTGGCATTTCGCCTTTTGTTTTTAACAGCAAATACTTTAGCGATGCGCAAGGCTTAAGGACTTAATCCTGAGCCAGCTAATTAATTAATCAAATCAACATCCATTTCCTGTGTTTGAATTTAGGAAGGCTTTTTTTTCTAAATTGACATTATGAATACGAGTGCCTGATATTCAGTGTTATCCTTTATTATTGTGTTGAAGTACACTGGCGTCCTAATTTAAAGCAACAAATTGTTTTCTCGTTTTTTTTTTTCCCCTCATAATTTTTAAACAAATGAATATATGAACTTAAAATTTGGATGGCACGTTTGTTATCCTATCATTAACCATTTTCTCATATAATTTTAATATAAACGTTAATAATTAAAACATAGAATTTTTAAACTGATATTAATGCAATTTCCCCTAAGCTTTGGAAGGAATGAAAAATTTAAGCAATTTTAGGAAAGAAAATTAAACAAATAGGTAAAGATACACATCCCCTCAAATGCAAAATTAAAACTGGATTTAAAGAAGAAAAAGAACGGGGAATATAGGGAGGAAAATCCAGTAATTTATCATTTGGAAATGTGCATATTCACCTTTCTGTAATGCATCCTTAACACGCTTTCTTAAGTAGTTTTCTTTCCTAACTTTTTTAAAATTTTCATTTCTTCCAAAACTTACATTTCATGAAAACTGAATAAATACCAGTTTGAAAAAAATATTCTGCTATATAATATTCGATTCATGATTCGATAACGAATATGCCATCCAAGTTATATGTTCATTTGTTTAAAAATAATGCTCAAAAATAGGTTGTTGCTTAACCCGTTAGCGCTCAGTGTCCTCATTTGAGGACAGCTAATAAAATGGCACTTGTATTTTTTGTGGTTTCCTGGAATGATTTCTGCTTTTTAGTGACAGTTTATAGCGTCACTCTAAATGATCCCTGAAAATTTTATGTGTCTACTATTAATTATTATTTCATGATTTGGATAGTCATTTTATGATTTTTCATTCGTCGCACATATATTTGCTTTTTGCACAAGTATACTAACTTAAATCAAGTTGAATAATAGTATATATTATAATACTTTACTTTCGAGATCTTTGTCAACATATAATAGTAAATTAATCTGTTATCTCAAAGTTTTCTTGCCAGAACACAAAACGTCAATAAATGAGGATAGGCTTTAAATTTAAAACTATCAAAAGAATTGTTTAAGTTAATATATTTTTCTGTCTGTTGTCTTTATTAATTTAGAAGTGAAATAGTCAGCTAATAATATTTTGCAAAATTAATTAATTCGGGCATTAACGGGTTAATGTTGTATATAGTGATATATTACCACCAGTGATACAATTAAAATGGGCCATATCATCAAAGTGACTGATCTTATAGGATTATTTGTTTATTTAACACGAATTAATGAACCGAACGAATGCACGATGTTTTGTTAAAGTATTATAAGATCTTTTGTTAATATATATATATATATATATATATATAATTTCATTATGAAATATGTGTCAAAGAAGTACATTGATAAACGTTTTTTATAATTTTTAAAACTATTCAAAAATTGTATAAAATTTCTGAAAGTGACATTCAATTTTAATAACGTATTGTATTTTATCGAAAAATAGGTTTAGCTGAAACAAATCTGCGTGGTATCATGAGAAATTAAATTGAATAAAGTGCTACATTCAATGAACATTTAATAAAAGCTCAAATAACGGGTTTTCCTGTAAACACGAAAATGACCAAGAAGGTTTATATATATATATATATATATATATATATATATATATATAGTAAGTAGAGTTAACCCCGTCCTTCTCGCTCCCGTGATATTCACGGGCAGTGACCACGCCCCACGTGTATTTTTCCTTTAACATTTTAGGGTACATGGAAGCATCAGCCAGTACCAAACTATATATAATGTATTTGAAAATATGTACAGAATAAATTTATATATTATTCATATATTTATTTTCAATCTATTTTTTTTTTTTAATTAGTCAAAAATGTGGACTTCATTTAAAAAAAAAAAAAAAAAAGAGCACTAACTTTGACTTGTATCTTTTGCACTTTCGCCCATAAATGTTTAATTCAAAGATTACTATTTATATCGTACTTTGGATCCATAAAATACGGTGATCACTTTAAGTATTCCCGGATTTCTCACATAATTGTTTTTAATGTTCTGTTTGACCCAGAAATCTTTAATTTGACTTTCAGTATTCAAAATTATAAATTGAAACCCTAAATAAATAACTTTAGTAATTATCTCTGTTACTCTTTCGTGTAAACAATTTTTTTCCCATGAGGCAATTTTCTTTAGCTGTGTCTTGCCATCATAGTATTCTTATAATAATGTTTCAGTAAATACTGAAACAATGTGAAAATATTCAATATGAATAGTATGAAAATAACCACAACTTTTACTGGAGTTTCATTTTCCTGTCTTCTCAACTCATCCGCCTTCTGTCAGTTTTCGTAATTTCTCTTTTCCGTATCTTGACATTTTTATATTATTGACGGTAGATGGCGCAGTTGTATGTAGGCTGTGACTGAAAAAAAAAAAAAAAGATGCAAAATCTTTTTCCTTCTCTGTGTTTTATTTTTATCAATCACTCTTATCGGATGTGTTGACTTGAGAAGTTTGCAAAAGAATATTTTTATGACCCTTTTTCTTACGCTTTTGCGATATTTAAAAAAATTCAATTTTAAGATTTAAAATAAGCTTCTTTTCTCGTGATTAGTTATTTAAGCAGAGCTACGTAATCTTTTCTTTCTTTTTTATATAAACCCTTTTTTTTTACAGTATTTGAGTGTATGTTTGTTTTTAGTTGAGCATAAAAAAAATTAACATTAAGACGTGATTGTTAATTTAATAAAACTAGTGGTCGCCCAGTGGTCGAAATTCGACCATAATTAATTAAAATTATAAGTTTAAATGTTAATTTATTTCTGGGCGCTCTTGAATTAGATATAGTTGGTGCATTATGAGTCATATTCATATGCCACCCAGTATCACCATTTGGAAAAAGTAGTGGATAAAGGATCTAATGATGAATCCAAAACTGAGATATTTTTAATGATACCATTAACTTTTGAAAATGAAATCATATTTCGTTCAAAAGGTGGCTCACCATCAACTGTACTAAATATTACTGCTACATCAGTTTGAACTGCATCATTGAAACGGCGTAGATCTAAATCATGATTTACTTTAATGAGCATACAAATTTCTTTATTTTGATTTTCAACTCTTTGACAATGATGTTTCATTGCAATGAATGACCGAACAAAAGGATTACTGCGTTCCAATTCGAGAGAAATTTCGCGCATTATGTTGTTGTTACATGTTTGATTAAAACGTTCTTGTAATCTATAATTGATAGCAGTGTCAACATCATAAAAATATAATTGCGCATAACATGGTGAACGACCATGTGCAGCAGTCATTGGACCCGATCTGTGATAAAAAAACATCATGTATTTTGAAATGATACACTCCACTTGTAACTGCCTCGGATACTTGAGCTTCTGAGCTAACCATAGCAAATGATGAATTGTATTTGCGAATATTTTCAAAATAATTTTTTGACTTAATTTTTATTGAAGGTTCATTTGAAATAAGTCCATCATACAATGATTTAAAATATTCATTTTGACTTAAGGGCGGTAATATTGCTTTACCCTTATGACAACATGAAGTGAATGCAGTTCTGTCACCTAAAGTGACTTCAGATTCAAAATGTTTCGCATTGCAAAACCTGCATTCCAAATCCATTAATCCACAATCATAACTATAAAAAACTTTTGGAATGACATTTCGTGCACATTTAAATTTATCTGTCAAATTCACTTCTTCATTCTGTATAATATTAACACTATTTGTATTTTCATTACTATTATTATTATGTGTCCGCAAATATAGATTCCTTCTTCTTTGTCTCTCACTCCGACCCGTTAATGTTCTATGTCGAGGCATAATAAAAGTAGAAAAAAACTTTCATCGTCAGTAGAAAAAATCGTTATTTTTTTTTTATTTTAGGTTGATTTCTTTAGAAACTGATCTATACAAATTGAATGAGTTGAGTTGAGTTGAGTTGATTAATTAGTATATATATAATGCAAAACTTGTGTGTTTTTAAAAAATATTAGCATTCTGCGATAACTCTTTCAGATGAAACTGGCTATTTAAAAAATAACTCATTGTTATTAACTTTTATTATTGTTATTAACATATTAACTTTTTATTATTAATTGAAATTTCAAAATTTTGGCAACAGTATAAAAAAATGAAAATGCTAATTTTAATCTGGAAATAAAACCCGATAATATAGGCTTTGAATTGCACCTTTGTCGTTTCACAAATGTTCCAATTTCTCGTCTTTGTCGTATTTTTAAAAAATATTAGCATTCTGCACTTCTTCTGTATATAAACTATAAGTGTGCGAAATTTCATAATCCTCCGTCCGCGCAATTTTCGTAAAAAGGGGTACAAAGTTTTTGCTTCACGTATTAATATATAGACTAGTGGTCGCCCAGTGGTCGAAATTCGACCATAATTAATTAAAATTATAAGTTTAAACATTATTAAGGTTCTATTGTTAAAGACTATACTTCTATAATCACAGATTTTGCCAAGGCTACACTGTTAATTTACCTAGTTTTTTCAAAAAATTATATGAAATTTAAATAAAAAAAATCCAAAAAATGATTAAAATAAAGAATGCCTTTTTTTAATTTTTTTTTATTGAAACAAAAAGACATGCGATTAAAAAAAAAAGTGCTGTCCATTGAACTTGACATACATATTTCGATAATTTAATTAATGTTACAAAACTTCTCTGTAAACGATGTTTTTTGTAAAAACATATTAACTTTTTATTATTAATTGAAATTTCAAAATTTTGGCAACAGTATAAAAAAATGAAAATGCTAATTTTAATCTGGAAATAAAACCCGATAATATAGGCTTTGAATTGCACTTTGTCGTTTCACAAATGTTCCAATTTCTCGTCTTTGTCGTTGTATTTTTAAAAAATATTAGCATTCTGCACTTCTTCTCTATATAAACTATAAGTGTGCGAAATTTCATAATCCTCCGTCCGCGCAATTTTCGTAAAAAGGGGTACAAAGTTTTTGCTTCACGTATTAATATATAGATGATAGACTTTCATTATTCATGAGTGTAAAGTATTACTTACGTTTTTCTGTATTGTTTTGACTATATGATAATAAAGAGCTTTAAATAAAATGTTGAATTTCATTTAAAGTATTTTTTTTTTTAAGCAAATCTCTCGCACAATAAACTCATTATTAGATGGCATTCATTCGAGTATTATAGCTATGAGACTATGAAAGATTAAGAGGTGAAGATCGCTATTTCCCCTTTCAATATTTTATGATTTTTAAGGGACAAAATTGTAAAAAGTGATTTAGGGCATTGAAAATTGGTATATTTAGGTTTTGGGATGTGGTAAATCGATTGCGAATACTTCCGAAAGTGTTTTAAATTAACAGGGGACGTAAGATGCACTCGGCACGTGTCTGTATACGCTAAACAGTCACGGGTTTGCGCTGCCGAAGGCAATGGGGTCCCGGTGCAAGTTCTTTCCCTAACACAGATTAATTTTTTCAGACTTAAAAAAAATATACAATTTTGAGAATTTATTAATTATTGTGATTCACTAATGATAGTGATTCATTAATGATAGTGATTCATTTTAAAATAGTTCGCCCGCTAGTTTAATAATTTTACCTGTTTTTTCTCATATTTGAAAACTGGTAGACGGGAAGTACTGGTATTGATCCCAGGTCGCGCGCGTCGATTTAGCTGTTCGGAATTTTCAGTGGTTTTCTCCCAAATTCACGTAAATACAGGCTAGGGCCCCTTAAAAAGACCCTCCACGAAAGGCATTCCACCCATAGACCTTGGACCCTAGCGTAGTCAATCTTTCTTAACTTACACAACCATAACCTCATATTTGATTTACTTTGTACAGTTAAATGTATGTTGAACTTAGTTTGAAGGGGAAATGCATATTTGACATTATTTAAACAATTTTTAGCGAGTGGCAAAACTTTTGGAAATATTCACAATTCTCTAACGTCATTCTAGTCTTTCAATAACGTCGCCTGGAAAATTAAATTTGTTGCCATCATTATTAGTAGGGAAAAAAAAAACTATTCTGTCATTGAAACTTTCTACTCTTTGGGCTAAATTGATTGCGTGCCTTAGCAGTGAATGGAGTAAAAATGCACCGTAGTTACGTTGAAAAATGATCGTATCCCATTTACTTTATTGCCGATGTTTCTTCAAATAGATGGTACATATTTTATGATCTGGACCGCTTTTTTTTCACTTTACTGCCTTCCCTTATCGTGATGTGTGAAATTTCGAATATTGAATAAACATGTTGAAATACTTCTTATTAAAATTTTGCTTGTTATTATTAAGTATAAAATAAAATAATTTCTGGAGATAAAAGTAATAAAAAAGTTTGATTTTTAAACGATATATATCATTTGCCGGTTTTCGAAGCAAGTTAAAGCTCAAAAATAAAAAATTAAAGGGTCTCTAGAAAAAATACTGTCGTATATATATTTCAAATAAATTGTGGGAAAACTTATTCTATACAGTAATATTTCCGATTGGTTTGTTCGAGCTCTAACTTATGTAAATGTACTTTATTTGTTAAAATATCCAAATCGATTATTATGGTTTTTATAAAAAATGATATATAGTATAATATTTATATTTTATGTCTAAAATTATTCCATATTCGTTTTAATGATGCTGAACTCTTACAAGCAAAACTAAATTGATATATGTTATAAAAATTGTCGTTAGGATAAAGTTCTCTGTGGGATATATTTCGTGTGTTTATTTTACTGGAGCATGATGGGGAAAAAAAAAAAAAAAAAAACTGAATGCATTACAGTTTATGGGTATTTGTTTGAATTGTGTCACTTCGTGTGATGTATTTTTCCTAAAGGGAAGGTCCATTAATTCTACTTTTATTTATGTAAAATTGTTAGATTCATTAAATCTTTCTTTCTTTTTTTTTTTTTTTCAATAGATGTACGCATGTTTCGGATGTCCGGAACTCTGTAATAAGTCTTTATTGTATTTCTGTATTGAAAGTCTGAAGCACGAGATTTCACAAAACTTTTTAATTTATTTTAATTTGAGGCATGGCATTTTACCAAACTTCTTATTAGCGATGCAAGAGAAATTATGCGAATTCTTTTCTTTTTCTTCTTCATTTTTTTTTTTTTTTTTTTTTTTTAAGAATATTGATCAAAATGCTGCAGTGGCATACCGTAATTTTTATTTGACATATATTACCTTCATTGCAGTATTTGAGCTTTTGTGATAAAAGAAATTCCTATTCAAGAGTGCATTCAAATTTTGATGCATAATATGATTTTTATATGTAAATCAATCCTCTTTTAATCTTCTTAATAGCACCTAATAAGGATGTTGTTATGCTAAACATTTAGTGATGAATACTACAGCTCTGTCTCAGATTCTATTGGATAAAAGCAAAACTAATTTGTACCCAATACCCACACGACTGGGATTAACACGAATAATCTTATGAAGTATATTTGCATCTTGAATTGTTATCCATAAAGAACTATGTAATAAGCAAAAATACTTTAAAAGTTCTTTTCTCTTGAGTACATTTAACCCAGATCCGGATCATCTTTACCCCTCTCTGGATTTATCTTCGATCTTATTTTAATGGTTTTCTCCAAAACTCGTGTAAATACGGGCTGAGACTCCTTAGAAAGATCCCCACAGAGGACATTCCACCTATAGGCCTAGGACCCTAGCGTACAAACCAACCATTGATCTGATTTTATTTATTTTTTAAGGCAGCGCTATCTGATGTGGATGTTTATTAGCTCCACGTTATGGGAGGGATTGTTGGCTAAGACCCTACAGCGAGCCATTAATCCATTTTTTTTTTTTTTTTTTTTTTTTTTTTTGGCAGCGCTATCTAATGTGGATGTTTATTAGCTTCACGTCATTGGAGGGGTATTGGCTAAGATTTCTACAGCTTCACGTTTTAAGGCCTATTGAGAATGAATTTCCATAATTAACTAGTCTTTGGATATTTACAAATCGAATTTTTATATTTTCATTTGGGTTAGCTTTGGTTAGGGCTGTGTTTTTTTTATTGTTTATGATGCCATTTTGGTGTTCTTTAATCTTTTTTTTTTTTTTTTAATTTTTCTTTTTGTCATTCCTCTATAAACACGTGTAATATTTTCTTCGTTTTGGTAATTAATTTGATAAGCTGTAGAAATCTTGGCCATGAGCGTGCTTGTAATGACGTGGAGCAGATGAACATCAATAATTTGATGGTGCTGCAAAGAAAACGTAAAACTGGAGAAGAATCGAGAGAGTAATCATGAAGATGATCGAAAATACTCAAGAATTAAAGGGGAAAAAAAAAGGTGTTTTTGTTTAAATTTATTGTGTATTTGTATGTTATATGCGCCGCCGATTGTTATTATTTTTTTTTTCCCGCAGCCCCCCCCCCCCCACTCTCTTTTGTTGTTGTTGTTGTTGCCACGTTTTTTGAAATCTCTGTAAATTCTGAAATATTTATTATGCTTTATGTATCCTCATTAAAAATATTTGATACCCCCCCCCCCCTCCCCCCACAAAAAAAAAAAAAAAAAAAAAAAAAAAAAAGGTGTAAAGTTTATTTTTTGAAAATAATTATGTTCATGAAGTTAATAATCTGAAACAGGAGATACGATACTAAATCCTATATTTTTCTCAGTAATGACACGAGCTATATGCCATAACAAATCGATAACCATTTCTTTTGAAAAGTTGTCCTATTTCAAATCTCAAAATTTGGATTTTTCTTATTAAAAAAAAAAAAAAAAAGAAAAGAAAAGAAAGCTGCCTTATCACTTACAGAAAAGAGCTTTTCCTTCAATTTATTTTTATCGTTTATCACAATCTCATTTTCGTCTTCTCATTATCGACGAAAGACCGGCCGATGTGTAAATAAATCTGAAAAATGATGCTACGTCGATTGCTGTTCTTTGGCTGACTACTATCAATCAAGCTTCTTATCGTCTGCTAAGAGCAGTTTATAATCGACTATTTTTGCGCCAAAAACTCCGGATTATTTTCGTTTCGTAGTTTTCCCCCATTATTTTTGATTGTGATCCTTTTTAAATTATCCTCTTGGTCAAATATTTTCTTAACGTGATTTATTAAATATTGTTTTATTTTCTTCGCTTTTATGCTATTATTTATCAGATTATACAATATGCATTTCCTTGTTTATTCACTTTAATTTTTAAAAAGAAAGAACGGACGGCATTAGATGGATCTTAATAATCGTCGCTAGTAATACAAGCGAGAGAGAGATTGTGTAGTAATAGTAAGATCAATTTTTGATGAAAAATAATGAAAATTTGAAATACTATTACCATTGTTTTCTCGATAAATCATTTAGAATAAAATGTGTTCCGTTCCTTTTAATCTAGCATATTTTTTGATAACCATTATTTTATTTTCTGAATCTCAGGAGTCTATCCATCCAAAAATTGGAACCCTTTAAATGAACCTTCCCAAAATTCCACGTCATAAAAAAGGACGCCCTCTACTCTATTCAAATCTATAAAAAGGGCCGTTTCACAAAATTCAAATCCTTAAAATGGGACCTTCACAAAATGTTCATAAAAATGGCTTTTTTACAAAATTTTGTTTTTGTATTTATATTTTTATAATTTTTTCCACATTTCCAGTAATATTTCAGGGTTCTCATTAGAGGGTGGGATTGCGAGAATCTCGCAATATTTTGAAAAATCACACTCAAAAATATATCATAATGGGGATTTTACCCCAATTTTTTCACATTGCTCATTGAGTATTTCATCAGGTTTTTTTTTTAGTTCAGTAGGGTAATACAGTGAAACTTGAATAATTCGAACTTGTTTAATTCGAAATTCTGGATAATTAGAGTTTTTTACTCGGTCCCTTGAATTTTGTATTAAAATAATGTTAAAAAATCGTGGATAATTCGAATTCTATTTTGGATAATTCGAATTTTTCATATGATTAACTTTAAAATCTTACAGTAAAAAATTTTCCCAAGATTTTTTCAGCTAAAATACATTATTTATTTTAATAGTATTTCAAAATAAGGATAAGGAAATACACGAAAAGCCCCTACGTAGTGCATCAGAAGATATGGTGCATATACATGCAGAGCTGCCAACCTAATCTGGCAAATTGTTTGTACCGCCCCTTTTTTTACACCAGTATATTTTTAGAGTATTTGTTTTCTTAATTCATCGTAAATATATTTGAATAGAATTACTCTAAAAATTAAGTGGTGTAGAAAAAGGGGCATTACTAACAATTTGCCGGATTAGGTTGGCAGCTCTGTACATGAACTTCGAGGGTTTTTTGAATTGAAAGTCATGTCTGATGTAGAAGATTCTATTTTTATATCAACTGATAGATTCAAATCATATGCTATGACAAAAAGATTGTACTTGAAGAAGCAATAAAAAATATCTGACTATTTTTTTTAAAAAAGTGTTGAATAATTAAGCTCGTAAAAAATATTGATTTAATGGGAGAAGGTGGGGATGTAGTAGTTTTCTTAGATGTAAAGTTTATATGTTAAATCTTTGATCGTAGAGTTTTAATTTTTGTAATTTATCTCTTCTTTTTGACAGAATAGCATGCTTGCCAACATCCTAATTAATATTCTGTAGTGTTGTTAGTCCCGCCCTGTTTTTCACGCCAGTAAATTTTTAAAGTAATATTTTGCAAATGCAATTACGATTAAATAAGAAGAAAAATACTCTGAAAAGGTTACTGGTGTGAAAAAGAAGGCGGGGCTAACAATACTACGGAATTTTAATTAGTATGTTGGCAAGTATGAAATACAGGGCCCGACTAACAAAATTTTGTGCCCAGGGCACTTTCAATTTTTAGTGCCCCCCCCCCCCCCCCCACACACACACACAAAAAAAAAAAAAAAAAAAAAAAGCCCCTATTATTATACTACGATTTATAGCAGGCGAGGCAGACTGACTGGAAAAAGTATTTGAACAAAAAAAATTATCTGTTTCTGTTTTTGGCTTTAATAAAATTACTTCACTCAGCCAAATATAGGTGCTGCCGGATTATAAGTTTCCGGATTATCGATGCTTCACCGTACGTTAATTGTAAAGTTTCATGTATTTCAAGTGGTATGATGTACAGTATCAATCAAGATTTTATTTTAAAATTTTATTCATAAAAATAAAACACAGTTGAATTAGAAAACGAAAAAAAAAAAAAAAAACTAGGGGATTTGTAGTTATCTGTTTTTAACTTTTCTAGAATTTCTTGATTTAAAAAAAAAAAAAAAAAAGGAGGGGGGGGGGTATTATGTAATTATTTGAAAATATTTCTTGATTGTAAATATTTGTTAAGAGGATATATGAAGCGTTTATTTTATCAACAAACAAAGTGTGAAGTCTAAAAATTGCAATAATTATACATTAAATAATTTAGGTTATTCCATTTACTGCACTTCTGTCAAACACTCGAGTATTCAAAATCAAATTGAAAATAAATTTTGAAACAGATTAAATGATAACTTGAGCAATTCCTTCTACATTTCTGATGAAAATTTAGATTCTGAACATTGAAGTAGTATCTATCCTTAGCCACAGAAGGGGAAAGAAAATAAATAAATTTCCATTTTTAATATTTATTTTATTATTTTTTTTAATTGCTTAATTTGCAATCGAAATTCTCTAAAAAGAAATTTGCAAAATGTAAATTACGTAATTTATCACTTAAATTTCAAAGATCCCACTTAATTTTTTTTGTTAGAGTGGCAGAATCCCGCTCAGTATTGTTCTCTAGTGCGAAACCTGTATTTCTATATATCAGGCATGAGAATTTTCCGCGGATCCGCGATTTTTCGCTTTTTTGTGATTTTCGTTGATTTCACGATTTTTTATTTTGTTAAAATCAAACTCCAATAATGATCAGTGTTCAAACGCTCCACGAAAAACGATTCTCAATCTTTTTCCATCGAAAATATAAATGTCAATAATCATTTGAAACGTGCTTTATCAGATTCTATAACATATAAAAGAACAGAATTATTCAATATTTCTCACTCATGTAATTTTTTTTGTCTCTCTCCCCCCCCCCCCCCCCAACCATTTCATCTCTAACCATCCCCGATCAAACATTCTTCGGAAAGCCTTTCATTTTTGAATATTTATCCATCCACAACAAAAATGTCAATATTAATTTTAAACTTTCTTTATGATATTCTAGAACCCACAAAGAAGTAAAATTGTGTTTAATATCTCTCACTTTTTTATCCCCCCCTTTCCCATTTTCCACCACCAGTCAATGTTATTAAAAGTTGATTGCTAACTAATTTTTTTTTTTTTTTTTTTTAAACACATGTTTTATTGTGTTGATGTGTTATTCTTTTAGTTTAATTTGTCACTTTTAAAATATTTTGTATAGTTTTTCCTGTGAGCATTATTTTTCATTTGAAATAAATTTTATGAACACATTTGTATAGTTTTCCCCGAACGCGTTATTTTTCATTTGAAATTAATTTTATGAACACGCGTGTTTCCTCTTTTTTTAATTTTTTGCCCTCTCATGCCTGATATATAGTAATGATTACCTTACTCTTGGTTCAATGAAACACAATGAATCTTGATGTAAAGCATTATGCAGTGTGACGACAACTAAAATTAAAGTATTTACAGGATATATTCTTTACCCCACAAAAATACATAAAAATATCACAAAAATATTAATTTTACACAAAAAATGGGTTCCAAAAATGAAATCCAAGATCGACCCCCCTACAAATGATTCAGCGTTGAAACCAAGAACAACTATCTGAATCTATCATCGTACAAGCGATTTTTTTTTTTTTTTTTCAGTTAAAATTATGTCGATATTGTTAGAAAGCTTGCAAAGCATTTAGTCATTAGCATCGAAATATTTACTACAATCGCATGAAAATGATGTAATTTGTATTAACTTTACGTTTTATGATTGTGAAGATTAATAAAATCTAAATCGAATAAAATGCGAATTTTTTTCTGCCCTGGCAGCTCAATGGTAGTATCTGCACATTTTTCGTATTATTCCATTTTTGTATTTATCTTATATTGTTATTTTTATGGTGCAGGCATATTTATCTAGTTTTCGTTACAAATATTATGTACTGTTTTGGCAGTGACACATGTTTGGTTCTAGTGGCATCCACCAGCACATTTCTTGAAATATCTCTGAATGAAACACATTTTTTGTAGATACTGCCACTAACCAGCCCAAGATAGTATTGAGGACACAATGTTATCTGGTTATAATTTACTAAATTCTTGTCGGATTCATTGAATTCTGTTGATTTTTTTCATGGTTGCTATGCTAGTTTCTCCACACCGTTTAAATTATTAGTAACAATAAGCGTAATTTGTTTAATTATTATTATTAATTTAAACACCGTTTATATTATTATTAATAATAGTAAGCCCCTTGTTTTAAAATATTGGTTAGAACAAGATAATGCTGTTAATTTCATGATTACTATACGACTTTGTTAGCTTTATTCCTCCCCCCCCCACACACACGCACGCTTTTCCCCCCTTAATAATTATAAAGCCTAGTTTATTAATTTATCTTTTAATAATAATGTTCTAAACATTAAATATTCATCCATAATACATACATTCGACTCTAAATATTTGTACATAAAAGTTGAAATTTTGTGGTGTCTGATTAAACATGGTGGAAATATTAATAACAAACTTTGTAAAACCTCAGAGCTTTATGGAATCAATTTCCTTTTGTGATTACCATTCCAGGAATTGATGCAGGAAAAAAACTGGAACCTTTTAGTTTTAGCTGCCCTTCCATAAAATTCCACTTTAAGGGCCCCTTCAGTCACAATATTGAAATTCATTAAAACGACCGTTTTTACAAAACTTCATTTTATAAAAATAATCTTTTTTCCCCCTTAAATAACTGTCCGTGATTTTTCAGTATTATTGTTTACTTGATTAAACGAAACATTATTAACTTGATATTAAACATCATATAGAATGGCTGCTGAAAAGGGAGATTTTAGAGGATATTTGTTTTATTATCATTTTCAGAAATATAAATAAAAAATAAAATAAATAAACAACGAATCTTAAAAATTAAAACCTGTATCGACCATTGGTTGTTTCTTTAGCCTCTTAAACCCAGAAAAAATATTTTCTTTATTTCGGTGGGTAAATTTTTGGAATACATTGAAAAAGCCTATAAATTAAGAACAGAGTGAAATCTATTCGTAAGAGAAGGTTTTCAACGCAAGATAAATTTTGCTGCAAACGAAAATAAAAATAAAGGCTAAACGATGTCGTCCTCCGAAAAAGTGTTCTTAATCATTTTTATCATTTATGATGAGATGTTTATTGTAGAGCATAATGAAAAGTGATTTATAGTTCTGGAAATACTTTTTTTTTTTCTTTCTCTGGAGCATCAGTCATAAACCCAATCCTTGAAGAATACTTTATCTTTGTCGCCTTCAAACGAATGAGATAATTGAAGTTAAAAGCTGAGTGTGACATATCTCAAGGGTTTTGTTGATATGCTAAAATGTCAAGCATTTAAAATCTATAGCCGTTATGTAAAATAGCGTCGAATGAAAAGCATTATCAGTCCGAAACTGCTCAATTCTTTTTTACAGTTAGGTGAAGTAAAGAATTTCGTATGGTTTTAAAATCGTTTGTTAGAATGAAATTGTTTTATAATTTTATCTATATTTTGAAAATTGCCTTGTCGATGTATCATTTTGAATTTTTCATAATACCATATCTTTTTTCCTATAATTTTCCCCTCTTCTTCTTCTTCTTCTTCTTCTTTTTTTTTTTTTTTTTTTTTTTTTTTTTGTATATATATATTTCTCTTTCTTAAAAATAACAGAATACTGCGGTTATGCGAGATTCTTAATTTTAATCTACCATTATTAATGAACAGTGTTATAATATATTTTATATAATTGTCAAAGCTTATTCATTATAGATCATTAAGTATTTGTAATATGCATGTATGATTATGTATATATGTTGATTTATATAAATACATACGTATATTCTATGTATTGCATGATGTCCGTATATTTTACTGTAAGGTAAATGTAAATAGGCAAGAAATGTGTAATGTAAGATTGATTTATGTATGTGTGTGCATTTATATAGTAGCTAGGTAATTGTTTGACTGGAGGAACTGATTGATGCTTGGATTGGTAGGCTAGGCAGAATTATTTATAAAATATAATTGTTTACTTTTAGTCATTTTGGCTTGTAAATAAAACCTAAAATAAGAAAATATTTCTTCTTTTTTATGTATTTAAATTTTTTTTTCTCCTTTCAGGTACCTCTATTTCTTCATAATGTTTCGCACTCCAAGGACAATCTCCAATCCTCATGGGCTGAAGTAATCCTGAGCAATGGCAAACAGCCACTTGCCCATCGCACTTTACCATCACCATTTTTCTTCGTCGACGTCATTTGCTGAAACTAAATCAACAGTATTGGACAAAACGTGAGCCATGCTTTGGTCATCCAAAAACTCTTTACCCATTTCATCTTAGGAGCTTTTCTTTTGTTGTTCTTATTATTTCTTCATCTATTATTTAAACACCCGTGTTTCACCGTACTTCATCACAATCTTTCTTCAATGATGGTGGCTCGTGGTAAATGAGGCATGGTGGTGGAAGTCATCTTCCGACGCATCAAACGCATCGGATCCGGTCTCGTCCAGAAATGTTGCCTCTGCAATCGTCTAACCATAAGAAGGTGGTGGCTGTCCGCTTGTATGCTCAGCTTGGCTTCATTCCTATTCTGTGCTTATTACATCACTCATGTCCAGCTTAACAGGTGAGGATTTCTTTCCTCTTCCCTTCTTATTTACGAACTACAGTTGCATACCTGCCAACCATCTCATTAATTAACGGAAAATTTTTAGTAACCGCCTTTTTTTTTCCACACTAGTCTTTTTTTTTTTTTTTTTTTTTTTTTTTAGTGATTTTATACTTATTTAATCGTAACTATATAGATAATTACTCCAAAAATTAAGTGGTGTAGAAAAAGCGGCGTATATTAAAAATCTTCAGTTTCATAATTAGGATGTTGGCAAGTATGCAGTTGAATATATCTAAAATCCACATGACAATTATTATATGATATCGATTATTATGATTTATTAATATTATTGTGATCTATTGTAATTATTATTATATTTATGTTTAATATATAATTATTAATCCAGTGTTCTAAATGTAACGTTCATATCTAAGAGTGGATTAAAAGTGTTCCCCAGTCCCAGAATATTCATGTTAAGAAAAAGCAGAAGATATAAAAATCACTATTGTCCGTAAATCGCGTGCTATGTAAATTGCTGGTAATAAATTTTTGTGTGTAATACAGCATAAAATCAAAGAAAAACTTTCCAGAAACACACACGGCTTGGCATGATCATTTGAAAGGCTTTTCGCAAAAATAAGTGAACTTAACCCTTTGTGTCACCGTGTTGCATTTCTGCATAGTACCTAAAAAGTCAAAGTTATATCTAAAGCAGGTTTTAAAAGCTGAATTTATTGATTATTGCTGTCTTGCAACATTAAAATTACCACAAAATGTTTATAAAATTCCCAACAGGTGGCGATATTATGTAATGTTCTCACACCAAAGTTTAATTTATGAAGGGGGGGAGGGGGATCATACACTAAAGGACCAAAAAACAAAAAAAGCCGCACTTGGATATTTTTATTTTCTCTTTCTGCAACCGCCAATTTTATTGTTTAAAAAGCAAATTTTTGAATAGATTTTATTACGTCATCCTCCACGTGCACTTTAAGATGAGCCCCGTATTAAAATCAAAATGCATTTGTCAGGAAATTTGTAATTTTAGAAGGTATTTCAAAAATGGCAAGGATAAGGCAATTAACGATGCCACAAAACGTATTAATTTTAGAATGAAAATTAAAAAAATATATTAATACGTGAAATGGCAAAATAATTAAATGTTAATGAAACGTTGGTGAGATGGTTTTTAGCAAGATATAAAAAATTTTTCAGTTTAAACTGGAAATTTGGCTTTGCGGCCACGTTGCTCATCCAATCGAGACGACCGCAAGTTGAAAAGCAAAAGTTAAAAAAAAATCGATTTGTATCATATTCAGAACTTGGAAAATGTAAAGAAAAATAATTTCTTTAAAAACAGCGGAGAAACAATAAAACAAATCAATTTAAAAACCAGAAGGTCGGCAAAAAATGCCATTATTAAAGAAAAGAATTTAAAAACCAAGACTTCAGTTGACTAAAAATTAAAAAAAAAATTACTAGTTAATTATTAGGCTGAACTGATTTTCTCTGGTGAGTCAAGTTTAATTTATTTCAAGCCGATGAAAAATACTAGTAAGACGACGAAAATGTGACCGACTTAATGAGAATTGCATTCTTAAATCAGTGACATATTCTCCGTACATTATGGTACGGAGGTGCATAGTTTTTCAGGGAGTTGGGCAAATTTTCATTCTCAAGGAATCAATTAACTCGCCATTATAAAAGTGGCGCCTGACCGACTGTTTTGGAGGTATCTCAGACTTTTCCGCACACAGCATTTCAAGATGATAATGCACCTTGCTATATGGTGTCTGGGGTACGTTTATTTGATTCGAATTGTTAAAATTACCTATCCTTTCCCATGTGCACCCATAATTCTGTACGTAATCATATCTTTTTTCACTTTAAGTTAAATTCCACAATGAATATGGTAGAATTTCTTTTTTACCAGATCTGAAAATAGTCCTAATCTCAATCCGCTCGAAAACGTTTAGTCTATAAAAAGGAGTTGGAGAGAGGATTCGAAATTTGCAGTCTACAATTCTGCTAGAACTAGAAAACATTATTTGTGATATTTGAAAGTGAAATTTCTAAGATTTATATTAAAACACTGTATAATACTATACCTTTATACATTAACCTTTTACACGCCGCATTCAGATCCGGGTGTAATTTAAATTAGTTTTTTACATATTTTATTTTCTAATGCTTTAGTTTAAAAAGCCATATCATTAAAATGTGTAAATGTTATTATATTTTAATATTATTTTATTTTGATTTAATAATGTAAGCTATTTTAAACATGCCAGCCCATTTTTAGAAGCATTTGCTCATTTTTCTAATTTATGCGAATTTTTAAACTGTGGGGTAAAAGGAAAAATGGTAAAATAGGTCATTTTTATAATTTTCTGTACATTTCCCCTTCTATGATTGAACTGTAATTTCTATTTAAAAAAATAAGTCAACTTTCTGTTATATTTGATAATTTTTTCAAGTCAGTATTCATGATATTTAATTTTTAAATGAATTTTTAATTACATATTCCATTTATGGATCATTGGCGTGTAAAAAGAAAAGCAGTAATTCCATATAAAGCTAATAAATGGTTTTATTTCATATATTAAAATAAAATTTGTTTATTTCGTATAATAAATCATAATAGAATACGAAGTATATATGTTTATTGTATTGCGTTTAAAGAGATAGTTTTATGTAGATTTTATTAAATACTTCGTAGAGTGTAATAAATAAAGCGAATTACTAAATCGAAAATGTACATAGGAATCATTTCAATGCTTTCGTATCATACAAACGTGACAGTTTTATTTGTTTCGTTTCAACCATTAGTTTTGAAATTATTACAAATAAAAAAGGTGTAACTCAATTTTCCTTCATTGCGGCTTTTTTTTTTTTTTTCTGTAGTGTATGTAAACTCTCTAAGCGTAAATAGTTTACATAGACGCAATTTGTGAGAAATAAAACAATTTATGCGAGTCTGCATTCGTTATAAGATTAAGAGATATTTAAAATTTCCATCTAAATCGAAAGCTTAAATATTTCGAAAAAAAAAAAAAAAAATTATATATATATATATATAATATATATATATATATATATATATATATATATATATATATATATATGTGTCATTTAGCATGATGTTTTAGACACCCAATAAACACTTTTTCGTGAATAAATGATTAATTTTTTGAATAAAGTTAAAAGAAATATTTTTCGTGTTCTTCAAATAACATATTCAAACATAAGGGTAAATTTTAGAAATCTTAGATCTTGAGACATAAATGATTAAATTACGTACTAAAAGCACAACTAACCATTTTTAACACTCATAAATTTATCACAACTCTATCCCATCGGGGATGAAAGGTCCTGTTTTCTAAGCTGATAGACAGAAGGTGCCGGATTCGAATCCAGAATGTTCTCGTTGGCCTAGCCGGTTTGACGTTTTCCGTGGTTTTTCCCGAAACTTGCGTGAATATGGGCTAGAACCCCAAATAAAGAACCTTCATAATGAAGAGCATTCCACCTATGCCCAAGTTCTTAGCGCAGACATAAGGCTGTTGTTTGCCTCTTGCAACATCACCGTCTCTAGTCACCAAATCCCATGTAACTCTATAGAAATTTTTCTTTTTTTACAGAATTACATTACTGAATGTATTTTTTAAAATCCATTTTTACATTGGAAAGATTTACAACTGTTCAATTGGTACTCGTTTTCCAAAAAAATATTTATTTTAATATTCAGCGTTTCATTTTGAACTTAAAAAAAAGAGAGAGAGAGAGAGAGAAAAGTGCACCTAGTTTTTTTTTTTTTTTTTTTTTTTTTTTTGCGTTTTTAAACTCAAAATTAAAATATTGAAAAATTAATATTTAGGAAACGAGTAGGGTAAGTGCACCAGTGATTGACACTTTTAGAGCAATCTCTGATGTTTTTAATGTTCTAGTCATCAGAAAATATTTTTAGAAATCTTAAGTTAGTATACATATGGCATGAAAGACATTCAGAACCACATATATGTTAAAATATATACATTTGATATTTTTTTTTTTTTTTTTTTTATGAATTTTTATTTGACACCCACTCAATGTTCCAGTAATTGACTCTGCCAGTTTTTCATTTTATTAGTAATTGGCACCCTATTTTCCTGTGTTTGACACTGCTAGTTAGTCATTTTACCAGTTATTAGCACCCTATGCTCCAGTGTTTGACATAAAATGTTAAAATTCTGATATGTAAAATATATGATTTTATTATTTTTCTAATTTATTATTTCGGGATAGATGTCAATTACTGGAGCATGCCAATCACTGGAGCACCTACCCTATTAATTTAACAGTTGTGAATTTTTAGAATGTTAAACTGAATTACAATAATAATAAATACATTGAGTTATGTGTAATTCTATTTACAAATTTCCCCTTAAAATAACATGGATCTTGATCTTCTGCAATGTGTTAATCCCTACACCAACGTAGTAAATTTCTCTTTATATGGATGGCTTGGTGAGTGATCCTTTGGAAATCGCGCCAACATTTTAAGATGTTTTAAAGCCAACCCCTTAAATATTAGTCATAGAGCTTAGGAATTAGCAATTTCTTGAAATAGTTATTTCTTCCGAAGGCTGCCAAAAAATTTGCTAAAAGTTTCCCCAGAGCCCTTCAAGTGGTGTGACATAGTTAGCAGATAAGGTCCTTTATTGTAACTTTTCAATTTTGCCTGTAAATGTTGTTACACGGCCGTAGGAGTAACGGTGCGTGAAAGCTGTTATATTCGCTTGCTTAAGGTAGATTTTACTATTGTTGATTGTGTACATTTATTCTTGTTTAATTTCATTATAAATGAAAAGTAGGAAAATATACAAATGCAGAAAGAAGGTATAATTCAAAATTAGCTTATTTAAAACGGAATTCTCGGCATATTTTAGGATTTTATGCGTGGTAAAACATTCCCTTATGCTTTTCTCCGATGCCCGAAAACCTTTTCAGTTGACTTAGAGACGGCAGTTTCACATTAATTTGATCAAAACGTGCCATTGTATTAAGTAACAAACAGCAATAATAAGCGTTGTTCTTTGACAAAGATATATATAAAAAATATTTTCCTTCTGGGATGATAGAAATCTAATAATTACTTTAAAAATAATTTTTGCCTTTTTTTTTTTTTGGTGGAACCGCTAGAAGATTCTTTCCTTTAGCATTGAAAAATCTCAGTAAAGAATTCCATCGATCAAGTAAAAATATCTTACGAGAAAATAAATATACTTGCAATTCTTTTCATATGTACTCTTACTGTAATGCAATCCAATTTACTATTGAATAAATTTGCTATTATTAAAAAAAGAGAGAGAGAGAGAGAGAAAGAAAGAAAACAACTAACTTATAAATAATTTAAAATAGTATAAATTTAAGTTTTATTTATTTAACCCGTTAACGCCCGAATTAATTTTGCAAAATATTATTAGCTGATTATTTCACTTCTAAATTAATATAAACAACTGACAGTAAAATAGATTAACTTAAACAATTCTTCTGATAGTTTTCAATTTAAAGCCTATCTTCATATATTGGCGTTTAGTGTTCTAGCGAGAAAACTTCGAGATAAGAAAAACTTTGAGATAACAGATTAATTTCCTATTATTATATGTTGACAAAGACCTCGAAAGTAAAGTATTGTAATATATACTATTATTCAACTTGATTTAAGTTAGTATACCTGCGCAAAAAGCAAATATATGTGCGACGAATGAAAAATTGTAAAATGGCTATCCGAATTATGAAATAATAATTAATAGTAGGCACAGGGATCATTCAGAGTGACGCTATAAACTGTCACTAAAAAGCAGAAATCATTCAAAGAAACCACAAATAATATACGTGCCATCTTATTAGCTGTCCTCAAATTAGGACACTGGGCGCTAACGGGTTGTTCAGAATATATTGTGATTTTTCTTCCAACATCTGAATTTTACTAAAATTTAGTTTGAAGGCAAATTACAATGTAAGTAGTATGTGCAAAGTCTTTATATTTTGTATAATTGATAAAACTACGTCCGAATTTAAATTGTCCTAAAAACATAATTATTAATTGTGATTTCCGCGTTGTTTGCATTTTGAAGAGAACGATAGATTAGTTTCGTAGATAATACAATAGTTTTTCAGAAAGTTTACTATACAGAGTACATATTTAACTTCCATGCTGATATTATTACATATGTGTACAAAAGCACGTGTATGATCATTAATAAAAATCCTTTACATATTGATATTACCAATTTATGGGATCAAAACGCATTATTCAAATCTGCTAAGAAGCGTAATTCAGTTTAGCCTAACCACGTATTAAATTTCTAAAAATTACCTTTTATTCTTATCTGTATAACCACCTAATTATGATTTTTAACTGTCGCCAGTCTATAAACTCCGAAAAGTTTACAACAGAATCGTTTAGGAAATGTTGAATTTGTTTAAGTCTCTTTTCCAAAGTTTGGAGTGCCTAAACCTTGAATTTACCCGTTATGGTAAATCCAACAGCCGTTAATGTCGCGTCAGCTTCTTTCAGCATTGGGATAATGGCATATAAGGCCAAAATTCCTGAAAGGGCCTTTTCACATACGTTAATGATTTCCTGTAGGAGAGAGGGAGATGCCCCGAAAACTTGTGCGAACTTTATAAATGGGCATTTTACCTGTTCTCACAGTTGCCGCTTTTCATAGGAGTCATTTAACTGCTCACTGAAGTTGAGTGATTTGTGTGCTGACGAGAACTCCCAAAAATGAGTCGTCGGCAGAATGTTGAAATTAAATTGAGTATGGTTGAAAAATAGTTGTTTGTTTTTTGATACTTTATGAAATTATGACGAGTGGGTAAAGTATTTTTAAAATAAGTTACCCGATGTGTTTTTTTTTTCCCCTTTTCAAAATTACACTGGCTTATATATATATAAAACGTAAAAGGAAAAAATGTGCTTGAAGGGGAAAAAACAAATCCCATATAGAAGAAAAGTAAATAAAGAATCAAAATTTTGCTTAGAATTCATATGATATGGTGTGCTTATACCTCCTATTTGTAGGTCGAGTTTGTTGACAAATTTGGGGGGGGGGGGGGGGTATTCAATTATCATCAATAATTTTTAGGAGTGATATTTCATATACATAATAGACGATTAATCTTCCAAGTGCAACCGTTACAATTAAAATTTAGTGATAGATATTGGATAAAAAAGTCCCTAATTTTAGCAACACTGTTTTTTATATGTTGGATCCAATTTAGGTTTCTCTCGGTGAGAAAATGCATTTATTTTTACTTACTTATTATTATTATTTAATTTATTTATTTATTTTTAATAATTTACATTTTTTCTTAACCCCGTAGGATATCAAAATTTCAAAATAGTGAATAAAACCGAAAATTTCAAAAAAGTGGTATGTTTCAGTGTTTCGATGATAAGCTGCGGGGGAAGGGGGTCACTACAGATAGTAAAAATATGCTGACAGACTAGCACTGAAGATTTTTAAAGAATTAGAAATAGATTTGACAGGTTGTGTTATCTCCAAAATAACAACAACAATAATAATAATTATAAAAAATAAAATAAAATAAATTTTCACTGGTAACACGTTTGGGAAACTTCGACCATTTCCAATAAAATAGTTTTTTTTTTTTTTTTTTTTTTTTTTTTTTCTTTCTTTTTTCATTCAAATCTGACATCTATTATATCCCTGGCAATTAGTTCTCATTAATAACCCACTCCTTTGAACTGGGAATAAAACACATCAAAAAACAGGTTTCGTTATTGCCTATTGATATATGTAATTTCGTGGCTTTATGCTTACAGATACACAGAAATTCATTGCGTGCAATTATTCAATTTATGACCCCGAAGAGTGTTGAATATGCCATGCTTTAATTTTTTAGATTTTGTTTATCTTTTTAATATGGCTGTGCCGATTAATCGGTTAGGTTAATCGATCAATGCTTAGTCCCGATCAAATTTTTTAATCGAGTTAATCGGCTCGATTAATTCGATTAAAATTTTTCAAACTACGAATTAAAGTAAAAATTTAAAGTACTGTTCTGCCTACAAATTATTTTTTCTCACATATTTTGCTAACTAACATTCTATGAAGCGCCCATCCAATAACGAAAATGAAAAAAAAAAAAAAAAAAAAAGATCGTAAAAGAATTGCTACCTTTTTGTTGGTAGAGAAAAGAAGGAAGACGGTTCTTAAACAAAATGTCGTTTTAAGTCCGTGCTGGGGGAATACGTTTTGCAGAAACAAGAAGCTTCCAAAAAACGGAAATGCTCAGAAAAGGACTGTGATTTCCACTGTCCCTTTGATGAGGAGGGTGTCAACAGGGTTTCGCAATACCTTCGAGCGGTTACTTATTGTTCGTTCAGAATTGCTGATAATAACTATTGAAGTAGAAACAGAAAATAACATTCTGTTTTCGATTCTGAAATGACGAAGAAGAGTTGAAATAGAAACAATGAAGAATTTGAGATATTTTTTTACAATGATAACATGGAATTTTGAGAATTCATTTAAAAATAATGGCAAGCGAGGTGGACAAAGCCAGCTAGTATAAAATGAAAGTATATGTAAATTCATCTAATTTTTCTTCAAATTAAAATAAATTTATTAAAATAAAAATTAAATAAACGAAAATATTTAAATAAAATTAACACTTAAAGTCAGCAACTATTACTTACTTAAATTTTAGTTATAAAACGGATATAATTTATTATTATTATTATTGTTGTTTTATTTTTTTCTTTCAGTCAAACATATGAATAAAATAGTAATATTGAGAATTTATATTTTAGAATATAAAAGTAATAATGAATGCAAGATGAATATATGTTATTTCTCATCTGTACTCTCGAATAAAAATTTTATTTGGAAATATATTAGGAATGTGTTTTTTCATTATTTATTTGCATGTTTATTTTTATTTTTATTTTTATTTATTGTTTAAGGAACAAACTATATTAACATCTATATAATTTTTATGGTTTTTTGTGTACTATCTGGAGGGGAAAAATCACATAGAAGAATTTTATTCATTATTTAAATAAAATTATATAAAGACAAATGAAAATCGATTAAAAATTCGATTAATCGATTAATGAACTACGATTAACCCAGTTAAAACTGTTAATTGATTCCCACTCCTACTTTTAATTTTTTTTCCTCAATTTAAATATTCAAAAAGCTGTCAGATTCATTTATTTTCATTCTTAAAATTATGGCTTGTTTTCAGACATCCTTTGAAATACAAAGTGAATCTTTGATAATTATGATAACAAAACAACTATGGAATATTAATATAATACCATATACGCTCTCATATAATCTTTCACTCATGTGGACGTTCTCCGTGTATGACATAATCCAATATTCTCTCATTAAGACTGTAAACTTTGGCGCTCATTACATTTAAGTACATTGCAGAGATTCAGCGTTTCTCTCAAATTTAGATATCAAATGTTTAGAATTACGATGTTACCATCATTATATCTGGCTCTAAAGGCAACGTTTTACGATGGTAAACAGATTTCCAAAATTTCAAACGAAGCATATAAAATTTCTGCGAAACGTGGCGCTATCTTACGCGGGAATAAGATACGTCATAAGTGTAGTCCTGTCTAGCTTCGCTTGGAATAAAACGCGTGTGGTACTAATTGTAATCGTGTCTGTAGTATAATTTGTGGAATAATATTATATTTGTCATTAATATTATAGATTATGTTCACTCAAAGCGCGTGGAATAACAATGTTGTGTTGTCGAATATTGTTCAATATTACTATTTTAACGAGTTTAAAAAAAAAAAAAAAAAATCTTAAATTATAATGGGGAAAAAAAAAAAAAAAAAAAAAAAAAACATGATGTGTAAGCGAGCCAAATATTTAGGATGGGGTAAAATGTATTTAATTGCTAAACACATTTGATACTTTCACAAATATATTTGTCAGATATTTTTTTCTCTCTTCCCCCCCCCCCCCTTAAATTGAAATCCTGTGTATTATTTATATATATATATATATATACAAGGTTCACCAAAAGTAACATTATGTTTCCTGTATTTTTAGAACACGTCAGAATTTCTCAAAAATTGTCAGACGCAGTTCAATCAATTTAGGGAGATTTCGTCTAGTTAAATAAATTAGGTCTTGGGGGTGGGACGTAGCAGGCAGGTACTACGGAAAAAAATTCAAATGGAAAGGAGAGGGGGGGGTTTCTTTTGCTAATTCGATGGAAATATCTACTCGGGACAACTTCTAAAAAATATAAAAATACTATGAAGGATTTTGTTTAAATTATGTGGTTAATTTTCATTTAAAGTCCTAACCCCCACCCCGTCTTCCCACTGTATTCGCAAGAATATCTTTGAAATTCTGAAAACTATTAAAAAAAAAAAATGCTTAAACAATTTTAGGGGAATTTCGTTTTGCCCGCACTAACAAATCAGATACTTAACAATTTTCCTGTAAGAACAAACTAATACATACGTCATAAAGGCATATAAAAGAGAATTTACATAGCGAACTTAAAAAAGAAAAAAAAAGTTGATAGAGCCGGTTTTTGAATCACCAATTTCCGAAATTTAAAAACTGACCTTCCTAATCCGGACGCCTGCCAGTTTTCCCGTAGTAACCAAATAATACATGCGGGGGGACATCTGAAAAGAGGTTTTTGTAGCAAATTTGATTTAAAAAAAAAAAAAAAAAATCTTTAAATTCATTTTTGAGATACGTACTTTCGGTCTCGCTTCTGATTTACACCAAAACTTGGCAAACTTATCTGTTCACCATAAACCAACAATTACGTACGAAAAGACATCTTAAAGGGAGTTTATGGCAACTTTGAAAAAAATCGTTAGAACCATTTTGAGGTCCTACTTCTGGTTTTTCAATTTTCACCAAAAGTTGACAAAATCATCCGTGTAACAAACCTGTCTTAATTCTGAAGTGCCGTCGCTCTATCTTTATTAATTTTGGAGATATGATACTCAGAAGGTTACACAAACACATTCCACACACACAGACCATTTCCGAAAATCACTTTTTTGGACTCACGAGACCTTTAAAACATGTATTTTCAGGTACAAACTTGATATCGAAATTTTTGTCCGAATACAATATTTCCATTATTTACGGTAGTCTGGTAGTGAAAGTGTGTTTTCTTAAATTATTATTTTATTTTATTTATTTTTTATTTTTTTAAGGGAGGTTATATTTTATTAAACGTTTCACAGAAAGTCCAACCTTCTTTCTTATATTTCGGTAACACTGTGGAATTTCTTAAAACTATAAAAAATGTATTTCATTAATCTAATGGAACCTCGTCTGATTAAAAGAAAGAAAAAGGGGGAGGGACTGTAGGGGCATATAGGGGATTCTCAGAGGGGGCAAACTTTTATATTTCAAATAGGAGGGGCTAACTCTTTGAAATAGCTTAGATTCAAATTAAATTTCCAATATCATTTGAAATTTCAAAGTTAGCTCCTTTAGATACGCCCTATATCCATTCACTCAATTTTATAAAATCAAGTGAGGTATCCTTTAAATTCATTTAAATGCTTCTAATAGTTTTCAAAAATTCCGACGTAAACGCGAAATACAGAGAAGAGGGTAAGGATTATTTGCAATATATGTAATCAAATACATATTTAAAAAAAAAAAAAAAAAAGACGCAAAGAATATTTTTAAAAATATTTATTTTGAGAAGACCTTTCCAGCGAGCTAACAGAGATTTATTTAATAGAAACTAGAAGAACTATCTGAAACCAATATTATCCAATGAAAATAATATAACCGGAATCTATTTCAAATATAATAATTTTTTATGTAATTCGATATTGAAAGCACAGAAAAGGAATACGAAAAATTATTCAATATGAAAAGCGATAAAGAATTTTGGAAATGGTTTCTATGGTTGGCAAGATACCAATTGCCGTTTTTCGGAAGAAATGAAAAGGTGCTCTAGGAATGATATTAGTATAAAGAAAATATAAAGAGTGAGGAGGTGTTTTTCATTTGAAAATTATTACTATTTCTATACTTATCGGATAATTTAGATATCGTGTTTTTTACTGTGCTACATATGGAATGGATTTTTATTACTTTATAATTTAGAGTTTTATTTTAATTTAATAATTTATTTTATTGTTTTTATTTGTATTAGATGTACAGATTGTACTGCTAATGATTTAAATTCAGGACGGGTGTGAAAAATAGGAGTTAATTTAAAGTTTTCTGAAGTTTTTCAAAAACAAATTCAGATTATTATTAGTAGTAGTAGTAGTAATAATAGTGATGATGAAAAGGAAAAATTATTAGATAAAGTTTTTCATGTTTAAATATTCTTTATTGAAAAATTGACAACTAAAGTTAGACTGATTTTATTCCGAAAACTTTATTTTATTATTATAAAAATCGAAGCTGTAAATGTAGATAGTAGAAAAAATCTCAAGAGACACGATTTTCTAAAAAACTAATAAATTTGATAGTTATCTATAAAACTTCTTTTAAATTATCTTAAAATATTTTACAGTGGGGGATTAAAGTATTAGAATTTTTTTGACATTTTCTTTTTTTCCCCGTTTTCTAAGAAAATACTGGACGAAAATGACTTTGAACTTCACGCACACAAACAATATTTATAAACTCACACTGTCCAGTATCGATTTAGACCTAAAGTACATAGTAAGTGAAATCCTGTGTTAAGTTATTTGTAACATTTAATGATACAGGATAATACAAAATTTGTGCTTCTCTTCAATTGGTTGTTGGTCCCGAAATTACACTTGTAACTAAATCGATACGGAAATTGTGAGTTTGTGGATGGTCGTTGCCCGTATGAAATTCAAGGCATTTCGCCAGTATTTTTTTAGAAAGAAAAATCCCCCCCCCCAAAAAAAAATAAAAAATAAAATAAAATAAAATAAAAAAATAAATAAAATAAAAAATAAATAAAATAAAAATAAATAAATAAATATAAATAATAATAATAATAATTCAATTTTAAATGTATTTTCGTAAAATTCTATCAAACAAAATGTCTCTGGCACATACTCAATACCTAATTTTACCTTCAGGCTTTAAAACACAGGGCATTTAGCGGTCCCTTAATTGAATACCACTTCTTTAAATAGAAAAATTCAGTAATATTTTGCTTTCTTCTGTAATAATTCTTTGGTTTCCTTCTCTGTTTTTTTCTTTTTCTTATTTTGTGATATTCTTCAAGAATTTTATGTTATCACACTAGGTAAAATTTCTTAGCCCCCCCCCCCCTTTTTTTTGGGGGGGGGGAGATGTAGATGATTAAAAAAAAAAAACACCTTTAGAGCTATAATGACGTCACTTTTACCCAGCTAGTTTTAATTTCTCACAAAGTTTTATATCAATTTTAGTGAATTTCTTTTCATTTAAAAAAAAAAAAAAAAATCAACGCTTAAACTTTTTTGGCAACAGTTAAAAATTAAAATAAATTGTGTATTTTTGTCTAAAAAAATACTTCTTCAACTTTATCCGCGTTTGTAATGATCGATAGATGGCGCTCTCTGGACACTGCAGTTGTTAGTAAACATTATAGCCACGTGTGTTCCATTAGTGTTCTTTTTGTTATTCTACTTAATATTCCGCCATTACATCATGGAAAATTGATTGCTTTTGGAAAAAAATATTTCAGTTTATTCAAAGTTCGATCGGAAGTAGATTTTAACTGAAGCTGAACAAATATTAGTTTCAAATCATCTGATTAATTCTTTACTTCCATTAGCCGAAGCAACTGAAATTTTAAATTTGTCATTTGGAAATAAATGGAAGCTCAATTCTGGATTTCTTGATCCTTTGGAGTTAGATTGTAGCACACAACAGTATGTGTTATCTTTTTTACCGTATTTATTCATTTTTATTCTATAAATATATGTGAAACTAAATATCGTGAAGCAATGGCGGCTGTATGGAATTCGAATTAAACCATGTTTATTGTAATTTCACCTTAGCCCACCAGAGGGCGAGCATTTCATTACAATCGCGGATTGATACTGTCCGTTTCAATACTGATTATTATTTTCTTAAAAAAAAAAAAGATTTTGATGAAATTCTGGCAAAAGCAGAATTTAGTTTAGTACGGAGGACTACTAGTTTTTTTTTTATTTTTTATTTATTTTTATTTTTTTATCGTTTTCAAATTACTCAGTTATATTTTCGATAAATGTCCAACCATCCTAAAACTGGCGACAACGTTTTATCCGTAGATTCAGACAGTTCTCCGTACTAAACTAGTATGTTGTGGCCACCACAAGACTTTCTTCTATATTTTCCTATATACATATTCAATCAGTAACAATATTAAAAAAAAAAAAAAAAAAACGATTTTTTTTTTTTGGTAAAAGTAATACATATTCAAACAGTAACAATATTTAAAAAAAAAAAAAAAAAAAAAAAAAAAAAAAAATTTTTTTTTTTTTTTTTTTTTTTTGTTAAAAGTAAAAAAAATCGATAACTTTGTTTTAAATTATCACAGATTTATAGTTCAACCATTCGTTTAAAAGGTATTGACAAGATCTTTCGAAAGATACCCATCTTGAAAAATTTTCCCCCGGGGGGGTACTTTCCCCCCAGGGGGGAACCGGTGCCCCCACATGCACAAAATTGTTTTCGTAGTTAACTACTGCTATTATCAATAATTCATAGTAATTTTACAATCACAAGTTTAAAATAACGCTCATTTTGTACATTTATACGAAATTTTGTCCTATATTGCCATGTTAAAAATTTAGAAAAAATGCGATCACAGCGCCACCTGTTGAGCTACTGATCCCTAAATGTAATCAGCACCAGTTTATGTCGGGGACCAACTAAATACCAAATTTGGTTAAGTTTCGTTAAAAAAAAAAAAAAAAAAAAGATTTTTTTTTTTTCTGAGTTTTTTTTTTTGGTTAAAAGTAAAAAAACCGATAACTTTGTTTCAAATTGTCACAGATTTATAGTTCAACCATTCGTTTTAAAGGTTTTTGACAAGATCTTTCGAAAGATACCCATCTTGAAAATTCACTTCCCCCCCAGGGGGGGTACCGGTGCCCCCACATGCACAAAATTTTTTTCGTAGTTAACTACTACTATTATCAATAATTCATATTAATTTTACAATCACAAGTTTAAAATAACGCTCATTATGTACATTTATACGAAATTTTGTCCTATGCTGCCATGTTAAAAGTTTACATAAAATGCGATCACAGCGCCATCTGCTGGGCGATTGATCCCAAAATCTAATCAGACCCTTTCCATGTCAGGGTCCAACTGTACACCAAGTTTCGTTCTATTTCATTCATCGGTTCGTGAGATACGGTGTAACATACGAAATTTTGCGATCACAGCGCCACCTGCTGGACGATTGATCCCCAAATCTAATTTCATTCATTGGTTCGTAAGATACGGTGAAAAATACGAAAATTTGTCCTATACTGCCATGTTAAAATTTACATAATATGCGATCACAGCGCCACCTGAAGGGCTATTGATCTCCAAATCTAATCAGCACAATGCCCCGCCAGGGTCCAACTATATACCAAGTTTGGTTGAATTTCATTCATTGGTTCGTGAGATACGGTGAAAACACTAAACCACAGACAGACAGACAGACATTTTTTAAAAACTATCAATTCGTGTTCCGGACATCCCAAAACGTGTAGATCCGTTAAAAAACGGAATTCGAAAATTTTCGCGAATCCAATACTTTCTCTATATTACATATAGAAGAAAGTAAAAAAGAATTCCTAACATTTTGATCACTCATTGTATATTATCAAATCAAGTGTTGCATATCTAAGTTTTTTCTTTTCCAATAGGCTTACTAAATGATGACTTGAAATCCCCCCTCCCCCGGGGCCCCCATTTTTTTTTTTTTTTTTTTTTTTTTCATTTTAAGCAAAAATTACTAACATATATATTTTTTTTTTTTTTACTTTATTAGAATTTCGTACTTTCATAAACCCTGTTTATGGTTAGAATTTATATTATTTGATATCTGGCTTTCGGGTGTTATGTTAATCCAGACTTCATTACTTCTTAAGTACATTATTTACAACATGATATCAATATATACAACTATATATACAAAATTTTATGCATTATGAGAAGGTAATTCCAGTTTATAATTGCCAAATAATTTAAATAGATCAGAAATATCTTTAAAACTTATATATATATATATATATATATATATATATTTTAACATTTTCGTATAATTTTATAATAACATGTGAAAAGCATAATGCTTTTTTGATCTTGTGTAATACAATTTTAATATGCACGATACTTTTAAGAAAAGGAAACATATGCCGGAGAGACTACTTTATAAAAGAAACAAAGAATCATTTACTTAAAAAAGAAAAATACGTGACAGGTGATTAGCATTTTTTGTCTATTTCTGCGGCTCATGTTACGTATACGATAAAACACCCAATGTTTTTGAGGAAAGAAAAACGAAGAAAAAGAAAATTTGCTGTAACGTACGATAAAGATATCAACATCCCTGTTATCAGTTGGAGACTGAATTTAAATATTTGAGCTATACATATTCAAAGCGAATTGTTATTCTTTTATGCTTATGAAAGTGGAAACCAAGTGGCGCCGCATCACTTCGCCAGCCACGCGGTCCACACTCCCTTGTTTTTAATAAATAGATAAACGAGTGAATGGATGAATAAAACGATCGAGTGCTGTTTTGTTTTCCCTTTCTTTTTCGTTTTCGCTTTCTCGTATATGGCACAGAAAGTAGGTATTGTTTTGGAGTAAGATTTTCGAAACTTTTTCTATAACTGAATGTTTTGAGGTTTCCTAAATCCGAAAATCGTTTTTTTTTTTTGTGTATGTATATACTTCTTTGTGTAATATATGTGTGTATTTGTTAAACTCAAAAATAATAGCAGGAAATCCAAATTCTGTATTCTAAATCTTTATCAATGGTGATATTGTTTGAAATTTTTTTACTGAGGGCAATATTATGCGAACAGAGCATACAAAAGAACTCATATATATCATAGTATATGGGAGGTTTTAATTTGTATATATTTTTAATATCTTTGTACTGATGAAATATGATATCTAAGGACATTATGAAATAAACATATTTTTTACACATATTAAAGCATTACATATTAAATATTTTTATTATTACATATTTTTACACATATTAATGTTTTTTATTAAAATGTATTTTTAAAGTTTTAAAATTTTTGTATTCATTATCTCATTTTAAATGTTACATTGCTTTTAATATTAAAGCATGTTTTCCGTAGAATATGGTACAAAATGCATTCATCATCCATTTACAGGGCCGATAAAATAATAATAATAATAATAAATGTATACTTTTTTTTTTTTTACTTTTTCCTGTATTTTTCCTTCCTTGATTCTGTAAAAATTTTCGACTTCAGGATTCCGATGTAGCTTCACGTTATGAGAAGTTTAGAACACGATTTCACTATATTGTTGCGTAAGTGGGGGTTCGTTGTTGTCCGAGAATGAAAGGCGAAACTTGCAGAAGCTCAGAAATTTATTTACAGAAAATTCTAGAAGAATACAGGTCTATAAACCAAGTATTAGCTTAACTTTCTCCAGAAAACATAGCTTAGATAACAGCTGTCAACAGAAAGTTCACAGTACAAACTGCAAGGCAGTAATCAAAAAGACTAGTCGGGAGAGCACTTTATTGTAAGGCAGTTGGCGAGAGACTGACTGCTTGGCCGCATTGGACCTCCTTTTTATATCTCTCCATAAAACCCAGAATGTTCTGGTAACTCGTAGAATATTCGAGTTAGACCTTCCCATATTTGATATATCGATAATAAGGATTTTCTCACCAAGGAGCGAAAAAGTCGCCAAATTTGGCGCAAAATCCATTACCTGCTCTATTGAAGCTTTTCAATGCGTTTTTAAGGCAAAATTGACTAATTGTAACGTGAAAAAGAGCTAGAAATGCAGAAAATTTACATGTTATCACCCGACTAAGCCTCTCTGAATGAATACATAAAAATAACTACTTTCTTAATTATTAAATTTTAATATCTAGACGACCCTTCAATCAAAATTTAACTGTTGCATTAATAATTAGACGTTATTACAAATCGATCGGCACTAGTCGCATGTTTCTACGATAATTTACGACAAAATTAACCAGGGGTGGCGATTTTTTTTTCTCCCGATGCCAACTGCACCTTGACATTAGTTAGTGTCTATCAACTTTTGGTGAAAATCGGCTAACAGGAGGCTCTGCCATCTCATTTTTTCAAAATTTTAATATGATAGTATAGGACAAAATATCGTATAAATGTACAAAATGAAATTTTTTAAACGAAATAAAATTAAAGAGTTATAATCAACCAAGAAAATTTTTTTGTACGTGGGAGAGCATCGCTTTCTCTCCCTTCTTCCGAGATGCGTATGTGTGTGTGTAAATTTTAATATGGGTACTGTTCAAAATAACTTGTCAATATGCATTTGAAACGAATGATTGAACCATACATCTACAGAAATTGAAAACGAAATCATCGAATTTTTCATTTAAAAGAAAAAAGAAAAGAAAAAAACTCATTTTTTTAAAATGTCTGTAAAGCTTAAATTTGACTTTCTTTAGACATTTAGCCTCATACTTATCTGAGATGGAAATCGCCTGCATTCATCGGGTAAAATAATTTTAATAAATAATTTGTTCTACGTGTGTAGGAAAATATAGAAGAAAGCTTTGCGATGACCAAAAAAAAAAAAAAAAGTATTAAAAAAAATTGCTTGTTAATATTATAATGAATGTTCATTGAAGAAAAAAAAAATGAAAATAAAAAGAAATCTTCTATGCACTTTTATGTATATAATGATGTACTGTAAGCAATTATTTAACCTGTATTAACTGAATTAGCTTTGTCTATTTTAAATACTACTAATCATAACTGTGCAAATATCTCAGCTTTTATTTTGCTTTCTGTGCATTAGTGCTTCATGTTATATTCACGTTTAAGTGTCATTTTAAAGTTTCCCTTGGTTTAAAATATTTAAGTTTCTTTAGCAATTATCCTCTGGCTAATATAAATTTATTTGGTGTATGCGTTATTATGTAATTAAGTCTGGATATAGTCTTGCCTCCCAGTATTGTTGGACAAGTTCTCTAAAATTTATCGCTTTAAAAGGGACTGTTCTAGTCAGTCCAACATCTTTATGATAATTTGCTGCTGCATGCAGTTATTAAGCAATTTCGTTGCAAAACGAGCTTCTTAAAGTTGAAGTAACGCCTTCTTTAATAGGCTATTTTCTCGTTACTCTAGTGATAAACTTCCCTGCGGTCCTTAATCATACTAGTGTAATCACACTATAATGTGTTCTTTAAAAAAAAAAAAAAAAAAAAGAATTACTTTTGTTCGTAAAAATAAACTGAGTGTAGTATATTAAGTGCTTAATAAAGCAAAATAAAACGTTCTACATTGTTTTGAAATTTTTTAATGTACTTTTTTATGCTTTCTTTTAACTTTCTGTATACATAAAGTATTAAATTTATATAAATTTTCGACCGCCTGTTTTCGATGGATTTACATATTTTCTGATGTACTTAGTACGATTTGATCATTTTTAGAAAATGTTTGCTTGCTTGCTGTGTTATCAAATTTTTGGAGACGCTATATCGTACTAACCAATGATCGGTATTTATTCAAACTTCATATTTAGTTGGACCTTGGTTTAAATTGCTGCTGATTAGATTTTGGGATATATTGCTCAACAAATGACTGTGTGCTCCCCCCCCCCCTCCCAATAATATTTAATATGACAATCAGAGCTCGCAAGTTTCAACCGAAGCGGTTAAACTATTGGTTAAAACCGGCATGCCATGGCAAAAACTAGTTTCTGCCAGTAAGTGTCAATAACTGGCAGAAATTAAGAAGAAATGCTAATAAGAACTTTAATCTGTACTCTGTAATAATCCATGAAATTCTCGTAAATGTTTGATGTGTAAACAATTAAATCAAAAACTGAAACGAAAGATTCGGATTTCTATTCAAAGCAACAAAAAATTTCAAGATGATTATATAAATTATGCAACCATACTGTACCTATCAAAAAATGTATTTATTACATTATTTATTATATATATCAAATTTCTCAACAATATTTTAATCTCTTCTAAATAAAATGTATGTAGAAGTTTAGTACTAATTAGTATTAAAGTCTCAGATAATGTCATGAAATGGGTTCTAGCTATTTATTGCCAGTTTCTGTCGGTTTAAACCGGTTAATACCCACTTACTGCCTCTGGCAGGGCAGAAAGTCAGTCCTGGTACAGTATTGTTTTAAGTTTTTAAACCCCTTATATAACAAATAAATATTTTTAGAAATTAGATTTGTGATAAAGCTTAACTTCTAGAAACTAGATTTGTCATAGAGATACACAGGAAATTGTTATTTCTCAGTCCAAAAAAAAAAAAAAAAAAAAAAAAGAAAGAAAGAAAAGAAAATCCTAAGTATCCCATATTTATAAAAAACTAGCTGTTACCCGCGACTTCGTTCACGTGGAAATTTTGATGTGTATGTGTGGGAACTGACGGTTTGATCATAATATGTAATGAAATGAAACCTTATCATTGTGGTGCTGTGCAAAACAGAGTCTGACAAAGTACACTCAAAAAAATTTGTAACTCATTGAAAGCCAAAATAAAATGCCAAAATAAATAAATAAAAAGTTATCGCCAACATGGCGATAAAAATTTAAAATTCGTCCATAGGGATTCTGTACTAAAACAGTACTGCGTTGAGGAAGTATAAAAACTGGGTCGTCAATTATGAATTTTATTTCGAAACCTTTCTTTGTATGATTTTAGTTCACTATTGCACAATATTAATCTGGCTCTAATAATAATTTGGTGACTGGTTAATTAAAATTTTAACTATGTGGTGAAATTCATATAATATTTATGAGTTTCAAATTTTTAACTTTTTTTTTTTTTTTTTTTTAACAAATAAATGATTTTTTTTTTTTTCATTTCCCGGTGAATTGTTGAATAATATTTTAGTTCTTAAACAATTTTGGACGGCTTTGCCCGCTTCGCAGGCAAACTCTTTTCTATATGCTTTATGAAAAAAAGAAAAAAAAAAACTGAAATCGGTCAAAAGCTTGCTTTGTGTTCCCGCTGCCTTAGGCAGCGCCTTGTTCGTCCTTGCAATCTCCGGTGCCTGTCCCTATTGCCTGCGACAGTGGCTTACCCGTGGGCTTCCATTTGGTTGCTTATCATACATAACAGTTTCGATACGGACAGTATCGAAAAATTTGAAGTAACTCTTTTATATCTGAATCCCAGTTACATATGAACAACATTATATGTGATGCACATAATATTTGCTCTCAAGTTATTTCCTATATTTATTTGATTTAATCAATCAACCATAGAATGACAGCAATTTCAAGCCACATATAATATTACAATATGCTATGATCGGCAACTTCTATCGCATGAGACAATTATTATTTTGTGGTTATATATACTTCATGCTTAGTTAATAGTAGTTGGTATATAGAAAAATAAATAAATTAGTATGTAAACTTGATCATGGTACAGCCTTAATGCCCTTGGCGACTTTTAAATTTTTGTTGCCGTTTTAGACCAAAATATAATTTATGCGATTATTGTTCCTATACGCAAGCGAAGTGTGACGTCACTGACCGTCCGTGGATGCAAGAAAATGATTTCCTATGTCAATCGCCCATTGGATTTTTTGTAAAAAATGATTAAAAATCGAAGAAAATTGTTTCCCGATTTTAATTCCCATATTTGGGTACACATATGTATTAGTTATCATGTGCATGTGTTAGATTGAGTTATTTTGCTGTCAAATTGACAAAATTTTAATTTTAAATTTCAAAACTCTGTCGTTCTTGGCGCTTATTGTATTTGGTGATCAAAAACGTAATACGAAAATATACATGCCAGATGTATATTTTCTTAATATGCATTGTACGAAATATTGTTTCATATTATTCATTACTGTCTTAAAATAAGTTGTTAAAATAACCATGATTTTTGAAAGGAATTAAATTATGTTCGCCAAATAATTTGGCGATATTTTATTTTTCTACCAAGGATGACCGATATCAAATCTATTCCGCTACAACATATTAGTATCTTATATCAGATACTTTATTTAGACATTTGAAAACAAATTTGACTTCAAATTATGATAGAATATTTATCATTTCCCTTTTAATCAGTATATTAGTTGCATATTTATTGTGTTAATATCATCCTTTGAAATTAAATGTTTGTGTTTTCAATCGAATATGGAAGTTTGCCATTTTTTTTTTCTAGAGTTTTGAAATTAAAAATTCAAATTTTGTCAATTTTACAACAAAAATAACTTAATCTAATGCATGGACATGATAACTAATACATATCTATACCTAAATATGCGGATTAAAATCGGGAAATATTTTTCCTCGATTTTTAATAATTTTTTACAAAAAATCCAATGGGCGTTTAACATAGGAAATATTTTTCTTGCATCCACGAACGGCCAGTGACGTCATCACTTCGCTTGCGTATTTCTTTCTATCTTTTCCTTGGCGAAAAATGTCCGATCTACTTCAGCATCAAAATTAAAAAAAATTGTCAAGAATTATCAATAAGAAAATACCTTTACCATAATGCTGAATTAACTTTTATGCCAAGCGTGTTTCATCCGCCATACTAAAAAAAAAAAATCTGAAGTTGAGGTATATAAAAAAAATGCTGTGAAATAAAATTCAGAAGAAATATGTTAGATTTGTAATATTACTATTTTATTTTAAAATTATAATGTGTCATTTTCTCATCGACCAATTTAACATTTAGTAATTTCTTATTTTTCGCATGAAAGCATATTTCATTTTATGCTGAAAACAATAAATAAATAAATATATCTCGTAAACTTTTTTTGGCAACAATTAAAAATTTAAATGGCTTATATTAAGTCAATAAGTTTATTATTTTCATATTTTAATTAATTTTAAAGATTTTTTCAAATTTTTTTTTTTTCTTAAACCATCCCTGACCTATAAGGAAAAAAACAAAAAAAGAATGATCGAAATCGGTCAAGCCGTTTACGATTTTATAAATAACATACAGACAAACATTCATTTTTATATATATAGATATTGTTACAACTGGTTGAATTTCTTCCCTGCCGCAATCGGGCTTTTGCAATAAAAGTAGATTTACAGTCAAAGTGAAAAATAGCATCGGTGATCGTCAAGGTCATCCAATTCCCATGTCATCTATGGAGAAGATAATCCCTATTATTATTCATTAAATATAACATGCCATACTTCACAACTTCAAAATAAAACATTAAAAAAAAAAAAAAAAAAAAACTTTTGAAGTTTATACAGTTGGCTAGTAAATTATGCAAAAGAAATTAGTTTGCACAGTTAAAAATTATTTTGTAAAAATGTTCCTGTTAAAGAAACCTATACATCTCCGTGAATGTACGCGCTATTCTAATAATATATTTTTTAAAACTCAGTAAGCGTATTTTACGCATTAAAAATCTAAAAATACTCCTTAAAATTTTAACCACGAGTATTTTTACGCTTTTTATTTTTAGGCTAAATTTAGTATATTTTATTGTATGCGTCTGAGAAAAATGTTTATATCCTTTCTTCAATTCAATGCTGTGCATACTTTTTTTAATCAATAAATGTCTTGTTTTACAATGGATAAAAGTTTGTATAATTAAAATTATTTTCAGTAATCTGTGTAAACATTTGCATCATTAATAGAATTTCTCAGATTCAAGTATGGTCTTATCAACTTTCAATGTTCATTAGAATTAGTAAGCCAAGTCATATTATTATGTTCATATTCTGAGTTCTGATATTGATATTGTACAAATTATGCTGAAAGGAATATTTTTACTACAACTGGCCAATCCGTATAATGTAACTTGAACTTATAACTTGAGTACACATATACATTCATTTTATTTTTTAACATATTAAAAAGTAAAATTTAGCGTAAGTTCACGAAATATTAACTTTTTTTTTTTTTTTTTTTTTTTTTAAGGGAGGGAGGAGGAAAAAAAAAAAGAAAGAAAGAAAAATCATGTTAATGCCAAATTCACCCATTTGAAACTCGAACTCATAATTTAAACTTATTACTTGAGTTCATATAAATGCATTTTATTTTTGAACATACCAAGAAGTAAAATTTAGCATGAGTTCGCACAAGATCAACTATTTTCTTTTCCACACTTTTTTTTTTTTTTTTTTTTTTAATTTAAACTCCTAATAATGCCAAATTCATTCGTTTAGAAAAGGTCAAGGAGTATTTTCACTCCTAGAAAAAAATCCTAGCTATATCTTGTATTGTAGCCTTCACTTACGTCGATGACTGTGTATATATATATATAATCTGTTTTAGACACTGAGATTCTTCTTTATTCTTGATACAAGCTCAAGTTATATTTTATCACCAAAATCACAAAATAACGAATTACTTTATTCAAATTTCATGTTTTCAGGTGAGTGTTAAAGATGATCAAGATACGGCTCAGGTACCGTCTTTCTTTAATTTAATATATATATATATTCTTTAATAATAATAATAATTATTATTATTATTATTTAAAGAAAATGAAAAATAAATAAATAAATAAGGTTTCTTTTTCAGGTAAAGAACCTATTTTTTTCTTCACTCCACTCTTTTTCATTTTAAAAACATTCGAAAAAGTATCAAAAAAAAGTTTGCTCTTCTGTCTTTAAAAAAAAAAAAAAAAAAAAAAAAAAAAAAGAGTAACCGAATGTATTATAATGTTTATATGATATGTTTAAACAAAAGTAATACAGAAGAGCAGAGATTTGTGTAGGAGATATTGAATTTAATTTTTATTTGAAAAACTAGTTACTAAGAAACGCAGTTTAATGTATGTTATTGCAGTCTACGGTATTTCTACTAAGTATTTACGTGTAATCGCAGATCACAGCTGCCATGTGGAACAAGCTCCTCTGACAGGTGGCTCAAATTTCGTTTCGTTCGAACGGCCTGTCGAGAGATGTTGAGGAACATCCTCTGTTGCTGGCATATCATATGGCATGACTGTATTCTTATTACTCGATAGTATCAGTTTCTTGTTGGTTATTTTGTTACTAAAACGAAAAGTTCTTAGAAAGCCATGAGTGAAAATAAATCGGAAAAGATGCCATGTTGAATATAAATTTTATCAAAGGCTGGCATTAAGGGCCCTCTTCACTCAGCATTTCCTTTTCTAAAATCCAATGTTATCCTATGTAAAACTTTCTTTGCACTTAAAACAGTGACATATTAATTGATTGAGATGCGGTTTTTTTTATTGGATTACTCTCATTTCGTAAACTGACGCAGCTTTTGTAGATTTTATGAAAAAATAACAGTTCTTTTTTAAGAAAGCTGTTTTATTGCAATATTTGGGTTGATGCATTAAATGGCTTATAAAAAACTCTTTCAATTTTTTAAAACAGAATTAAAAAAGCTGCGTCAATCTCAAAGAGTTTAATTCAATGCGGAAAAAAATCCTGTATTTTAATAAAATTTTAAATCAATTAAATTTGCAAAGAAAGTCCAAAAATTTCACAAATTTGTGCCGATTTTCCTCTTTGACACACCCTTTATCTGGCTACGCCTCTCGTTCGTGGTTTCGAAGAAAAGATGTTTACATTTCTGTGGTGAAGATACGTCTAGGCGTTGTGGTTTTTTATTCAGTTATTTTTTTTTTTAATATTATTATTATTATTATAAATTTCACCTGTATTACGGATGTGAGTAACATAACAATTTAGAAGACAATCGTTCAGAGACTTATTTATAGGACATATATGATCACATTTTATTTTAAATAGTTTTTCATTGCGCGTAATACTAATATTATATGAATACTTTGTACATAAATCTGATATTTTACTGATAATGCCACGATTGACAATATACAAAAATTTTTTTTAACATGTTATATAAAACTTTTTACTAAATTAAGCAGATTTTCAATAATAAATTTTATTTTAAAGTATATAATCTGGTGTGGCACCCACACGACTTTTTATTACCCTACATTTAAATTTTATAAAGAGAAATTCAGATTGAGGAATAAAATATCAAGTACTGTATAAAATTCTATAGTAAAAAGAATTTAAGCTAGCTTTACGAATAATTTAATTTGACAAATAATTTTCTGTGGGAAGGGCGGAGGGGAGTACCACCCTTCTCAACCCACATTTGAAACTAATATCTACATTTCTATAGAATTCACGACTAATATTAAATTTAAAATTATGTTCAACAATAACTTTCAATCACATTTATTGACAACTTTAATCCGTATCACTCGTTGAAACTTATCAATATTGATCAAACTGTTCAAGTATGAATTTCATATGAACTTTAAAATATAACGCTTGAGTTCCCTGCCGGTATTTAGTTTTTAAAGTTACACTGATAACAGACTCACAAAGAACAACTGTTAAAAACTTTGTTTAATTATTCACGGAATCTCAAAATACGTAGTTATTTAAAATAATCTGGTGTGTCACTCACACGACTTTCTCTTACCCTGAAATTTAATATTATAAATACTGGTTGCAGATTAATAGGTAAGATAACGAGTACTGTTATGTAAACCTATGTTAAACAATTCATATTAAGCTTCTGAAGAGTTTTATATGATAATTAGTTCTGTGTGAGAGGGGCGGTAGCCCCCCTCAACCCACCGTTTCATTAATGCACCTACATTTATATAGAATTTTATTTGGTTATTAAAAAATAATTTATTAAAATTATTATTTAAAAAAATTGTCTTTTATGATAAGGCAGACGATTTCCATATTAGAGAAGTAGTATAACACCAAATATCCAAAAAAGTCCATTTTATTCTCAATTTAAAAAAAAAAAAAAAAAAAAAAAGCTTTTTTTTTCGTTAAAAGTAAAAAAAAATCGATAACTTTGTTTTAAATTATCGCAGATCGATGGTTCAACCATTCGTTTTAAAGGTATTGGCGAGCTCATTTGAAAGATACCCATCATGAAAATTTACTCCCCTCGAGGGGGGACTTCCCCCCCAGGGGGGAGGCGAGGCTCCTACATACACAATTTTTTCCCCAGTTAACTGTCTCTATTACAAAATACATATATTTGTTTCATTTGGTTTAGTGCAGTCTATAGACGTTAAACTCTATTTTCCTGCAATTTCCCCCATAGACGTAATGTATTAGAATTATCTTGATTGTCCCTGTACACGAACCATTTGCTTGATATTAACGAAAAGCTTAGTGTAGCATCCCTATATGATACACATTTAGAATACCAAGTTTGAACTTTCTGCCATAATTTGTTTTTGAGATATGCTGATGACAGACAGACACACAGACCATTTGCTAAAAACATGATTTTCGTATTCAGGGGACCTCAAAACGTGTAAATATAACAAAATCTCGCGTTCGAAAATTTGACCCAAAAACAATACTTTCTCTACCTTATGGGTAAGAGAAAGTAAAAAAAAAAAACAAGACTTCAAATTAAACTAAATATTTTATTTACTCTTAGGTATGAAGAATTAATTTACATTCCTGAGCAAAATAAGTTGTATTAATATTGAAGTCTAGGAATTGAGTGAAACAAATATTTTTAAGGACATAAGCAAGTTGATTTTATAACTGAAGAAACTAAAACTAATTAAAGTTTGCAAGAAATGGGAGTCAAGTGTTTATGAAATTATTTATAAACGACGAAATCACACTATTATTTTCAAAGATTTTGCGCTCTTATTTTCACGCCTAACATAAAAGCACAGCTGAAATTTTAAGTATGGTAACTGAACATGAACGCTGTTTCTATGCGTTCTTTTAGAATTACAGTAACTGAATATCAAGCTGTGTATCGATATTAATAAAATCAGACTTTTCTCTGTAAATTTATCAGGAAAAAAAAAAAAAAAAAAAAAAAAAAAAGCGATATCTTCACTTTCCACACACCATAAAATTCGAAAATTACTTCAGAAAATTTTGTCTGTGTGTGTGTCATCGTGTCTGTATGTCTGTAACGCTATTATTGTCCGGGTATCACGTGAGAATGGCTGGATGGAATTCAACGGCGCTTGGCAGAAATTTAGGTCTTTACGCAACTAAAGTCTGCCAACTTTTTCGAAATTCCCTCCCCAGTTATCGCCGGGATGGGGGGGAACAAAAGTTAAAAACATGTTTGTAAGCATAACACCGCTCCAAATTACTTCACTGTAAAGAAATTGAACATATAAAGAATAGACATGAGTATAAATAAAACGTTATCTGCAATTTAGAAATTTTCGATTATTAACCCTTTCAGCCGCAGTGTTCCCGCTGATGGAACACCTAATTTTAATTCTCAAGTGCAAAAACTCATCCCGTAAATTTTTTAGCAAAAATTTACGTTTATAACATATTAGAAAAGGCCCTTTTTTTTAACCTGAAAATTTAAAATTTCTTTTATTTAAATTTTGTTTGTAAATTCCGGTGGCGAGAAATTTCGCAATTTCCGAATTTTTTAAAGAACTCTACAAAAAAATGGAACAAAGATGTTAAAAAAAGCTACGAGACTTCCTTAGAAAATTTCCAAAAACACATTTTTTTTTTCCTAATTTCCGATGTTTTTGTGAGGAGTGGGTTACGAAGGGTCAAAATCGAGACAAGCCTTTTAGCGCTAAATTTTTCCTGAGAAATCTATGGAAGCTGCGGTCACGAATTTCGGTGCTCGGATTATATGTATCTATCCGACACCTAAAGTAATGGGATTTATTGGAATAAATAAAACATTGCGATTTAGGAAATTTCGATTTTTAAGGGAAAGGAAGAGGGAAATCAACTTTTGGCGGAAAATTGTTCAAATTCCAGATTTTTAGTAAAATTTTAACAAAAATGGAAAAAAGATGTTGAAAACAGCCATGGGTCTTCTTTAAGACATTTTCAAAACACATTTTTTTTTTTTTTAAGGGGGGGGGGGGATAGGTATGTGTTACAAAGGGCAAATTCGAGTCACCACTTTTAGCGCTAAATTTGTCCTGCGAAATTTATGAGAGCTGTGGTCAGGCTCAGAAAGTTTGATGCTTGGATTGCTTATATATGTATCCGACACCTAAAGTAACGGAATTTATCGAAATCCCCCCCCCCCTTTCACCCTGGGGGTTGGGAAGCAAAAAAAAAAAAAAAAAGTTTGTAAGCATAACTCGGCCCCAAATTACTTCACGCTGAAGAAATTGCACATGAGGAAACAAGATTTGAGTATAAATAAAACATTATGTACAATTTTGTAATTCTTGACAGGAGGGAGGAAAGAAATCGTTTTTTGAGGGAAAATTTCAGATATTCCGGATTTTTTAGTAGAGCTCTACTGAAATGGTACAAATGTATTGAAAAAAACTATGTGTCTTATTTAGGATATTTCCAAAAACACATTTTCTTTCTTTGTGTGTGTGTGTGTGTATAAAATTTTCGATTTTTTTTTTTTTTTTTTTTTTTTTTTTTTGGGGGGGGGGGGGGCGTTACGACGGAGCTTATTCGAGACCCTCCCTTTTAGCGCTAAATTTGTCTTGGGAAATCCACGGGATTAATGGTCGCTAAATTTGGCGCGTAAATTTTTTATATGTATCCGACACTTATTGTAACGGGATTTTACAAAATTCCTCCTTTACCCTACCACCCGGGGAGGGGGGGGACAAGAAACACGTGTAAAATCTCGTTTTTCCTTTTGAATTTGCATTAAATTATCTTAGATTGGCGAATTTTGATGTATGGATGTGGATCAAGTGTACGCATTATTTACTTTGGTGGGATTTCACATAATTTCGAACTTACCCGCTGGGGAAGCGATAAGCATATTTAAAAGTGAGTTAATATGGCGAGTTTGAAAAAAAATCCGTACAACTGGTTTTAAAGGAACGCACTTCCGAGACCTGAAATTGAGCTATTTATACAGACCGCCTGTCAATTTTTCTGAACTAACCAGCTATATCATTCGAAAGGACATCTAATAGAGTGTTTATGTAACAAATTTGAAGAAAATCGTTAGAGCCGTTTTTGAGATACGGACTTACGGTCCCACTTCCGGTTTTTCAATTTTCTCCAAAATATGGAAAATTCATTTGTACACCAGACTTGTTTCAATTCTAAAGTTTCGTAGTTCTATCTTTATTAGTTTCCGATACATAATAGCCAGAAGATCCTCCCCCCCCCCCCACCCCCCCCCCCCCCCCCACACACACACACACTGACCAATTGCCAAAAACCACTTTTTTGGACTCAGAGGACCTTAAAACGTGTAAATCAGGTGAAATCTCGATATCGAATTTTCAGACCGAATACAAATACTTCCATTACATAACTGTAGTAGGGTAATGGAAGTAATTTTTTTTTTTTTTTTTTTTTTATAAATTGAATGAATAAAGATAACTTTTAATTTACTACTCGCAAATAATTAATAGTGAATAAAAGTGGACGAAATGGTATTTTATCTGGGACGGTTTTAACCAGGTTTTTTCGATTATGGAAAAAAACCGAACAACCCTGTATCAACATAACTTAAATAACTTCAGGAAATTCAAATTTGGTATTTTGAAATTGATATGTGGCTGCTACTTGTAAAGTTGATCAAGACTGGCAAGTTTCAAGACACATTAATAAGAGTCTTGTATTTGATTTATTTTTACTTCCATTACCCGACTACCATAGGTAATGGAAGTATTGTATTTGGTCCAAAAATTCGATATCGAGATTTCACCTGATTTACATGTTTTGAGGTCTCCTGAGTTCAAAAAAGTGGTTTTTAGCAATTGGTCTCTGTGTGTATGTATGTATGTGGAAAATATTCTAGCTATTATATGTCGGAAACTAATAAAGACAGAACTACGAAACTTTAGAATTGAAACTGTTCTGGTGTACAGATAAACTTCTCAAATTTTGGCGAAAATTGGAAAACCAGAAGTGGGACATCTGAAACCGGAAGTGAGGCCATAAGTCCATATCTCAAAAACGGCTCTAACGATTTTCTTTAAAATTGCTGTATAAACACTCTATTATATATCCTTTCGAAGGATATAGTTGGCTAGTTCAGGAAAATTGATAGGCGCCCTGTACAAATAGCTTAATTTCAGGTCCTGCAAATGCTTTCCTGTCAAAACAGCTGTATGTTTTTTTTTTTTTTTTCAAACTTGCCATATTGACCCTCTTTTAAATATCCTTTTACATATAATTGTAGTTTTCTGGCCAACAATTAATTTTGTCAAGCTTTGGTAAAAATCGGTATCTCAAATACGGCTCTAACGATTTTCTTGAAAATTGTTACATAAACCCATTTTAGATATCCTTTCTCATGCTTTACTTGGTTATCACAGGAAAATTAATGGTCATCCTGATCAGACAGATCAGTTTTACATCTCGAAACTTGGTGTTTCAAATAAATAAATTCTGCCAATTTTCTTCCCCTTTCTTTAAAAAAAAAAAATCGCTGTGCAAACTCTGTTTTATGTTTTTACACGTGTATTAACTTTCCCTTACCGGAAAATTTTTAGGTGTCTATTTCATTAGGACAATTCCATGTCTTCTGTTAACATTATCTTCAAAAATTGCATATAATACGTGTAATAGTGGGTAATGGAAGTCGTGTGGTTGTTTCACACCAGATTTTTAAATAAATGTAGGCACTATAATTCAACACTATTTATATATTATACTACTTATAAAAAATTTGACTTGTATAAAGAAACACGTATAAATAACAACACAAGTACACTTTCTTTAGAAAACAGAGCTGGAGGACTTGTGCGACCGCACCTGTCCGTGATCTTCGAAATACGATCCCGAAGGTCACGACACGACCTGTCGCACACCCCGTCCAGCTCTGCGTTCAGTAGTCTGAGCTCCAGAGTGCAGATAACCCATCTCTATATATCAGTAATGTTATAATGTTATATATCTTTGTTATTTTTTAGTTAAATTAATTATATCAAACCGCAAGTTTAATCATAAAAATATTTTCTTTTGTTAAATTTCATTGTTACAGAATTCGCCGATATAACTACTGAAAGCCTAAGACGGGCTGAATATAGAATAAAATACTTCGTCGGGTCGGGCTACGTTATTAAAATACATATAAATAGACTAGCAGGCTACGCCCGCTTCGCTGGTCACTATTTTTAAATGAATCATTATAATTAATGAATTCTCAAAATTGCATTAATTTTTATCATGTGAAAAAAAAAAAAAAAAAAAAACTCTGATCGGGAAAAATGTCGCACCGGGTCCCCACTGCCTTCGGCAGCGTAGACCCGTGCGCGATTGCATATATATGAGCTCCCTAATAATTTTACAAATTCGAAAATATCCGCAATCGATTTGAAAGTATCAAAAACCTCTATGCACCAGTTTTGAACGATCTATCTCTATTTTTATTTTTTTGCCCCTCCGCTTCCTCCTCCCTTCCCGCCCCTCCCAATAATTTTAAAAATTCAAAAATATCCGCAATCGATTTGTAGGTATCGAAAACCTCGATGTACCAATTTTGAATGATCTTGATTGATATATTTTTTTTTTTGCCCCTCTGCCCCCCACCCTTCCCGGCCCTTCTAATAACTTTACACTTTCGAAAATATCCCCATTCGATTTGCAGGCCTCTAAAACCTATCTGTACCAATTTTGAATGGCCTAACTGTATTTCTATTTGTTTTTGCCCCATAGCCCCCCTTACCACCCCACCCCTACCCGCCCCTCCTAATAATTTTACAAATTCAAAAATATCCGCAATCGATTTGTAAGTATCGAAAACCTCTACGTACCAATTTTCAAAGACCTGACACTATTTTTATTTTTTTGCACCCCCTCCCCTCCCCCTTCTTGCCCCTCCTAATAACTTTACACAATCGAAATTATCACTATTCGACTTGCAGGCCTCTTAAACCTATCTGTACCAATTTTGAACGGCCTAACTGTATTTTTATTTGTTTTTGCCCCATAGCTCCCCCTTACCGCCCCACCCCCTACCCGCCCCTCCTAATAATTTTACAAATTCAAAAATATCCGCAATCGATTTGTAAGTATCGAAAACCTCTATGTACCAATTTTGAACGATCTGACACTATTTTTATTTTTTTGCCCCCCCCCCCTTCTTGCCCCTCCTAATATCTTTACACAATCGAAAATATCCCCATTCGACTTGCAGGCCTCTTAAACCTATCTGTACCAATTTTGAACGGCCTAACTGTATTTCTATTTGTTTTTGCCCCATAGCCCCCCCTTACCGCCCCACCCCCCTACCCGCCCTCCTAATAATTTTACAAATTCAAAAACATCCGCAATCGATTTGTAAGTATCGAAAACCTCTACGTACCAATTTTGAACGACCTGACACAATTTTTATTTCCCCCCCCCCTCCCCTCCCCGCTTCTTGCCCCTCCTAATAACTTTACACAATCGAAAATATCCCAATTCGACTTGCAGGCCTTTAAAACCTATTTGTACCAATTTTGAACGGCCTAACTGTACTTCTATTTGTTTTTGCTCCATAGCCCCCCCCCCTTGCTGCCCCACCTGGGGGCTGAATTTCTAAAATTCCAGAAATTGGTTTTTAGATAGTTGCATTAGCTATATTTTAGAGCAAAAATTTCACGTATATCTATTTTTTTTTTGTTTGAGATATATAGGATTATGCGAAATCACGCTTTACGCATGTGAAATCACGTTTTGCCCCCCCCCCCCCTGCCCCCTTGGGGACCGAATTTGAAAAATTCCAGAAACCGATTTTTAGACATTTGTATTAGCTATATTTAAAAGCAAAATTTTTAGGGATATCTGTTTTTTTGCTTGAGATATGAAGGATTTTGTGAAATTACGTTTTGCCCCCCCCCTCCCCCCATATCAGAAAAGTAGTATAACAGTAAATATCCAAAAAAAAAAGTCTATTTTATTCTCAAAAAAAAAAAAAAAATAATAATAATAATAATAATAACGATTTTTTTTTTCAAAGTTTTTTTTTTTTTGTTAAAAGTAAAAAAAAAAAAAATATATATATATCAATAACTTTGTTTCACATTATCACAGATCTATAGTTCAACCATTCGTTTTAAAGGTATTGACGAGACCTTCCGAAAGATACCCATCTTGAAAATTTACTTCGCCCGGGGGAGGGCGACGCCCCCACAAGCACAATTTTTTCCCCCTAGTTAACAACTACTTTTATCAATAATTCATATTAGTTTTACAATCAAAAGTTAAAAATAACTCTCATTATGTACATTTATACGAAATTTTGTCCTATACTGCCATGTTAAAAATTTAGAAAAAATGCTATCACAGCGCCACCTATTGGGCGATTGATCCCTAAATCTAATCAGCACCAGTTTATGTCAGGGCCCAACTAAATACCAAGTTTGGTTAAATTTCGTTCATTGGTTCGTGAGATACAGCCTCCAAAAATTCGTGACACACACACACACAGAGAGAGAGACAGACATTTTCTAAAAACTATCAAATCATGTTCAGCACATCCCAAAACGTGCAAATCCATCGAAAACCGGAGTTCGAAAATTTTCACGAATCCAATACTTTCTCTATATTACATATAGAAGAAAGTCCCCTCCCCCCCCCGGGAGGGATAAACTTTCAAGATGGGTATCTTTCGAAAGATCTCGTCAATACCTTTGAAACGAATGGTTGAATTGTAGATCTATGATAATTTAAAACAAAGTTATCGGTTTTTTTTGTTGTTGTTACTTTTAACGGAAAAAAAAACTTTTGAAAAAAAAAAAAAAAAAATCGTAATTTTTTATTATTATTATTATTATTTTTTTTTTTTTTTTTTTAATTGAGAATAAATGGAACTACTTCTCTAATATGGAAATCGTCTGCATTATCATGGAAGAAAATTTTTTTTTATAATAATTTTAATAAATTATTTTTACTGAGGGAATTTGTATAGGAAAATATAGAAGAAAGTCATGTGGTGGCCACAACATACTAGTTTAGTTAAATTAATTATATCAGACTTCAAGTATAATTATAAAGTATATATATATATTTTTTAAATTTCACTGTTACGTAATTCGCCGGTATAACTAAAGAAAGCCTGAACCGGGCTGAAAATAGTATAAAGTACTTGGTCGGATCGAGCCACTCTATTAAAATACATATAAATAGATTAGAATAAATGAGGAAAGTTATTTGATGTCATGTGAAAATGGAAAATAAAAAGAAAAGAAAAAAAGAAACACAAAAATAAAAAAAGAAAGAAAGAATCAAAACAAAACAAAACTTCGGCGAAACCGCAATAAGGAGTAGCTGATTTTTGATTTATTTTTCCAAAAAGTCAATGATTCGTCAGTGAATCTGTCAATCTTCTCCACCTCCTGTCAAAACCACGTGGGACACTTTTTATCTGCTTTCAGCCGGCATCGGAATTTTTTTCAAGTGAAGAGGGCCGTTAAAGGATGGATGTAGGTTATGTTGTGCAGTTGGCCCTGTCTTGGTTAAGGAAATTTATCGATCTTACTAAAGTAGTCAAGCTAATATATTGTGATTCGTATTAGAAAAACAGTATGTGTGTGTAGTTTAGTATGTGTGCGCGCGCAGTCTGTTATCTAAACAAATAGAAAAAATCTGGAGTGACCACTCGACTTTCCGAACATTGAGTAATTAACAGTTTTGTAGATAAAGTAAAGAAAGAGTAGTTGTTAAACAAACAAAAGAGAGAAAACCATAATAGAGTGTTTGAGTATTTTTCTCCATCTATTACACGTTGTTTTATTTAACGCTACTGAACTTTGAGCCCATAGATCATAATGACAAAGAAATTTTCGTTGTGTCCCTGTAAAAACCTATAAATGTTAGATTCACCAAAATGCTTATAGTTAGTGCAACAGTGATTTATAATACTCATATAAATTTTCAGCTGAATTCAATAAGGCGTTTAGATGCTATCGTACTTTTAAAAATTTAGTCCCATAGGCCATAATGATAAAGAATTTTTCTTTGTGTCCCTGTAAAAAAACTATAAGTGCTAGATTCACCAAAATCTATACAGTTAGTTCAACTGTGATCTATAACATGTGTACAATTTTTTTGCTCGGATTAATAAGGCGTTTAGACACTATCACATTTTTAAAAATTTGGCCCCATAGGCATAATGATAAAGAATTTTTCTTTGTGTCCCTGTAAAAAAACTATAAGTGCTAGATTCTCCAAAATCTATACAGATTGAGTATTTGTGATCTATAATATGTGTATAAAATTTTTGCTCAATTGAATAAGGCGTTTAGATGCTATCGCACTTTTAAGATTTTGCTCCCATAGGCCATAATGATAAAGAATTTTTCTTTGTGTCCCTGTAAAAAAACTATAAGTGCTAGATTCACCAAAATCTATAGGGTTCGTACTATGGTGACTTGCAATATGCGTACCAACTTTCAGGTTAATCGAACGAAGCGTTTAGACGCTTGCGTGTTCACCCACAGACATACACACACACATACATACATCATCGTAAAAATAGTGAAAACGGACTCAGGGGACCTCAAAACGTATAGAAACATCAAAATCTCGAATTCGGATTTTTGACATGATTACAATACTTTCCTCACTATAGTGTTCGGAAAGTAAAAAGGGAGTTGAGGAGTATATATTACATCGCTTTTTATTTATCGCCCTTTAATTCTCTTGATGAATGTATCTGATAGTACCACCTAGTGCTAATTAGCATTATATCTTCTGTCAGAAAAGGACAATCTGATGATATGATTATCACAAATTTTCTCTTTCTCTCCCACACATACACGCGTGCATTATGTTAGATTTTTATGTTCTAACGTAATCGTTCGGGACCTAAATTAGCAGGTATTCTCAAATAACCCCTCGGTACAAGTTCAAATGAGATGACCCTTGTGTTTGAAACCGATTTATGTCACTAAATTTTGTCCTAGTTTGAATGACGAATTCAAATCGTCATCCGTAACGTAAGACAGGTGTGTTAAACAGGTGCATAACGAGTTTTAGTCGCCAAATGTACCCAAGGGATTAAAATAAATTTTGAACCACTGCAGTAACAGCAGTGCATTATTCGCAAAATTGAAATATTTAAGTACAGTGTACTTCTCTCTAACGAGAGAGAGTTGCCAGTTTCGAAACCAGGGCGCACTCGTTGGCATAGCCGTTCGGAGTTTTCCGTGGTTTTTTCCGAAGTTAGCGTGAATACGGGCTAGGATCCCTTAGATAGACCCCCATGGACCCTAGTGTAGTCCGCCCTTTATCCATACAACCATAACCCCTCCCTCTCTCTTTTTCTCCCCCCCCCCCCTTACAGACGATGAATAGTGATAGAATAAATTATACAAATAAGTCTACAATTAAATTTTGTCGGAAAAAGAAAAAAAAAACAAAAAGTCCCCACTCGAGGGGAATAAATTTTCATGATGGATATCTTTTCAAAAGAGCTCGCCAATACCTTTAAAACGAATGGTTGAACCATCGATCTGCGATAATTTAAAATAAAGTTATCGATTTTTTTTTTAATGTAATATCGAGAATAAAATGAACTTTTTTTATATTTAGTGTTATACTACTTCTCTAATATGGAAATCGTACTTCATTATCATGGAAGATAATTTTATTAAATAATGATTTCAATAAATTATTTTTACTGAGTGAATTTGCATAGGAAAAATATTGAAGAAAGTTATGTGGTGGCCACAACATTCTAGTTTTTAGTTTCGGTTTCATTATTACTTTAATATCAGATGTTTCTAGTGTATATTTTCCTATTAATTAATAGTTTCGATTTCATTATTACATTAATATCAAATGCGTATAGTGTATATGACTTTTAAACCGGGGCCTCATCCTGTTAATTTGGATGTCGTCATTCTGCAACGAGAGATTAAGGAATTATCCTCAAGGCAGCAATAATTTCCCCCCTAGGTTGTCGCTAGAAGTGCTCAAAAGAATGAATTCCACGCTATTAATTAATTGAATAAACTGATTTCTGCGTAAGATTGGGCTTGATTAATATTATTTTCCAAAATCTCGTTATCTAACATCCTTGAAAACTCTTGTCTCATTAGCGGTCTCTTTTATTGCCTGTGGCGCCCCTCTTTACCAATACTTGTTCAAAAGGAATCGCAGTCTCTCCTATCATAAATCCGTGTAAAGTAATTGGTTTTCGGCGCTGGTATAATTAATGCTCACTGGTGAATTATATAAACTGTACACCCTCAAGTCTGCCAGAATTTCTCTTCTTGTGTTTGACGTTGTATCATAAACTTAGGTAAATTAAAGCGTCTTGAAAATGTTAGCTATAATTAATTGGGTTATCATCAAAGTTAGAATAACGAAGTTTTGATTGTTTTGTGAGAGTTTATCTAAGCAACTCCTACTCTGTAAGTGAACAGTTATGGTGCCATACATAAATTCTGTCTAAAAGGAGTTTAAAATAGTTTGTGTTTGTTTTAATGTAGGGACTTTACAAAGCTTTTGTTGATCATTTCTATAAGCGCAGGTGATAAGTAAATCGTTCATATATTTATGTTTTCGAATAGTTTACGTATCACAGTTATGTTCCCAGCGTTGTGTGGGTTATGCATTTTTTTACCTCATAAAAACTGAGATACAGTTATAATCTGGCTTCTCACGAAGAGAAATTTGGATACCAGAATTTTTATGTATATATAATTTTTAATAGATATCGGCAGAATCTTTGAGAGGCTTTCTCAAAAACAGATGCTTATCATTTTTAATAGTTCACTTACAGTTATTTTGTGATTCATCGAATTAGAGAATTATTCTTTAAGAAATAAATTAGTGGGATTGTATTAAGAAAATTATTCTTTAAATTTAAAGCTTATGACGAAACTTACCAAGGTTATATAATTTATAATTTATTTTAGCTCTTTTGTGCTGGCACATTAAAAGATGGAAAGTGAAAATGCTTCCACAGTATTATGGTTGACATAGTTGCGTATTAAATTGTTTTTTATTCCGAAAGTTTTCATTTTTTTTGGTGCCCTGTAAAGACTCCTTTACATCTTGGAGCCTTCTTGCGCTGTGGACCTCCTGGACCCTTTAATTGCCGTCAATGGCAATATCAATTTTCGTCATATTACAGGCAAATAAAAACTAGAATGTTGTGGCCACAACAAGACTTTCTTCCATGTTTTCCTTTGCAAATTCACTCAGTAAAATAATTTATTAAAATAATTATTTAATACAATTATCTTCCATGATAATGCAGTACGATTTCCATATTAGAGAAGTAGTATAACACTAAATATATAAAAAAAAAAGTTCATTTTATTCTCAATATTACGTTAAAAAAAATATATCGATTACTATATTTTAAATTATCGCAGATCGATGGTTCAACCATTCATTTTAAAGGTATTGGCGAGCTCTTTTGACAGATACTCATCATGAAAATTTATTCCCCTCGAGGGGGGGGACTTCCCCCCAGGGGGGGGGGGGGGCGATGCTCCTACATATACACACAAAAAAATAAATAAATAAATAAATAAAAATCCCAGTTGATTATCTCTATTATAAGTAATTCTTGTAAATTTCATAATGATTATTAAAAAATAATTTTTTTTATGCGCATTTAATACAAAATTTTTTTTATGCGCATTTAATACAAAATTTTGTCCTCTGCCACTATGTTAAAAATTTAGAAAAAGCGGGATGGCAACGCAACTTGAAGACAATTTTTACCAAAAGTTGATAGGCAGTATTAACTTTTTAATCTATTTTTATCAATATTTTCTTATCAGTTTATGTCAAGGTGTAACTACATATCAATTTGCATGAAATTTTTTACAGTACTTCCTGATATACAGTTGCCACAAAATTTTGTCACACACACATATAGACATTTTCTAAAAATGGTCAAATCGTGTTTTACAGCTCTCAAAACGTGCAAATCCATCAAAAACCCGAGGTCCATACACCCCAATACAGGTATTTTATGAATTTTTATAACTGAAGCTGCACAACTCTATTCTCTACAACTCTTCAG